>JBAMBL010000185.1:0-157042 GCA_037043405.1 Drosophila subquinaria
TGTAAAATTAGATCTTTTAAAAAAATCTCTTTACGAGGTAAAAGTCTAGTGATGCCCCATAAAATTCGGATATCCAATTTTATGTAGAATAATATTAATTTTTACACATAAATTATTTTTAAAAAAATATACATATTTTGGGGGTGTAAATTTCTAAAGGCGACTAAAAATTTCAAAATTAATTATCTTTTGAACCAGTAATCGGAGTTTGATGATAGAGGCATCATTCGACGCGTATTTTTTTTAATAAAAATAGTAAAAAATTAAAAATTATGTAAAAAAACGACATCGACTTCACTTTCTCCAATCATTTAAATTTTGCCCCTCCCACTAACACCTGTTTATCTCACGGACCAGGTAAATTTACAAAAGTCTTAGTTTTCACATGTGTTAGCTAAATTAATACCTTTCGATCGGTATCGGTACTCGACCTCATCGGACAGTCATAGCAAATTTTCCATTCTTCCTGTATATATTGCTAGTCGCCTTTCGAATTCTTCGTGCTGCTTTCGTCACTAGCGCGGACTGCCGTCCGCAGTGATGGCACCACGCCATTTAAAATATTTAATAATAATTATAATAAACTAGCGATCTTAGAATAACTGGATATAAATGTATGTCTTTATAGCTATAAGCCAATTAAAAATGGAAAAATAAAAACATGTGATTCTAGAGTCTTAAATCTAAATTTAATTTATTTAATTATAACTAGTGTCATAATTACTATGATTTGCCTGTAAGACTTGGATATACTAAACAATCAAATAATCAATAAAAATAAAGGTTTGTTTGCATGTGTGTGTGTGTGTGTAGGTGTGTAATACCTGCCATACTACTTACACAATGGAATATGCGAGGGAGCAACAACAACTTGTACTCGTTCAGAGGCTGCACGGTGGGCTTTAAGGCTGCTCTCAATTTGCATATAAATGCTGCACAAACAGCGTGACAAACACATGCCACTCGTGCCACATGCCACTCGTGCCACATGCCGCATGCCACTGAGTGTGGTTTATAGCCACTAATACTAGTAACAAAAATCGCATAAAGCGCACGCAAATTACACAGATTATGTGCCACTTGGGCGCTTCTCGAGTTGGATGCGAGGATGACGAACGAGAGAGCAATTCGAGTTGATTTTCTTTTGA
The DNA here is from genome assembly GCA_037043405.1 of Drosophila subquinaria. Classification (NCBI taxonomy): domain Eukaryota; kingdom Metazoa; phylum Arthropoda; class Insecta; order Diptera; family Drosophilidae; genus Drosophila; species Drosophila subquinaria. Next base: position 1,149 of record JBAMBL010000185.1, read on the forward strand.
GCTTGTTTTTCACGCTTTCAAAACTTACAGCAAAAAGTGAATATGGGAGCACATGTGCACAAAATAAAACAAGTGGGAAAGGCTCCCGACTTTAGGATACCCGTTACCTATTTAAATTAATTTAAAATATTTTTTATTGCTTGCTTTTAGGCACTTACGTTTCTGATAAACTTTAATAAGCCATTACCACCTTTTTATTTATCCAAAGTTGTTACGATTTAGTAGGATGGAAGGAAATAATAGTACTAAACAAAATCATAATACCTCAGGAACATAAGTATATGTGGATGAGGTTGTTCAAAAAAAAATACTTTTAACAAAGCGATTCAGTTTAAGTTTATTTTTATTTTAAAGGTATTTTGAATAGCTAACAGAATATATAATAATATAAATTCATTTAATGGAAACTTATAAAAATATTGAATTAACTTTAAATAGTCTTTAGGAAATAAGTATATGGGCATTTCCACAGAAAGGTCCACCGCGGCCAAAAACGTAAAATTGATCAAAAATTCACATCTTTTGAAATTTTTTTCCAGAAATGTATTTAAGTTATTTATTTAAGCAATATACACTAGAAAAAATTCAATAGGATGAACATATAGATTCTACATTTGAATAAATTCACTTTTTCCACATTTATTTCAATTTTCTTAAAAATTGACTTCCAAAATGGACCGTCTGTATTTTAACGATTACACTAAGTAGGACAGTAAAATTGTAACATGAACCATTTTAATTCAAAGAAATATATTAAAAGTTTAATTTAAATAAGTTTTTCGGTCTGTTTTGGATACATAATTAAAAAATAGAGAGACCGAAAGAACATAAAAATAGTGATGGTAAAAAATGTCCCGTGCGCGATGTCCCGTGCGAATTTACGTCAAAATGTATTAAAAAAGTGCAAGTCATCTTTGAAAAAAATCATAAACATTTCTAAGAGCCATCAATGCACAAGAGTTTAAAATTAGTTGCATTAAAATATTGCCTCTGGATTCGCTGAAATTGACGTTTGAATTGGTTGACCTCACAAGTCACTTCCATTTCGTGTCCCGTGCGAATCACTTAAATTTTTGCTATTATCTTAAAAATGAAAAATTACACAAAATCAATCTTTGCACCAATCATCAGAAAAAAAAATCGTTTCCTTTTTACCGTTTTTTTACTTTGAATGTGTGCGAATGTCCCGTGCGCGAGTTTGGAAATGCCCATATGTGTGTTTTTCATTTTTATTCTTAATCTTAATAATTGTATCTGTATTAAATACTTGTGTGTTTTATTAGTAATTAATACGCTTTCCTTTGGCCATTAAAAGTTTATTAATGCGATTTGGCATAGAGTCCGCTAGATTTTCTAGAGTTACATTGCTAATTAGCTCCCACTCTGCAAGCAAAACGTCTTTTAATTGCTTGACATTGCCAAATTGTCGTCCATTCTTATAAACTCTTGCTGAAAGAATTCCCCAGAGATCCTCTATCGGGTTTAAGTCCGGACTTATCGCTGGCCACTCTAAAACTGGTATATTCTTGGATGAAAGAAATGCTTTTGTGGCACGTGAGGTGTGTATTGGAGCGTTGCTGAAAAGTCCAAGTCCAGCAACTGGGTATACATCTCGGAATTCGTTTTTTAAAACAAATGCGAGACTTTCCTGCATATCCAAAAGCAGCCCAAACCATCAGTGATCCGCCGCCAAAGTTCCTCTTGTGTCGTGCTTCTCGGGGGTGTCTTAAATCGTGCCAATACTTATGACACCCATCAGGGCCATCTAAATTCCCATCCGAAAATAGAACATTGCGGAATTCTTCGGTCCAAAATTAATATTTGTCGGCAAACGCCAAACGTGCGGTTATGTGACGTGGTAGTAGCATTGGTAAAGGCACCCGAGAACTATGTTTAACGGTCTTATTTTCAACCAAAAGCTGATGAACCCGTCTCCTAGACACTTTGAGCTTCAAATGACGCCTGATCTCGTTACAAGACATTTGCTTGTTAACAACAAAACGCTTAATCTCGCGTTTTCACCTCTCGTCGACGGTACTGGGTCTGCCACTGCGCTCGGCTTTCCCATAAGATTCCATATTCTTTAAAAAATTTGCAACTGTATTTGGATGTCTGGAGACTCTGGAAGCTATTTGAGAAATTTTAGCGCCACTTTCTTTTAAACCGATTATAAGCCCGCGCTATTCGGCTGACAAGTGGGTTCCACGAGGCATTCTGAGAAAAAAAATTAATTTTTAAAGTGCTTTTTTTGTTTGTTCACTTGATTACTTACATTTTATTCTTGTGTAATAAATGAATTTTCTTCAAAATACGGTTAAATAAAACTAATCCACTCAAATCAAAGATCACGCTGATTAACAATTGCTCACAAACTGCTGTTTTCACATATACTTATTTCCTAAGAAAATTAAATCGCGGCACACAAATTTGGATAACGGTGCTAAGAATAATGAGCAAAGAAGATTTCTGCATATGCATTGTAAAAACAGATAGCAACAGTAGAGTATTGCATACCAACAATATATCAACGATTAAGATAAGGAAAAATTGAAGAACCAACAAAAATCCACATATACTTATTTCCCTGAGTTACCTTGAAAACTCTGCGTGTTGTGGCTTTTCGCAATATGCGGAGACGGAAAGGGGCGTGGAAATAATTATAAATAAACTTGATCTGCGTGGGGCTTATAGAAGACCGTGTGACAAATTTGGTTGCTCTAGCTTCTATAGTCTTTGAAATCTAGGCCCGCACACAGACGGACGGACGGACGGACAGACGGACATGGCTATATCGACTCGGCTGTTGATGCTGATCAATAAAATATAACTTTAATAACTTTCGGATAAACTTCCTTCTTCCTGTTACATATGTTACATTACAACGAATACAATAAACCCTTTTACTTCTTTTTTAAGTAACGGGTATAAAAATGCTGCCTCACACAAATTCCATGGACAATACTTAGGATTTTATATTAAAATTGGATAAATGTTATGTGAGTGCATTAAAACGACAAACAAGCTGAAAGCTGATTAAATATTTTAGTTCAGATTTAGTCTCTTAATACAAATAAAACTGCAATCGCTTTTATTGTTAATTTACGTTAGTAATTAAGTAATATTCAACTCAGTCTTCTTTTCGCATAATTAAGACTATTATGTAAACTATTACCATTATAAAAAATTCCCATATCCTCGCAAAAAAATATCAATTGTAATTTTTTGAGTACCCTCATTTTGAATTACATTTTATCTATTATAATTAATAAAAATTAATAATTTTGTAAATAAATACTAAATAAGTATGTTTCTAATTGATTATTTGTTGATTATTTTAAGACAATCTTAAATAAATAAGTATAAAAAAAAAATAATGAATAATAACCAAATAAATTAATTACGTCCACTTTTGGAATTTCATTAGAGTTTGTGAAAACTGTTTAATGATTTCCATTCTTGAATTCTTGTAAACAAAGTTTGAATTCTCGATGCTGCTTAATCAGTGAAATATTTCGTTTGCCTGTTGAAGAACAAACTCTGATTGAAATGTCAATTTTAAGTTACTTTTTTTCTAAACCTTCTTTTATCGAAAACATCTTCAAGCAATATGTAATTTAATAAAAAATAGACAGACCACTTTGATGTGGGCATGTCTTCTTCATGAGCAGAAGAGGGTTTCCATCATCAAATATTTCTATTAGATATTTATTTGTTTGCCTTGTCCGACGTCAGTTTTTTATTTTGTATAAGTTTGGCATTTGGCTGAAGTTGGAGGAAACAACGTACGCATATTAAATATACTTCAATAATCTTTCGACTGTTCGGGAACCATCAATCATTATCGTCAGTCTTGTTGCAGGAATAGCCTTGATAAAGAGCTCGTTATGGACGTGTTCTATATAATATAAGAGTGCTTGTGTGTGTGTCTAGCTTCTTGGAAACACTTGAGAACTGCTCTTGTTAAAAATAAAAACAAACGACTCAACGCGTACAATTCACTTAAGGAGCGTGTCGGGACTGAGATAATATTTCTACATAATTGCTTTTCGTTTTCTAAAGGAAATTTCGGGGACATATTGCATACGTTTGGGCGCACCTATCCCTGTTTTTCCCCCGGTCTCTTCTCCTGTTACCGCATTCGCATAATGGAATTTGGTGAAAATGGATTTGGATTTTTGGCAGAGCTTACGGGCACAGCGATAAGAACAAAACGATGTTCATGGGTGTATGTGTGTGTGTGGGTGTATGTGTGGGTGTTTGTGTGTGTTGTTGTACGTGATGCCAAGGAAGCTGAGCGCCAAATGGCAGATTATGTCGCCAGCCATTAAATCACTGGCTGCAGGTAAAATATGCGATGCTTAAGCAAAATCAATTCTATTTATACGTGAGCGCATAAATTGTGAGCACACAAACAAACAGTACAGAGTCCGGAGTTCTGAATCCGGGAGTCCCAAATTCTGTAAAGAAGACGCAAGTGGAACGTGCCACATGTTAAACGCACAATGGCAATAAAATGGAGCAGTTGCCTAAATCAGAGCGTACACCTAAAACCCAAACCATATCAGAGCCTAAGCCAGAGGCAAGCTGTTTATTTCGAGTGATATTTAGTACTGGCATTACCCGAGCACAACAACAATAAGCTGCCTCCCATACGTGCCACACTCATCTCTGTCTCTCTTTCTCTGTCTCTCTTTCTCTCTCTCTCTCTCTCTCTCTCTTTCTCTTATTCTGTGGTACGTTGCCATTGCCTACTTCTGTGGGCGTTGCCTGGGCAACTGGCAATCCTTCAGCGCTTCAGGGTCTCCTGCTAAAAGCCACGTGTCGATATACATTAGCCGTATGTGTGACAAATATAGATTCAATTAGTCAGTCTGTTGGGCATTGGCTCTAAACAGCGAGCTGTTGGCTATTATTACAAGATCTGGTCATTTCGTGCTCGGTCACAAGATTATTGAGTAAGTCAGATTATGTCATTGCGTCAATCGATTCGAGTAAATGGGTAAACCATTAGGAGCTGTGACGAATCAGTTGTCTCTACATAAATGTGATTTCATTTATTCCAATGGTATTTAATCTCTTTCTTATTTAAAGTTGTAACATTAAAATTTTAATATTTAAATTCGAATTAAGTTGAGTACATAATTAAATTCAAATTTATTTTTGAAATTGTGTTATTTTTCTAATTGTTTTTATATGTACTTATGTAGCTGTGGCATCTGTCCACATCATGTCACAGCACAGCAATAATAAATATAAATATGGATTTTTAAATGCTAAAATTAACAGATGAGACCAAAAAAACCACGACCAACACAAATTTATTATGCACATAATTATCACAAAATGCGCAAAATTCACGCTTCAATTTTGTGGCGTTGTCAAAGCGTTTTGCGGTTGCTGTCACATGCAAAATTCTAATGTCTCATTAAGGGCTACAGTATATAGTATATTTAGGTCGGTAACAGTATTCAGTCAGTTTAAAAATTATAGCAGCTCACAATTCCAAAAACCATAAAACCGTGAACAAAACCATAAAACACTCAAAGCAAATGAATCACGATAAATCCAAACGCAAAAAGGGACTAAGAAATCCATTTAAATTCAATTTAATCGACTTTTTAGTAATTTAATAACAAAATGCAAAAGTTACATTAGCTCAATAGCCGTCCAATAAATTACTGTCGGACACTGTCTCGCCAGTTTGTCAATTGCCCGCTTGTTGATAATTCACATAACTCAAACGCCATGTGAACACAAGTTTAGCTTTTATTGAGCAGCAGCGTTTGTTTTGTCAAATATTTCAAAGTCGCCAAAAACACTAAACTTGTACTTAATGGAGAAAGCGTGTAGCCATAAATTGGCGGCGGCAGAAGTTTACAAAACGGCATAAACTCAAATGCCCAAAGGCAGTCAAATGGAATTTGGCTTCATTTATGGCAGACCATGCTAGCTGGAGAGCCACCACTTGGCTAATATAAAACATGACGTCGCACTTTATTGACCAAGCAGATATGTGTATTCGACAGTCAAAATCAGAAGCTAAATCCTTCAAAAGCGATTTTATTCTAGCCAGTCATCAACTGTCGGGCTTCCCTTTTATTGAAGGCGAATGCGTACATGCAAAAATGTCCGCTGGGTTTATGTCTGTATGAGTATGTGTGTGTGTATATATGTGTGTGTGTGTGTGTGCTGTGAAAATAAAATCAAATAGCGGCGTAAGCACAAACAAAGCCCGATTCAAACTATTAAGTAAATTGTCGGCAAACAATGCTAAGGACAACATGGAATACAAACATATTAAATACGCAGACACATATATAGATATAGAATATACCCAGCAAACATTTGGGCGATTGTACAATCGCCCATCGCCGAAAAGAGTCTTCTGCGATTCGCGCAGGAGATTAATAGAATATGAATCTTCCAGGCGATTGTTTAGCGATAGAAAGCTATAAATAGAAAAAAAGTAATGTGGGAAAGTCTTCTGCAAGTCGCACACGAGTCTATTGGAAGGTGAATCTTCCAGGCGATTGTTTAGCGAGACCAAAAAACAAAAATGAGCTCCACGTCTAGAGCAATTTAATTCAGATTTTTTCAATTAGACTAAAGTGTTGATCCCTTAGCTCACTAGTTAGAGCTGCCGACTCCGAACTTTAAATTCCGAGGTTCGAATTCCCCCTGTTGTGCTACAACTGTTGTTACATAATCTGCTGTGGACAAACAAAGAAAGCTCCTTCTTTGGCTTCCTCGCAGAAGCGCGCTTTAATAATAAAAAAAAAAAAATAAATTTTTTTTTTTAGAAAGAGCCACTTCCGCGACTCTTCTTAGGAGAGTCGCGGAAGAGTCTTTTAGAAGACTTGCAAAAGAGTCTTTCCGAAGTGTCGCGGAAGTGGCTCACTCTCTAACAAAAGGAGATCAAAAAGCGATTAGAAGGCGATGTCGCCTGAAACTTTTAGGCGAGTCGCTTGAGACTCTCTGGCGATTAAAATTGTTTGCTGGGTATATTTACAAGTATATGTAAGTTTGTATGTATGTATTTCATGATGACGCCAGCATTTTCGACAAGCCGCATGAAATTTTAAAGCGGAAGACAGCGGAAATAACAAAAGTAAAACGCTCATCAATAACACTTCCGCTCACATATTCCAACTCCACAGTCTGGCGTGATTTATGGCATCGTTTTTTGGCTTTGACAGTTTTTAGCATGCCGCAACTAAATGTTAAATGCCTGTTACATATGTGTGTATGTGTGTTTGTTGTACCATGTATAAATAATCATATCCAATTGGTTAATGGCTTTGCTTTGTGGTGTTTCTGCTTCAAATTGCCCCAATTTGGATATATTTTTAATATACGTTAAGAATTTCTTACAAAACTTGTTGTCGCAGCATTTTTGTTGGCTGCCTTGAATGGCGTAAACTGAAAGTATGCAACACAAATTGGATGCGCATGCAAAATGGCTGATTTTAATTTCCTGCCCATGTCAATCAATGCTCCAGGCAGACATCAGGCAGGCGGGCACGACATCAAGCCATGCGAGACCTTGAACGTGAAACATATGTGTGCGTGTGTGTGTGTGTCTGTGTGAATGTAAATTGAATATTCATAAATGCATAGCAAATGTTTTATAGAGAAACAGAAGGTGAGAGTGATACATAGAGAGAGAGAGAGAGAGGGAGAGAGAGAGAGAGAGAGAGAACAAGTGAGTGCGTTGCAATTACATTGACGTTGCATCCCTTGTTTAGCCCATTAACTGGGGATGGTTTCTGGATGATAAAACTGCTGTAGGTCATGGGTAGAAGGTCGGCCATTAGGTTACACTTTTATTGCTGGTTGCGTCGTAAATTAACACAGACCGCCGCGATCGTTGGCCAGGCTGAACTCCGCCGACACCGACAATAAGCACATAAAATAAACAGGCCGTGGCTGTCATCGAGTGTAAGCCAAGAACAAGGCTGACAACAACAAACGCATTGCGAGTATTCTGAAGGGGAAGGCGAATGTTAAATAATATAAACACCGACTGGCTGAATGGAAGAGCCTTACACAAAGGCTTGTCATACACGCAAGAAATGTCAGTGGGAAGAAGCGGGACGGGGGAGGGGGCAGAACTGATGAAAGGGTGACAGCCCAGTGTTTGGCCTGTGGGCTCCATTGTCACCACAAAGTCTCACGCACGAATTGTCAGTCCGTCAGGCACGTTGTGAAACAGCCGCGTCACGTTTATTGCTGTCCTTTGTGCCCAGCACAATACACACTCGCACACTCACACAGACACATTGACACATCCGCATATATAAGTGAAAGTTTAAGATGTTGTCGTCTGTAGTTCAACCTTGACACTTGACGGCGAAAGCTTTAAGGCATCGCACCGTGTGTTGATAAATGACACGACCGCCAGTAGAGAGTTTAGCAGCCGTGGTAGGCAATGCTGTGCTTTGTTCTCCACAGGCAGCTTAAAAGTTGTGCCTTCTCAACACAACACAGCACAACACAAAACAAGACAGCACAGCCCAACCGACAACTGTCGCCATAATTCACTCTTGCACCAGCGGACAGACAGAGCGTGCAATCCGTAGAGCCCGTGCATCCAAGTTGGTAACGACACTTGGGCAAACAACTTTCAGTCCAAACTGCATCGAGCCCATTGGAACTACCCTCGTCCTTCGGGTTCAGGGCAATAAAGCTCGTTGGCCATTTGTTTTCATAAGACTGCGGGAACTGTTGCTTTTTTCCATGATGTCCAATCACAGAACGGCCACAAAAGCTCCAAGCCATAAATATACCCAACGCAACCCAAATCACCTGCCTCAAAAAAAAAAAAGAAAAATAAATAAACAAAAGAAAAATACAACCCAAAGAAAAAAAGTAAAAATTATTTCCGAGATGACAATAGACGCCTTGATAGAATGCCTCGAAAGAAAAAACAGTTGACAGAACTAAATTCAGCTGCAATTCAAAGCTCTGACTGTTTCTCTTTTGGAAAGGCGGAAAATTTCATGAGTCAAATCCTAAGCATTCCATTTGGCTTTGGTTTGGTTAAACGCACAAAGAAGTAGTGAGAATTCTTCATAGTATCCAATTTCAAATCAATTTGGGTTTTTTTACGAAATGCTTTAGCTTTGGGAACTGGGATTAATTTAGTTTTAACTTGATTTAGTTGATGATGATTTTTAAATAGAAATATTAATAATCAAAGAATGAAAAAATAATATTATTTATTCTTGAATATATAATTTTTAATTAAAAAATTATAGTGAAATCTTAATAATAAAATCAGATGTAAAAACTATGCTTCAAAATACATAAAAAATGCTTTAATCAGAAGAAGTTAATGCCAATTGCTTCAGACATAACGAGTGTGATTCCGAATTCAATTTTCATGCATCAATCTTCTGTAGATGATTGATGTAGGTTTACCATTTGATGTACAAAAAATTACCTAGCAATTGGTCACATCAAAGCAAAAGGAAGCCAAACCAGAGCAAGCAATGGCAAGACAGTTGGTACACTTGGAGTGACTGTAATTGATGGATGGGCGGATGGGGCAAGTGGGCGTTCACTTTACGTGCTCTGTCCATCAGCTGGCCATTGGTATTTAGGCCCGCTTAGTAATAGAAATGTCTGTTACACCGCAATCAAGCGAGTTAATTAATGATTAACACGCAGCAATCATAACTAATTTACTGTAAAGCCAAAGGCCAACCACACACACACACACGCAAGGACGATGTGACGTGCCGTTTATTGTTCTAGCAGGTAAGAGACGTGAAGCGGAAGGGGGCAGATGGCGTCAAAATAGCTAAATCGCTTAACAATCGAGGCGTGGCAACCTGCCCGCCGACTGACCGACCATCCAGCTATCGTGCTGACTGCGCTTGACAGTGCTCTTCAAATGAAATTTCGATTTTTAATTGGACGCTAGAGGCAACTTACCGCTGGGTCTTGAACCGAAAAACAACAGTCAATTAGATTGATTGCCCCGACCGCTGTGGCTGTCGTCCCATAAACATTAATGAGGCTAATTCAAGATATTTCGATGGATCAAATGATTTGCCAGTTGCTAATTAATTGACGTATGAGGAACATTTCAACTCCAGTTCAGGAGTACCTGTCAGTCATTTAATTTTCCACTCACTGTCTATCGCTGTGTTTTTTTTTTCGCTTTCGTTAAAAACTTATGTGCGCGTCCTTGGGATTGTATTACTGTGCTATTTGTTTGGTCGTGAGTTCAGTAAGCTGCACACAAGATTCGCTAAAATTATAATTCCACAAATTGCACAAGGGTGATGGTTAACTTAATCCGATTTAGCTCAGTAAATTCCATAGCAGCAACAAAAAAATCTGAAGTTTCCATTCGCTAGTAGAGAACTGAATTGAAGCCTCTGTAATTAGTGAGCATTAAGTTAATTCCGAAATGTTTGCGGCCAGTTAAATTAAATTAAACATGTTCCTCTGCCGCTTATTTACCTGAATTTTTAATTACATTTGCTTATGCAAACAATTTGACGCGTAAAGCGTTTACATAAAATAATAATTAAATTGAGGCCCACACGGCACAGCGTATACATAATTTTGCCTGGCGATTAAGTAGTTATGAAATAATTATGCAAATCTCTTACTGACCCTGACAGGACGAGCATGCAAAAACACAAAATAACTGGCAGCAGCTGACAGAAGGGGGAGTCGAGTGGAGGTCAAGTAACTCATCAAATTACGGCAGGATTTCGAAGTGCGGAGTCTGTTTGTAGCCTACTTTCGGGAGCTATTCAAAAGTTTCGACTACTTGTCAGATGTTGAGCGTATTAAAGCATATTAAAGCAATATCTTATAAACGACACTGAATACCGAGCACTCCACCGACTTGGCTTGGCTCAGGAAAAACTTTAAACAATTTTCAACAATACAAAATGATGGGATAAGCAACCGACTAATGGAAGCTACTGTTAGGTTATTTTCTGCCAACTTCTCGAAAGCCGTTTGTTATTCTTACCAACTGTGGTTGTTGCTGTTATTATTATTGTTGCTTCCTAGATGCCGCGATGTGGCTGTCAAGTGCAAAAGTGCGGAAATGCAAATGCTTAGCGACCGTGGGTATGGGTCAGACACTCGCTCGAAGTGCAATTCTCAGTTCTCAGCCTGAATTTGCATGGCACTCAACTTGTTCGCTGTATTTTCCCCTTTGTGTGCACAGCTGAGAGAGCTAAAGCAATTGGCGAATTAGGCTCATGGCTGGCAAAAAAAGTGCCGCACAGTTCGCGTTTAAGATATTCGTGCAACAAAACGCTTGCAATTAAAACCATAATCAGAATCAGAGGCAACAACAACACCAGCAGCAAGAACGGAAACAATTAAGGCGAATGAAGCGTATAATTATTTATTCTGTGCAAATGCGAGTGTTCGCTCCTATTCAGAATTACACGCACACGTATACTCACACAAACACACACACATTCGCACACTTATTAAACGCACAGTTAGACAAATCCGCTTAATGACATTAAATATGACCATTTCCGACATCCTTGTTGTTCGTCCGCTCATTTTTCTCCTGCAGCCAGCAAGGCACGACGTTCTTTTTGTGGGTGTGTGGCTGGGTGGCGGAGCTGACGCAAGAATTTGCGAATTTTCGGAATTAATTAGGCGTTAATTGTAATTTTGAGCAAACAAAAGAGTTTAATTAATTTACCTAACAACAAAACGGAATGCTGAGGGAAAAAAGTGTAAGCGAAAGTTGGCAAAGCATTCAACGACAACCAAATACAATTTCACACTTCGTCTGGCGCCTATTGTGCCCGGATTCAGACTCCCAATTTCCCTAAACCTATCCTATCAACAAATTTGGCCATGTGACTGCGTCCATGGGGCGTATGAGGCATTTTTTTTCTGTTTCTATCGCCTGCTGGGATGCCGACTTTAACTTTTTGACTGACTTCGTTTTGTTGGGCACTTTTCTGAATTTTGGCTTGGCTAATTAAATGGATTGCTACGCTCGAGCTGTGTATATCCCGAATTCGGCTTTTTTTCTGGCCTAGAAATTACTTAGAAATTATCTCGTTTCGTTTTTATTCACTTTGAGTATCCGTTGCGACTCAAAGTGCAGCTCATCATTTAACTTGACTCGCACAAATACTTGGCAAATCATTTTCACTTTACACAGAAACAAATATATCAGTAAGTAAATGAATACAGTATACGCTTCTTTACAAAAACAGTTGGAAAAACTCAAGTTAATTACCAAAGTAAAGTTCTTATTTGTATCAAAAGAGTCAAACTTACAAAGTGCTTTGTCCTGCCAATTAATTAAATTAAAATAAGAGGATGGATTGAAAAATATTGTTATTTTCAAATTCCAATTATTTTGAAGGTCCAAAAGCAAAAACAGAAAACAATATATACACCAGGGACCGCAAATAATGATTATTGAAATTTTTTTACATCAAAAAATCAATGACTAGTGTACAAAAACAAAAAAATAATGATAATGATTAAATTTGAGCGAAAAAATAAAACTCACAAATAATCATTATTTATGATTTTTATTTCTTTAGCTCAAAATAAAACTCTCTTTAAGTTCATGGCTTTTTTTTTGGATTTTCACCCAGTATTTTGCATATCCCTTTAGAAGAAACCCAAAGGACCCATAAAACGCAAAAACAAATCTTTGAAATGATTACGTTATCTTCTTTAAAAGTAAGTTTTATTTTGAGCGAAAATATAAGAATCACAAATAATTATTACTTGTGAGTTTTATTTTTTCGCTCAAGATTAATCATTATCATTGAAGAAAATCCTTAAAAATCTTTAAATAATCATTACTATATAATTTTTAAAATATAACTCATAATGATTACGGTCCCTGATACACACACTATTTAAATTTCCCAAACTTAATAAGAGAAAAGGGCTAAGTCGAGACCCCAACTATGAGATAAGTGTTACATGCCTGAGTTGCCCTAATCAGGTCTTGTTGTGATTAAGTGGAATTATAAAAAATAATTGTAGAATAATTACATTAATTACCAAGAACAAAATTCTATCTTTTACACTGTGCTTGTGATGTATTTTCGCGATGCTCCAATGTCATAAAATTTAGTAGCTCTAGCTCTTTGATGGCATCTATGTGCTTGTACAGACGGACTGATTGACATAGCAATATCGATTCGGCTGTGTCTCCCAGGTATATACATTTCAACGAATTCAATATACTCTTATACTTATGCTTAGTAACGGGCCTAAAAAAGCATAATAATTAGGAAAAAATGTCGAAAAGAAAGCTACTTATGATAAATTAATTAGTCCTAAACTATGCTTATGGATAAAGAATACAGGCTTTCAGTGTAATTGAATTGAATCGAAACCTGTGAGTCGCTATTTAGTTGCTCTGTTATGGGATTGCGGCGTGCGGCAAGAAGCGGATGGGGCATGAGGCATAAGGCATGCAGCAGCCAATGGTGGGGACAGCGACAACGACTTGCACGCTACGTTAAAATTGTTCAGCTCAATGAATTGGGTTGAGTTCAGTGCCAGACTGAGGATATTATTTTATTGCGAGTTCTTTACTCTGCACAACAACGTAATAACACAATTCGCGACTTAAGCCTTTACAAGAATATTCTCAATCGAATTGCCGTTGGACGGCTGAGTAGTATAATAATTGCATTACGTATACGACCGAGTGGCCCGAGTGCAGCTTCACTGAAATCTGTTCATTTCGGGTTTAAGTCTTCACTTCAAATTCAACTTCCTGACGATGTTTGCATATGCAAATTGATCAATCAATATAATGGAGTATTTAACGGTTCAAAAGACTTATTGGACGAATCGGATTTGCATATTACTTATGAAGATTTAAGTCGACAGTTATCATTCAAATGAAAGACACGCATTGTATCTATTTTATATTTTAAAATATTTTTTAATTATTTAGTTAACTTGTTATTGAACACAATTACTTACCACTTTAACTATTTATATTTAAATGTATTAAATTTACCCCTGCAATTAAGTTTATTTTCCCAGACTTATTCAATTAAAAATTTCACATAAATAGATTTAATCCATTTAAAATATCAAGCTCGATTGTAGACATTGTTGTCGCCATAATTATTTAACACTTTTTTCACTTTTTTAATCTTAAATTTTTCAAAAATTTACACCTGCCGCTTCGATGCGATTTTTATTTAAAGGCTCGCGCTTTTGATCTAGTCTCTGACGTTCTAAGTCCAGGCTGACTCTGATTTAAACGCTGGATTTTCGAGTCTTTTCGAGTGGCACACAACCACAACGCGACGCGATTCGAGACGTACTGCAAATCATGGACCGTAGTAAAAGTCCGAGATTCGATTACGGCAAAACTCGGGTGAATAAATTCACCACGCAAACACGAGGCGCCACGAGGCAACACGAACTTGACACTCGGCCCAACCATGTGGGTCTGTGGAGCAGCAGCGAAAGCTGAATAACCGAAAAGTGAAAGCCTGGTTATTGAGGCAGGTTAGTAAGTTCGTTAGACTAGACTCTCTTTTCTTGACTGCCTCTCTCTCCCGCTAGGACTTGTCGGAGGCGATGTTTTTGATTACACTGGAAGCGCGATGTTATTGGCTACTGATAAGAAGCTACTGGATTTATTGTAAACTGTTGCATGCAATCAGATTTATTATACAGTTTATCACTTTATTATATTTTAAGAAATTCTAAAGAATAGTCAAACTAGTTCATTTGGTTACTTACCATACATTATATTAAGAATATTTTGTACTTAAATGAGATATTCATACGTAAAGAAAGTTCAAATTTTGAAATCCTTAACAAATAAGAAATGCAAGCCTATTTTACTAGCAATATATTTGCCTTTTTAACTCCAAATTATTTAAACAAATTTATCAAATTAAAGTGCAATAAAATTTAAATTTTGATTTCATATCGGTTTTTAAAGAGTCAGAATAAACATTGAAATGCTATGTTTTGAATTTTAGTTCTCTCTTCCAGGTCATGCGCAGAGTTGTCGGAGACCGAATGGTCTCGCAGCTGGTGAGAATGGTCCAACGTGGTGAATAGTGATTCCACTGATAAGAACTGATAAGAATGCAGTGCAGGTGCAGGTGCAGAAACCACAGCAGCAATAGCAAATGCCGCGCTTGCTCTGAAAGTAAAATGAATAATTGCTATGATGATTTAATCAGCGTGGACGCCACAAGTCAAGCCAAGTTTCGTAAATGCCACAAAACGAGGACAGCTGAATAGGATAGGTAGAGGGGAGGTGAGGTAGGGGAATAAAGCAGCTGGTTGAGGCAAACTACTAAATGAGCTTCGGTACAGTCGCAATTAATGAGCAACGTTGTACAATTAGTGAACTATCTCAATTATGTAGTTCACCTACAGACCGACAGATGCCGGCAGATGCAACACCTCATATTTTTCCCCATGCTCAACGTGTTCTTCTTGTTGTTTCTGTTGTTGTTTGTGTTGAAGGGGAGGAGGGGGCGGTGGCTACTTTTAATAGCAAATTTGCGGCCGCTGTGACCGCTCGTTTTTTGGCGCAAGCTAGACAAGGCCAGCTAAGGACAGGGGCAGCCCTTTAATTATGATAATTACATTGTTGTCGAGCTCATTTGCTGACAGCTGCTTGCTTCTTGCAACACGTAGCAGCTGCTGCGATTTCTATCGTTAGCCATGCAGCACACAATTCTTGGATTCGCTGCTGGTGTCTTGCATCCTTGTTCAGGCGGAGCACGTTCTAGACGAGAGCCATAATTTAAATTGTTATATATTAGTTAATGTTTATATGCCTGCATTAAACTGTAATCATAATAGGAGTGTACTTATTTAATATACTTATTTTTTACTTTAAAATAAATTATGTTTTTCGCATACCTACCATTTTTGATGTGGCTTATAGCGGAATGTTGTCAAACTTTGTTTAACTAGCCCAAGAGCTGTGGTTATTAGGGACCCGCATTGGGGACGGCTGCATTTCACACACTCTAAAAACATTTGAAATTAGCTTTTAATCGCATCATCGCAATTTTTTCCGCAGTTGCAACTAATTGGGGTCTGGCTTTAAAAGCCTGTTGCATGGTTCCTAGAGTCATGGACATGGCTTTACAGTTAATCAAAGTTGAAAGTCGGCTTAAAGCAAATGCTTGAATGATTAAAGCACAGCTAAAAGAACGCATTGTACCGGGAAATGGGAAAATACGAATATGAAAAACTTTTTTGGTGGCGAGTTTTTATTTTTGATATGCAAGCAACAATTTATGGTTGCGTCGACAATTTCGCTACATGTTTTTGCTTCGCACACTGATGGTGTGCGTGTGTGTGTGGGTGTGCCTGGGTGTGCTAATTGCATGACCCATCATGGCAATTCCGGGGTCAGCAGAACATTCAGCGAGTACTTTAATTTTTTAAAATTTTACCATCGAGTTATTAAAAGCATCACAACTTGTTGTAGTTTTCGTTAGCAGACGAAAAATCATGGAAAACCGACAATTTGTGTAGCATTTTCTTTTTGGCTCATAGCTATAACAACACAAAATATGGCCAACAAAACAAAAACGATCATTCATGACATGCATTTCCATGTCACTTTTATTAATAATGAAAATCATTTTTCCCTCATTTTTCTACAAGTGACGTGAAAATCCAACAAAAACTCGTCTCTATCATTTGCATATGCACTTTGAATGCAAATTGTTTGCAACATTTATGAGTCTGACATTTAATATTCAATTCTTTTGGAGGAAGGAGGGAGGGTCTCCTAGGTGGTAACAATCGTAATAGGCTTAACGTTGGCCAAACGTTTCTATGTTCCGTTTAATATTATAGAATTTCTGTTAGTCCGAAGCATGTGCATTTGAAATTCAAATTCAGCAACGCAATTAAAATCCAATTTCAGCACTTGCACTATGCATACAGGTAAGCAATTCTTAGAACAAATTTTGCAATAGTTTACCAAAAGTGCACAACATCATCATGCACGTTAAAGTCTGAAAAAAAAAACTAAAAAGGTCAAGCTTAAAACTTATTCAATGTAAAATATAGCTCGGCTTCAGAAGTGTTGAGCGCTCCGGTGCCTATTAAATTGAGGTGACCACGCAACCAATTATTAGATAATTATGTAATTATCTAGAATATATATGAAGTAATTATGTCAGCAACGCCAAAGACGTAGCGCATTCAGAAACCAACACTCAAGCTTATTAAATTGAAAATTGAGAATTTGTTTTGTTCGTAAGTAACGTGGGAAATTCATTTGAACGAGCCATGTGCATTTAATAATATTACAATTAATTTAGCTATGCGACACATTATTTAATTACATATTAATACTTTCACATGAAACTAAATCATATAAAAAGGAATTATCCAAAAGTTCAGTCAACAGAAAAACAGGCCCTGCAGGACATCCACATGGAAGTCGACAGCCCGAGTTTCTTCAAAAGTCACACAGCTGTCTGGAAGATACTTGGTCTTACTCATGACCAGGTGACTTGGAAGATACCATACATTGCCTACAATATTGTGTTGCACCTGCTAATTACCATTGGCTATCCACTGCATTTGGGAATGTCCGCGTTTCGCAATGGCAACCTCACAGACGACATTAGAAGCGTTACGTTCATTGCCACGTACGGCGCCTGCTCCCTGAAGTTTTTCATATACGCCTACAACTTTGACAAGGTCAGGAGAATAAGGGAACTGCTGATGCTGTTGGACTCGCGGGTGAAAAGCCCGACAGAGATGGACATCTACAACCAATTGAAATCTCAGATTCGTACAATTCTTTATCTGTTCACGGGCTTATGGGTGACTTGTGCCATGTCGGTTGAGTTGGCCTTTATCCTTCAAGACGGATGCGAACTCATGTACCCCGCCTGGTTTCCATTCGATTGGCGGAACTCCTCGCGCAACTTTTACCTCGCCAACTTGTATCAGATTTCCGGCTCGTGCTATCAATTATTGCAAAACTATGTGAACGATTGCTTTCCCATCATTATGTTGTGCATTATCTCAGCTCATATAAAGATTCTCTACAGTCGCATCGAGCAAATTGGAGTCGATGAATCAGAGGGTGTTGATTCGGAATCTGAACTGGAGGCTTGCATAACGGATCACAAACGCTTGCTAGAGTGGGTAGAATTTTATTCGTAATTTCAATTGCACACTTTAAATTTTAGAACTTTTCAGATTGTTTCACACCATGGAGTCCTTCATGTCCTTGCCTATCCTCATCCAAATTCTTGTCAGCAGCTTGAATGTCTGCGTGAGCGTTGCCGGTGTGCTGTTCTTTGTAACTGAGCCCATGTCCCGCACATATTTAGCCTTCTACGCAATTGCAATGCCCATACAAATCTTTCCCACCTGCTACTACGGAACGGACAACGAGCAATGGTTTGGAAAACTCCACTACGCAGCCTTTAGCTGCAATTGGATAAAACAAAGTCGCAGTTTTAAGAAGAAACTGTTGCTGTTTGTGGAATGTTCTCTAAAGCAGAAAACTGCCATGGCGGGTGGAATGGTACGCGTCCATGTGGATACCTTCTTTACAACTCTCAAATTCGCCTACTCCCTCTTTACTATTTTACTTCGCATGCAAAAATAAATTAATAAAGTCTTTGGATTGCTTTAATGGTGCAACTATTGAAGCTTTTTACCGGCTCGTGGAATCGCGGAAATTTATATCTACAGTCAACTGACAACTACGCACATTATGCTATCATACCACAACTGCTTAAAGATTGAAAGATACGTTCTTTATGCTTTAAAGGATTTTTAAAGTGCTCAATATTTAGCTGTCGACCCAGTGTTGCCAATGCAACACGGAAAAATAAAAAAAAGTTGAGTGGTTACTCTATGCGTCAACAGCGGTTTATTTTAAATATGAAACTGCCGAACTGATTTTGATAAAAAGAGGAGAAATAGGCAATGCAAAATGTATATTAATGTTAATAGAGGAAAAATATGCGATGTCACGCAACCACAGCGCGTTTTGGGTGCACCCATCGATTTTGAACTTCTAATGAGGATTCACCAAAATACAAAAATATCTATAAAAACCATTTTAGCTTTCGTTCTTGCTTATAATCTACCAATATTCTCATCGTTATTGACCAAATTCAAATAGTCTTCATAGTTTTCACTTGTGTGCCAGACATTTATCTCCAGTATACCCAGCGAAACTCTAAACAGTTCGATGTTTCGCTGGGCCAGTCAGCTGTCACAAACAGTGCTGCCCATTCTGTTACTTTACTTAACAGCTCTGTAATTTTCGTGAGTCTGCGGACACCCGAGCGTAGCTAAATGTCAAGTTCTTCTTCTTGATTTTACGCCAGCGTTTTTTTTAGACCCCGTACTTTAAAAAAGTAAAGTAAAAAAAAAATGTGCGTAACAGGCAGAAGGAGGCGTGGCAGACCCCATAAAGTATATATATTCTTGATCAGCATCAACAGCCGAGTTGAAATAGCCATGTCCGTCTGTCCGTCTGTCTGTCTGTCCGTCTGTCCGTCTGTAAGAGCGCCTAGATCTCAGAGACTATAAGAGCTAGAGACTCCAAACTTGGTATGTAGGTTCGTCTGTATTGGGAGCAGATCGAGTTTGTTTTAGATTTTGGATCAGACCACTATATCATAAAGCTCCCATAGGAACAATCAGTTGAAAATCAAGTCTTAGTATGGAAAACTTTTTTGCTGTTTGAGATATTTCAACCAAACTAACAGAATATGTATAAAAGATGGTCCCATACATACTGACCAAATTTGATTGAAATCGGATTACTATATCATATAGCTGCCATAGGAACGATCAGTCCAAATTAAGTCTTAGTATGAAAATATTTTTGTTGTTTGAGATATCTTTATAATAAGTACGGGGTATACTGGAGATAAATGTCTGGCACACAAGTGAAAACTATGAAGACTAATTAAATTTGGTCAATAACGATGAGAATATTGGTAGATTATAGGCAAGAACGTAAGCTTAAATGGTTTTTATAGATATTTTGGTATTTTTGTCATTATCACAAATGGTGAATCCTCATTAGAAGTTCAAAATCGATGGGTGCACCCAACACGCGCTGTGGTTGCGGGGCATCGCATATTTTTTTCTCTATAAACTTTAATTTGCATTTTTCACTGCCTATTCTCTCCTCTTTCATCCAAATCAGTTCAGCATCTTCAAATTTAAAATAAACCGCCGCTGACGCATAGTGTTACCACTCAACTTTTTGTTATTTTTCCGTGTTGCATTGGCAACACTGGGCTTACGCTCGTCGACAGCTAAATATTGAGCACTTTACGCCGCGTAAAATTTAGTTAGCTTGCGTACTAAGCTAAACTCTAAACAGTTTGATGTTTCGCTGGGCCTGTCAGCAGTGCTGCCCATTCTGTTACTTTACTTAACATCTCTGTTATTTTATTAAGTCTGCGGACACCCGAGCGTAATAAATGTCAAGTTCTTCTTCTTGATTTTACGCCAGTGTTTTTTTTATATGGAGTTTGGGCTTACGCCAGGCCTTTTTTTGAGTTTGCGTACTATGTTTTAAGCTTAAATCCTAACTGAAATAAATAAATGATTATAATTAATACTTTTTTAGAATATCTTTGCAACTATAACACTGTTCAAGTCAAAAATATTAACCCTATTAGGAAAATTGTATATTTACTACTTTTTTTTCGTTTTCGCTAATATTTATTCAGTATAAGTTACCCCGTTCAATACTCAGTACTCAGTATTTTCTATCTAACACTCAGTAAGAATTTTTCCATCCAATAATCATACAACAATTTTAATCATGGTAGTCTAAACAGCTTAAGCATAGCTTCAGATGATAAGATTCACCTTGAAAATAAATACACAGTTAACAAAAAACAATACAAATTTTGTTTTTTGTTTCTCTGGTCAATGGTCAAGCAAAAACACTTTTTTTAAATTTTATTTTTCAGCCTGTTTTTCCAAGAGGTTTTTTTTTTTATTTATAATATTTAGCGCAGCTAAAGGTAAACTAAAAGTCAACTTTTTCCACTCAGGGAAGAAATATCAAAGTACGGGCCCATTCCAGTTCAGTGAGATTAGAGATTTACCGTAGGTGATCATAAAGAGAAGCTTTGATTAGATAAAGATAAAGAGATTGCTTGATATTAAATTATATAATTCATAATAGTCGGAGCAAAGAACTCGAAAACGATTATGCAAAGCGTAGTAAGTGGTGCATGTAAGCAAAACTAATGGAGCGAAGTTCCTAGAAGGGGACATTGAAGCTAATACGCTATAATAATGATCGAGAGCTACTATCTCCAATAATTAAATTATGGAGGAAGATAAGACCAAGTACTGTTATACGGTGAAAAAGGCACGGGAGGTTGAGGCTACGACTCTCACAATATTGCGACCCATTGCGCAATGTTGCAATATGTATGTTGCTAAACTTAGAGCTGGCATTCAATTACTCTCCGATTCCTAGGACCTGAAATAGGGGGAATCCGTTAAGTCTGGTCATGTCTTGTTTTCAACTTGCACAGTGTAATTGACGCGGCCACGCAACCCATATTTATAATTATGTAATTATCTAGAATATATTTTTAGTAATTGTAGCAACATATCTCGAATTAAAAGAAGAAGCCTAAAGGTGCATTTAGACTAGTTGACGCAGCGTCAATTTCGGAAAAGTCAACTATTGGCCACCAAGGTCAACGCATTATTTGCGTTTACATTAGTTGACTTAGTTGACCAAAAAACATGTTTGGCAACTACTTTTCCAGTTGGTCAACGCAAGAGCTAGCAACGCATTGTCGATGAAGTTGACAGCTATTTAAACTAGTTGACATTAAAATTCATTTACGTTTGCATTGAAATTGCTGTTTAGTTGACATCGATATTTTGTATCTATCGAACTTGCTTGACTGGTAAAAATAAACAAGTGGTAAGTACACATAAATTTGTATTTTTCATATTTAATAAAAAGAGTTTGACGACATCAGCAAGAAAGCGCAAAATAGCATCAGCAATTATTTTGCATTGAGGAGGAGGAGCAAGAGCTTAAAATGCATCCCAAAAATATCTTCGTTTTAAAATATATTTAATATATATTGTATAAAATATATTTGTAAATAATTAATAATCAGGGATTAAAACCCTAACCGAAACCGTAACCTTTAACCGGTAAAAACCGATTGAAATTTGAAACCGTAACTGAAACCGTAACCGAAAAAAAAATTTTTCATCGGACCGAAACCTTTAAACCGAAACTCTGTAAACCGAAATAACCGTATAGAAACCGTTTCATTTATAAGGGTTAAATTCGGTTTTCCACACATGCAAAAAAAAAAAATATAATAAAAGCAAGATGCAAAAATTATCTGCATTTCACTGTCTTATGCATGTACACACATACAGTGTGCCACAAATGGCTTCATACAGCATAAATGTGTCAAATTTGGGTATAATAAAAATGGTTTGATGCGGGTTTTTTATAATAATCTTTAAATCACTTAAATTCCATTCGAATGATACAAAAATTTCTTTAACCCATTAAGTACCCTTAGAAAATTACAAATTTTAGAAAAAGCAAATTTTTCAAGTTTTTCCTCCAATTTTTCAAAAAATATTTTGATGCAAAAAATTGTATGAAACAATTCTAATAGCAACTACAAAAAAAAATTATCAAAAATATTTTTGCTAGTATTTTTTATGATTTTTTGAAAATTGTTAAAAAGCCACATTTTGTATGAAAAAGAGGAAAATCTGGTTAAAATAGTAATTTTTAGCAACACTGAGAAAGTAATGTATTATTGCAAAGAAATTTTTTTTTTGTGCACCGAAACCATACCGGTATTTCAAAACCGAAACACACAAAAACCGGTTCACCGTTACGAAACCTTTATTCAAAGATTTACCGTAACCGATAACCGAAAACCTAAATGCGAATAAAACCGAAACCGTAACTAAAACCGCTATTCGTTTCGGTTTTAATCCCTGTTAATAATGTATTTTATTAAATTTATGATTTTATAATTATGATTTTTAAACAGTTCTCCGCAAAAAAAGATGTTATTCAACCAACAATGATGGTGAAACCGAAGGGTATGCCACCTCTGTCATGTACACAAAGTTTGTCAACACAAAGCAAAAGAATGAAATGAAGTCAATTTGAATTTCCATTGTCAATTACAAGTTCAATAGTTGACAATAAGTGTTTACACTACTAGTTGATATTGTAACTGACGTTTTTCGCATTGTCAATTTATAGTCAACGCAGCTGTTGACCGTGTTGACCCCTGTTTACACTAGGATTGACTAAGTTGGCATCAAAATTGACTGGTTTGTCAACTAGTCTAAATGCACCATAACTCTATTTTTGCATTCGTAGTAATATAGTAAACAGGGAGTAAGCAAACTTAAGGGTAGAGAAAAATGTAGCAACATGAATGCGAAGCATTCCACCTGCCATGGCTGTGTTCTGTTTGAGAGAACATTCCACAAACAGCATGAGTTTCTTTTTGAAGCTGTGACTCCGTGTAGTCCAATTGCAACTGAAGGCAGCATAGTGAAGTTTTCCAAACCAGAGCTCGGTGTCCGTTCCGTAATAGCAGGTAGGAAAGATTTGAAGAGGAACACCCATCGAATAGAATAGGAAATAAGAGCGACCCATGGGCTCTGTAACGAAGAAGAGGAACGCCGCAATGCTAATGCAGACATTCATGGCAGTCACTGTGAATTGAATGAGCATAGGCAGGGAAAAGAGGGATTCCATGGTCTTAAATAGTCTGCAAAGTGATGAGTCCATTGCAATATAATATACACATAACAGTATCTAATTTTCTACTAACTCCAGTAAGCATTTGTGATCAGTTATGCAGGCTTCCAGTTGATTGTGGGCCTCGGCATCTCCAGGGTCATTCAATCCAATTTTTTCGAAGCGTACGTAGAGCATCTGGATATGAGATGAGATTATGCATAGGATCATGGCAGGATAGCAGTCGAAAACATATTTCTGAACTAGATGATAAGCAATTCCGACAATCTGATAGACGTGGGCAATGTAAAAGTTTCGCGTGGAATTATACCAATCAAAGGGAAACCAGGCAGGATACATAAAGCCACGCTTGGCCTGAAATACAAAAGACAACTCGGCAAAAATACCAACTGTCATATAGATACCAATAAATCCGTAGAGAATGTTTCTCAACTGTGTTCTCATATGTACGTAGATATTTGTTTCGCACTTTCCACTGACGCGTAAGTCCAACACTTTTATCATCTCCTCCATTCGATGTATCTTGTAGAAGTTGAAGGCGTATACCAAGGATTTTAGAGGGCCAGCAAAGCAAACGGCAAATGTCGTTAGATTCTTAATATCATCTGTGAAATTTTCGTTGTGGAATATTGACATTCCCAGATGAAATGAATATCCAATATTGAATACCAGATGCAACACCACAATGTACCCGATAAGCTGTGGTTTCCAAATTGCATAGTTTGAACTGTATCCAAGGCACTTCCAGATTATCCAGTGGCCCCCGAAATGATTCAAGCTATCGATATCCATGGCGTTTTCTGCGGCGTTCCGATGTGGATTAAACTTTTCCTCGACGGGTCGTTTATATTTAGTCAGAAATTGTTTCAAAAATAGCTCATGTAATTATATCAATTAAATTTGATTGGTTGGCCTCATGCATTAATGACACTGTAACTTTAACCCTGGAAGGTCATCGTAATTTGAACAATGTAAAGATCATACATTCGGCAAATCGACGACGCACAGTGGGGCCATTGCTCATTTTACTTTGCAAAAATCGCAGCTATTGAACCAAATGAGATAATAAAATAATTTAAATGGCATATGATAGATAACTCTTCAGCCTGTGAAATAAGTGCTTAAAAAAGTGCTACGCCCCCAAGATGCTTACATAAAAAAAAAAAATTCTTTTTAAATTTTAGTTTTTTTTTGTTTCATTCTTAAGGTTTTATATTTAAAAATTATTTTCAAAAAGATTTAAAAAAAAAATGTACGTTTATTTTTCGATGTGAATTTTCAGCTTTATGATATGGTAGTCCGATTATCTCAATTGGTTCAAAAGTTACGATTTTTGCAAAGCAAAATGAGCAATGGCCCCACTGTGCGTCGCTCGAGAGAGCGTCGCTCAGCCGCTCAGTCGCTCATCGCTCAATGCGTGGCCGAAGCCTAAGAATATAAAATTAGTTTGTAGCCCTGCTAAAGCAGAATACAATTTATCGATATCAGATAGACAGAGCAAAACAGCTTGATCGAAAAACCGAGAGTAGAATGTGAGTCGTGAAAGAGTCAAGTGGTGTGCGCTCAACTGCTAAAGAGAACATTGAGAAAAATATGAAATGTGAAATGAAATAATTGAAATGTGAATCAAACCTTTGTGAAAGAACATATCCATTACTTTAACCTTATATATTAACCCTGTAATGCCTAACCCTGCCTTTAGGCGGGGTCAACAAAAAGCTTCATCAAAACTACAAAAATTAATGTTTTGACAAAATTTTATAATTAATATATTGGTAATATATGCCCGCATGTGGTTACATATAACAAATGACTTTAATCCGATTCGATTTGCAGAAATATGACATCAAAGTCAAAAAAGCCGGTTTTGGGCGAAATTAAAAAAATTTTGGCAAACACTGAAAAAGGTAGTAAATCTTATCGTACACAGTTAAGAAAAATACTGGCTGATAGGAAATTTAGTCACCTATTCAATGATGTAACAATATATAGGGAAAATATATGTTAAGCCCACTAAAATCGCTTTAAACGTAACCCCGCCTAAAGGCAGGGTTGGGCATTCCCGCCTAAATTTTTGTCAGTATTTGCTAGGGATGAAGAATATGTTGAAGCCATCGATTTCATCGTTCGATGTTTTCTTAATTAATATCTATAGTGTGTGGGTGGAGCAATGTTTATAAAGCAAATCAATTATTGATTTGCTATATAATAATATGTAATATATGTATATTATATATTGAATTGATGAAATCATCGATTGGTAATCAAATTGATAAAATCATCGATTGCTAATGTATCGGTTCCTATTTTCATCACTATTGAGTGCTCTACATTTTTCGCATACGGCTTTGTCCTATTGTCTAAGCTCGAAAAAAATGTCGCGTCTAAAAATAAGTAATCTAACTGACGAAGAAATTGCAACAATGATGAATGAAATTCTAACCGATGAAGAGGATACAGACGGTGAAGAAGATTACGATTCTGGAGATGACGATGACGGCGAAGCACAATGTGGCTCAATATCTGATACGTTTATTAATGACTGCCTCAACTCTACTGATGCTTTAATAAATAAAATTAATACGAGTATCCTGGATGTTTTTGAAACAACCGCGACATCAATCGGAGCAGCTGATGAAAATTCACCAGCCCCATCCGCTCCCGTGGGTTCCATTGCATCTGGTGGCTCCCAGGCTATTTTGCCTCGAAGAAACAAACGTCATCGTGGGCCTCTTACTGATCTCGAATTCGAGGATAATGGACCTACTGGTCCTACAGGTGGTGCTTTTGTCGGCAATATAAATGAGGCAACAAATAATTCACCTATTTTCAAAGCAATTATTTGGAAAAAAAAAAGCATTTGCGTCTCCATGTGAATGAGCTCGTGTTCCAAGGCCCCAAGGAAATATCAATGGAACTGAAATCATTGAAAACTCCATATGATTGCTTCAGATATTTTCTGACAGATGAGTTTCTTAATGTATGAGTAGTTGCTAAATCTCTGACTTGTTTAATACTTTATCTAACTATTTCTCGTTTTCAGTTCTTGGCAGAGCAAATGAACTTATACGCTCGTCAAAAAGATATCAATACTCGGTTCATAACGGATGGAGTGGAGCTACGAAAGTTTATTGGAATCTTGTTTTTCATGTCGGTCTATAAATATCCTAATACTCGATCTTATTGGGGAAAATATTCATTTGAAATAATAAGAGCTACAATGTCTCGAAATCGATTTGACGAGATTCGTCAAAGACTACATTTTAACGATAACTCGAAGGTCATTTCCAAAGATCAGCCTGGCTATGATCAATTATTCAAAGTGAGACCCCTTATTAAACACTTCAATGAAAGATTTCAGACAATTCCTATGCTCCAAAGATTAAGTGTTGATGAGCAAATGTGTTCGACAAAAATGACAGGAAATCCGACCCGTCAATATATGCCAGCTAAACCTCATAAATGGGGAACAAAACTTTTCTCCATATGCGACTCAGCTGGATTCTCATATGCTTTCGAAATTTATTCAGGCGCTGGAGATAACGTCATACTGGATAATGCTGATCTTGGCGCTGCATCGAATGTCGTCGTAAGACTTTCTCAAAAAGTGCCCGACATCGTCAACCATATTATATATTTTGACAATTTCTATACATCGCTTGGTTTAATTGTCTATCTGCGAAGCCGTGGTTTTCATAGTTTGGGAACCGTGCGAGTCAATCGTGTGCCAAAGTGCAAATTATCTTCCGATGCTGATCTTTCCTAGAAGAATGCTCTTCGCGGATATTCCGAAGAATTTGTTGGATCAGCATTTGGTGTTGATATTTCCAACGTTTTATGGCGTGACACAAGAACAGTGTATTTGCTATCATCATACGTTGGAACTCAGCAATTCCTGTCAAGAAACATGGATACACCAATGCATAAAGTCACTCGATGGGATCGAAAGAGTAAAAAAAATTTGGAAATAGAATGTCCCATGATAATTAAAGAATATAACCGCCATATGGGCGTTGTCGACTTGATGGACGGACTAATTGGTCGTTACCATATTCGAATGAAGACCAGGAAGTGGACAAACCGGATTTTTTTTCATCTATTGGATATGGCCATGGTAAACGCGTATGTGCTTTATTATCGGCTACAGATTGATGTCACGCCTTGCCAGCTTCCTGTGTTGCGTAGTGAAGTTGCCGAGACGATGTGTATGTATGGATCGGTTGCATCCCGTAGCCGAGGTCGTCCATTATCACTTTCTGCATCGCCTGCATCAACAAGAGCAGTAAAACAAAATAGGGTATTCCCAGTCCCAGATGTGCGTTACGACCAAATCGGTCACTGGTGCAAGTTTCTAGACCGATCTGGGAAAAAAATATGCAAAATGAGTGGGTGCAAATCAGAAACTCAGGCTTTTTGTACAAAATACAACATTCGTTTATGCAATTCAAGCATTAAAAATTGTTTTTTTGAGTTTCACAACCATAAATAATTGATATGAATCCAATAAACAACAAATGATTTTTTTCCAAAAAATTTTGGCGGGAATGCCCAACCCCGCCTTTAGGCGGGGTACATATTTTTACCTGTAACAGGTAAACTAAGCGTCTGATTAAAAAACTAAGTTCAGATTCGTTCATTTTGACCAAAAATTAGTCTAAAATGATTTTTCCAGCACGATAGAAAAATAAGGCATTAGAGGGTTAAATAAACTTTATGCAATTAATCTACGTGCATGTGTTTTTTGATTTGAAGAAGTATACCCACGGCTCACATACTACAACTTGGGGGCTCAACCGAAGAGTTTTATTTGTGAAGAGACGCTATACATCAGCAGCACAAAAGCTCATATGGCGTGCAGTGACTTTTTACATTTGTGCAGCGAAAACAGTTCATGTACATGCGTAGTGCAAATTCAATCATCAAATTGTCTTTTGTACATAAGCATGCAAGCATTCTGAGAAACGTGCACAAAGCTACAACGCAGCAGACGAAAAACGGCATCATCCGTTAAGCAAGCGACAAAACGGCACCATCCGTTGAGCAAGCATCGTCAGGCGATCAGTGCGTAAGAGCAGTACAACCAATGTAAAGCAGCAACAGACGAAAGAAGAGCAAAGAGAAGGAAGCAAAAGCGAGCGACATAGCAAAGACGACAAAAAGTGAGTGGCGCAGCATAGACGAGAAAAACGACGCGCGCATCAAAGACGAGAAAAGAAGAAGAAGACCTTGACAAAGGAAGACGAGGCAGAGTAAGCAGAGACACGGCGCTGACACAGAAGCGTTACAGAGGCTGTCAGAGCTAACAGCAGCGACGACGCTTACAGAGAAGCGTTACCAGAGGCTGTCAGAGCTTGCAGAAACACGACGCTTCCCAGTGGCGGAACACGGCCACAACCGATTGTTGTAACGCTTTTGAATGCATCGACGAATGTACATTCGTAACCGATACTTTCTTCACTTCTTGAACGTAGGTTGGTAATGGGGCGCCGTTTTGGCTCACACTGTTCGGCCATCGAACATGCACGAATGTCTTTCGGCTTTTGCTATTCTGCTTTGGTTGCAACCGAGCATGTGTGTGCTTGTGTTTTGTGCATCACACACATGCAAATGCGTAAGTATTAGATGTAACAATTGTAGCAAACACGGGTTGTTGTTTGTGGAAATTTTGTTCGTTGCTTTTCCCATATGGTTTTGTTTGTTTGTTTTGTCGCGTGTCACTTCTATTTTACCGCGTGGCTGCAACACTTCAACAACTTTAAAGGAAAGTAAATTTGGGTAAGCTTATTGATAATTATATTGTTTTAAACATATAATAAATATTTAAATGCTTTTCAGAAATGGACAACAATACCGACATCGCCCTTAAATCCCTGGAAGCCAGAATAGAGCAAGTGGAGAAGAAAATTCATTCTGTTCTAAACAACCAATTTTTAATTTAATTTTGATATTTTTAATTTGTTTAATTTTTTGTTGTTTATTTTTTTTAGTTATTATATTTTTATTTTGATTTCATAACTATAAATATAATATAATATTAATAATTATAAATATTTTTCTGAAAAATGACAATCTTTTATTTTGGGGTTGGTTTAGCATCTGCATTACAGTCCAATAGGCATTGTATACCAGCCAATAAAGCATCTGCATTACGATCCTATACGCAACAATATACAGGACGGTAATGCAACACGAAAGAACTCACTCAATTATAATCGCATTACTTTCTCGATTACAAGTACGCGGTTTTGAAGCTGGTCTTGCTTTACATCGGACAATCTCAAGGAACAGTAATGCGCGTTGTGCTATGAGCTCGCAGCCGTACTGGCCACGACGTATGGTGGTTGTAATCAATTTTCGAACGCGAATTTCCGCCACTGGGTTACAGAGAAGCGTTAACAGAGGCAACAGCGCTTACAGAGAAGTGCTAACAGAGGCAAAGGCATTTACAGAGAAACTCTTACACAGAAGTGTTTACAGAGAAGCATTACCAGAGGCTGTCAGTGCTAACAGCGACAACGACGTTTACAGAGAAGCGTTAACAGAGGCAAAGTCGCTTACAGAGACGTACTAACAGAGGCTGTTAGAGTTGGCAGAGGCAAACACGCTAACAGAGAAGCGTTACCAGAGGATGCCAGAGCTTGCAGAGACACGACGCTTACAGAGAAGCGTTAAGCTTAGTACGCAAGCTAACTAAATTTTACGCGGCGTAAAGTGCTCAATATTTAGCTGTCGACGAGCGTAAGCCCAGTGTTGCCAATGCAACACGGAAAAATAACAAAAAGTTGAGTGGTAACACTATGCGTCAGCGGCGGTTTATTTTAAATTTGAAGATGCTGAACTGATTTGGATGAAAGAGGAGAGAATAGGCAGTGAAAAATGCAAATTAAAGTTTATAGAGAAAAAAATATGCGATGCCCCGCAACCACAGCGCGTGTTGGGTGCACCCATCGATTTTGAACTTCTAATGAGGATTCACCATTTGTGATAATGACAAAAATACCAAAATATCTATAAAAACCATTTAAGCTTACGTTCTTGCCTATAATCTACCAATATTGTCATCGTTATTGACCAAATTTAATTAGTCTTCATAGTTTTCACTTGTGTGCCAGACATTTATCTCCAGTATACCCAGCGAAACTCTAAACAGTTTAATGTTGCGCTGGGCCT
This sequence comes from Drosophila subquinaria, assembly GCA_037043405.1. Classification (NCBI taxonomy): domain Eukaryota; kingdom Metazoa; phylum Arthropoda; class Insecta; order Diptera; family Drosophilidae; genus Drosophila; species Drosophila subquinaria. The sequence goes on from JBAMBL010000185.1 coordinate 32,071, forward strand.
GTCAGCAGTGCTGCCCATTCTGTTATTTTACTTAACAGCTCTGTTATTTTATTTAGTCTGCGGACACCCGAGCGTAAAAAATGTCAACTTCTTCTTCTTGATTTTACGCCAGCGTTTTTTTTATATGGAGTTTGGGCTTACGCCAGGCCTTTTTTTTAGTTTGCGTACTATGCTTTACCAGGAGCTGGCAGATTCAACAGAAGCAAAGACGTTACAGAAGCGTGTTATCAAAGGTGACGGCGTGTACAGAAAAGCGCTAACAGAAGGTATCGAGTGAGTTAAGCAGCAGTAGAAAATAATATTGTTTGAATACTTATATTTAAGAGAATTAATGTAATCAAATTTATTAACACTAAAATAAGATTTATACTTTACAATGCAGTATGATGAGATCGCACCACTAAAAGTAGCAGAGCTCAAAGCGAAGTTGGCAGAATTAGGTTTACCCACGAGTGGTATTAAAACTCAATTGCAAGAAAGGTTATTGGAATATTTCAGTTCAACGATAGGAAATAATAATAACGAAAATTCAATATACGAAGACACGAGAACAGAAGAAGTAGACGAAAATAACTCTGAAGAAGACACGACAACAGAAGAAGTAGACGAAGATAACTCTGAGGAAGCTAATACAGATTCACAACAAAATATGGCGAATCCTAGCAACACACCGACGTTTACTTTAAAAGACATAAAAGACTCCCTGACTACATTTGACGGCAGCAGCAGTTCAGATATTGACGATTGGTTAAGAGAGTTTGAAAACAATGCAGTGACAGTCAATTGGAATGACTTACAGAAATTTATTTACAGCAGGCAGTTACTAAAGGGAGCTGCGAAACTGTTTATAAACAGTCGAGATGGTTTAAATGATTGGGAATCATTAAAACAGGGACTTAAAGATGAATTTAGCATCAAGCTTTCATCGAAACAGGTTCATGAACTGCTTGAGAATAGAAAGAAGAAATCAAACGAAAGCTTAATCGAATACTACTACACAATGGTAGGTCATGCAAATAAAAGCAAAATTGATGATGAAAGCGTTATCGATTATGTTATCGAAGGCATCCCAGATTCAAGATTGAATAAAAATATTTTGTATCAAGCGACAAACTTGCGAGATTTGCGCGAAAAGCTGAAGGTATATGAAAAGATAGCGTTGCCAAAAGAGATAAAAGCAAAAATAAAGTCAGAAGAAACCGATAACAAAAAAGATGATAACAAGAAGGGCAAGGGCGACATACACTGTTTTAAATGCGGAGGGAAAAATCATATGGCTAAGAATTGCAACCAAAATATAAATGTTTTAAATGCAATGGATTCGGTCATAAAGCGAATCAATGCGAGGCAAAAGGTGGACAAACAGAAGTTAAAAAGGAGGCCTCAAATTTACAACAGTTGTCGCAAAACACTTTGAATAGAGCATTCAAGAATGTGAAGATAGGCGAATATGTCATAACAGCTTTATTTGATACAGGTAGTGACATATGCACAATTAGCGATAGAGTTTACAAAAACCTGGATCTTACACCACTGTCGCAAGATATTAAAGTGCTAATTGGAATAGGTGGAAAAACGATTAAAACATTGGGTTCTTTTAAAATAATAACTGAGTTGGACTTCATTCCAATCGAAATATGTTTTCACGTAGTTCGTGAAGAAGATACCCTGTTTGACGGAATTATAGGAAATGATGTTCTTGATTTCGTTAATGTGACTCTCAGTTCTAGAGGTGTTACCTTTCACGCTATGAGGGATTTTTCAAAATGCGAGAAACATCAAAATGGCAGTGAAAGAAATGACGAAGTGGTAGAATGTAATATTACACATTCTGAAACCAAAATTCAAGAGCTGCAGGATAATTTCAGTCAACTATTGACTATGAATATCGAAGAGGAAACAGAACTCGACATACAGCATCTCGATGAAGATTTAAAACTGACCGTTCAGAAAGCGCTGAAATCCTATAAGAAGATGAAGCCAGAGTCTAGTCCAGTGGAGATGAAGATTATTCTGACTGACGAAGTTCCGATTTATCAGAGACCAAGGCGACTACCGTTAGGAGAACAAGATATAGTTGACAAGCAGGTACAGGATTGGCCTGAAAGATGGTATAATTCGCCCGAGTGTTTCGGAGTTTGCTTCTCCAATCGTGCTTGTGTCAAAGAAAGACGGTACCAAGAGACTTTGTTGCGATTATCGCAAGTTAAATGAGAAAATTATCCGAGACAATTTCCCCATGGCCACGATAGATGATGTATTACATAGACTTCAAGGAGCGAATGTATTTTCAACGTTGGATTTACGTAATGGATTCTTTCACGTCCCAGTAAGTGAAGAATCTAGAAAGTACACATCTTTTGTCACACAAAAGGGCCAGTACGAATTTTGCTTTGTCCCGTTTGGAATATCGAATTCCCCGGCAGTCTTCATGAGGTATATATTCGCAGTGTTAAGACAACTTATAGAAAAAGGGTACACTGATATTATATATGGATGATATCATTATACCGTCAAAAGACGAATCAGAGGGCATAAAGAAGCTAAAAGAAGTCCTAAATTTAGCTGGAATCTCAGGCCTAAATATAAAGTGGGAGAAATGCCAATTTTTGAAGAGAGAGGTAAAATTTCTAGGTTATATACTAAAAAATGGAACGATTACACCATCAAAAGAAAAGACGTCAGCAGTCGACAATTTTCCTGTTCCACGGAACAGAAAAACCGTGCAGCGTTATTTGGGATTGACTTCCTATTTCCGAAAATTTGTTAAAGATTTTGGCTTAATAGCTAGACCGTTGACAAATCTTCTGAAGGCGAATGCAATTTTCAAAATGGGTGAAGAAGAATTAGCATCATTTTATGAACTAAAGTCACGATTGTCTAGTTCACCAATCCTTCGACTCTTTGATGAAAAGAGCAGAACGGAAATTCATTGCGATGCGAGCATGTACGGATATGGTTCAGTGCTGATGCAGAAGGATTCTTTAGACCAATCCTATCATCCAGTTGAATACATGAGTCGCAAAACAACGGCAGCTGAAGAGAAGTACTCGTCCTACGAATTGGAAGTTCTAGCGATTGTTCAGGCATTAAAGAAATGGAGAGTTTACTTGCTAGGAAAGAAATTCAAGATAGTGACTGATTGCAACGCGTTTGCTATGACGATCAAAAAGAAAGACGTGCCGACAAGAGTCGCAAGATGGGCTATATTTCTTCAAGATTTTGAATACGAAATCGAACACAGATCAGGAACAAAGATGAGACACGTTGACGCGTTAAGTAGAGTCCACTGTTTTTTATTACAAGATTCATTGAAATATCGAATTAAACAGGCACAGCGAGAAGACGAGTGGGTAAATGCTATTTGCAAAGCATTGGAATCAGCAGCATACAAGGATTTTTATATGAGGCAAGACATCCTGTATAAAGACCCTATTCGAGAGCTAATAGTTATTCCTCAAAAAATGGAGGGAGAAGTTATTAGAATGGCCCACCGTCAAGGACATTTTGGTACTAAAAAGACGACTGAATTAGTAGAGAGACAATTTTATATACCGGAGTTGACAAGAAAAGTAGGTACAATCATAAAATCATGTGTTGAATGCATTGTTAGTGACCAAAAGTGTGGCAAGAAAGAAGGATTCCTCAATCCAATTGACAAATCAGATGAACCTTTGAAGACATTCCATCTTGACCACATTGGCCCAATGGAGATTACAAAGAAGCAGTACAATCACATATTGGTGATCGTGGATGCATTCTCAAAATTTGTTTGGTTATACGAAACAAAAGGTACTGGAGCAGAAGAGGTCGTTGATAGGCTCAAGAAACAGTCAGCACTATTTGGAAATCCAATTCGAATGATTACTGACCGCGGTACAGCTTTCACATCGAACTTATTCAAAGAATACTGTGAATCTGAAAGTATCCAACATTTACTAATAGCCACAGGTGTTCCTCGCGGAAATGGGCAAGTTGAACGCATAAATAGAATTGTTATCACAATGCTAATCAAGTTATGTGCCGAAAATCCGCAAGTATGGTACAAAAGTGTTAACAGAGTTCAACAATTTATAAATGCGTCACCTTCTAGAAGCACGAAGTTTTCACCCTTCAAGATACTAACAGGAATGGACATAAGACTCAAATATGACAGTGAGCTAAAGACGTTGCTAGAAGACGAAACACTTATTGAACTACAGAACGACACGGATGAAATACGTACAAAAGTCAAAGAAAATATTGCAAAGATTCAGGAAAAAAATCGCCAGACATACAATAAGACAAGAAAACCAGAAAATGAATATGAAGTAGATGATCTCGTAGCGATAAAACGTACACAATTTGGAGCAGGACTTAAATTAAAAAAGAATTTCTTGGGTCCATATAATATAACTCGTAAGCTTAGTCACGGACGATATATGGTAGAAAAAGTAGGCGACGATGAAGGACCGAATAAAACAAACACTGTAGCTGAGTTTATGAAACACTGGAGTTCTTCATTCGAGACGAATGACCTGTCGGATGGCCGAATGTAGGATTAATAGTTTGTAGCACTAAGAATGTATTGATAGTTTGTAACCCTAAGAATATAAAATTAGTTTGTAGCCCTGCTAAAGCAGAATACAATTTATCGATATCAGATAGACAGAGCAAAACAGCTTGATCGAAAAACCGAGAGTAGAATGTGAGTCGTGAAAGAGTCAAGTGGTGTGCGCTCAACTGCTAAAGAGAACATTGAGAAAAATATGAAATGTGAAATGAAATAATTGAAATGTGAATCAAACCTTTGTGAAAGAACATATCCATTACTTTAACCTTATATATTAAATAAACTTTATGCATTTAATCTACGTGCATGTGTTTTTTGATTTGAAGAAGTATACCCACGGCTCACATACTACATGTATCTGGGGTAGTCTTATACATCCAGACCAAATTCGGTTCAAATCGGACCACGATATCATATGGGTGCCATAAGAACAATCGGTAGAATTATGCATTATAGCGCGAGTTTTTATTGTGAGGTTGCATTAGTTTGTTTGATTAAAAAAAAAAAATGGTGTAAATTCGTGCTGACAAAACTGTATACTATATACAATTCTATATATTTAGAGAAATAGTTACTGAAGCGCATAGCTGCCATAGGAATTAGGTCGAATTATGTAATTCTGATATTTCACAAACAAAACAAAAATTATTTAATTTAATTTTTTTGGTAATTATACAACAAAATAGTTTTCAATACTAAGACTTAATTTTCGACTGATCATTCCTATGGCAGCTATATGATATAGTGGTCCGATCCAAATTTAAAAACATACTTGATCTGCGTCCAGTATCCAGCAACCTACATACATATCAAATTTGAAGTCTCTAGCTATTATAAATTCTGAGATCAACGCGTTCAAGCAGGCGGACGGACGGACGGACAGACAGACGAACATCGCTCAATCGACTCGGCTGTTGGTGCTGATCAAGAATATACAGTTTGTCAAGTAATTGTTTGCAAAGCCTTAAAAATGTAATATTTCGACTTTAAATAAGAAAATAATAGCTTATTATATATATTTGGAAAGGTCATTTAATTTTCGTTCAAATGATGCAAAAATTTCCTTAACCCATTAAGTACCCATTAAAATATTCGAATTTTAAAAAAGGTCTACTTTTTCAACTTTTTTCCTCGATTTTTTCCAAAAAATGTTCGGATGCAAAAAAATTCTGGAAACAATTCTAAGAGTAACTGCAAAAAAAAATTTTCAAAAATATTTTTGCTTATATTTTTTAGAATTTTTTGAAAACTGAAAAAAAGGCACTTTTTGCATGAAAATTAGGAAAAATGGGTTAAAATGGTCATTTTTAGGATTTTCAAACAATTTTAAAAAATACTAGCAAAAATATTTTTGAAAATTTTTTTTTGCAGTTACTCTTAGAATTGTTTCCAGAATTTTTTTGCATCCGAAAATTTTTTGGAAAAAATCGAGGAAAAAAGTTGAAAAAGTAGACCTTTTATAAAATTCGAATATTTTAATGGGTACTTAATGGGTTAAGGAAATTTTTGCATCATTTGAACGAAAATTAAATGACCTTTCCAAATATATATAATAAGCTATTATTTTCTTATTTAAAGTCGAAATATTACATTTTTAAGGCTTTGCAAACAATTACTTGACAAACTGTATATACTTTATAGGGTCGGAGATGCTTCTTTCTCCCTGTTACATACATCTCATAAATCTAACATACCCTTTTTGACCATTTAAAAAGTGGCGACACTATTAGGGCCCACACTGTACATTTAAAAAAAATAATAGTTTCAAGTCACTTTTTTCTAGTTATTTATTTGTAAATAAAGATTTCAGATCTCTTCTCCTTTTGATTTGCTTTACAAATAGGACACCCGTTATTTATTTAAACGTACATAAAATATTCCCCTTTGCGTACTTGTTGGCACTTACAGTGCTTGAAATTTAATACTGTCATTACCACCTTTGTCCAATCTTGTTGCGATTAAGTAGAATGATAGCTAATAATTACCAAAAAATACGTAATATTCTAAAATGGTGCGTGTGGTTACTTTTTGCGATTTGCGGAGGCGAGAAGGGGCGTGGCAAAAATTAGAAACAAACTTGATCTGAGTGAGGCTTATAGAAGTCAGTGTGCCAAATTAGGTTGCACTAGTTCTTATAGTCTCAGAGATCTAGAATCTCGCACGGACGGGCGGACGGACAGACGGACATGAATATATCGACTCGTCTGCTGATGCTGATCAAGATATAAATACTTTACAGGGTCGGAGATGCTTCCGACATTTCAACAAATACAATATACCCTTTTACTTATTCGGTATTCCACAACTTGCAACGAGCAAAATGAAGCTAGTAAACATATTTATCTGCTAAAATTTATAATAATTATAGTTGCAAAATAATTTGAATAATTATAATTTTTTAACAAATATGTATTTATTTTTAATTAGAGATAAGCTTTGCAAAAAATGTACTGGACTTAGGTTTTCGTATCCATCAATCAAAATTATTCATAAGGTTCTTTTTCGCAAACGCTCGATGAAAGCATGTGCGGTGTCTTGCCTGAGAGATTACAGCAGAACATTTTAAGCAGAAAAACCATGTGAACAACTTTTTTACGAGTATATTTTAAGAATTGAGATGACTTTGCTTCTTACATATTCTAGCATTTGCAGCAAATTAAACGTAGTTGTCAGTTGACTGTGGACAATAATCTGCGCGTTCCTATGAAGCTGTGAGTCCAAAAGCAGATAGATATAGTCTCTAATTTACTTTTGCATTCGTAGTAAGATAGTAAAGAGGGAGTAGGCGAATTTGAGGGTGGAGAAAAAGGTAGCAACATGGATGCGTACCATTCCACCTGCCATGGCTGTGCTCTGCTTCAGAGAACATTCCACAAACAGCATCAATTTCTTCTTAAAACTGCGACTCTGATTTATCCAATTGCAGCTAAAGGCAGCGTAGTGAATTTTCCCAAACCAGAGCTCAGTGTCCGTTCCATAATAGCAGGTGGGAAATATTTGCAGAATGATAGCCATTCCGTACAAGAAGAAATAGGTTCGCCCCATAGGCTCAGTGACAAAGAAGGTAAAGGTCGCAAAACTAACGCAAATACCCAATGCAGTCACTGCGAATTGAATGAGCATGGGCATGGACATGAAGGACTCCATTGTTCTGAACAGCCTGAAAGTTTAGGATTCAATCAGATTCAATTTGTGGATAGGGGGTATTTAGAAGTTAATTACTCTAGCAATCGTTTGTGGTCCGTGATGCAGGCTTCCAGTTGTTTTTGTGCTTCAGTATCTTCAGTGACCTCTGATCCAATATGTTCAAAGCGTTTGTAAAGCATCTTGGTATGAGCCGAGATAATACACAGCATTACGGCGGGATAACAATCGTTGACATAGTTCTGCATTAGTTGAAAGCTTAAGCCTACAATTTGATATATATGGGCAATATAATAATTCCGAGTGGAATTTCGCCAATCAAAGGGAAACCGTGCAGTATACATTAGTCCCGGCTTATCCTGAAAAATAAATGACATCTCTGCGAAAACACCAATCGGGAGATAGATGCTGATAAATATGAATAGGATATTTCGCAACTGTGTCTTCAGTTTGTTGTATATGTAAGTCTCCTCGGTTCCACTGACTCGTGAGTCTAATTGCTTCAAAAGTTGCTCCATTTGTTGCACCTTATCAAAATTGTAGGCGTATAATATAATTTTGAGGGAACAGGCGAGGCAGGTGTGGTAAACATGTTAAAGTTCTTTAGATCATCCGGGAGATTATCGTTTTGAAAAACCGAACTGCCCAAATGTAAGGGATATCCAATGGTAACAAACATAATTAGCGACAGACTGTACAGTAAGTATAGTTTCCTCCAATAAATCTGTTTATAGGCAATCCCCAGTATCTTCCAGACTGTCCAGTGACTCCTGAAGTAACTCAAACTGTTGATATGCGTATCCATCCCGTTGCCGTTGTCCTTACACTACTGATTGGAACTGCTTAAGGCTTCTTCTTTTTATACGAGAAATGTTGTCAGAATTATTTCATATATTTTGAATATATTATACTCTAGATAATTGCATAATTATAAATATGGGTTGCGTGGCCCCGTCAATTACACTATGCAAGTTGAAAAAAAAGACACGACCGACGATTCTGTTTGATAGTCGAAATGGACTAGGAGCAGACAAATAGAGTTGCCAGATAAGAAACTGGCGTTGTCCAGCACTGTTGATTGTCGCTTGAAGAACATCGAACATTTTGTTTACGATTTCGTAGCTTGAGTATCCAGCAACTTCAATGAAATCCACAGATTCATATCTGAAAGAACAGCTGATACACAGCTCAGGGATATATTGTCGACAATTATTTCGCTAGTGTCGATTGAAAAAGTGGAGGAAAAAAATGTGCGCAAGACCAAAAAGAGAGATGAAACTGTTTTTGCAACAATATATGCCTCCACCAATCACCAATCACTTAATCGTCAGAGCTCTTTTTTTCCATTTTTTTTAAATTAGTTGAACTTTCAAAATTGGCTCTGTTTACAAAACCCAGCTGATTCGACAAAGTTACCATGCACGTTTTAGGAACACGGACACACTGTTTTACTTATGTCCCACACACACGAAATAAATAGCATATTCCTGGCATAAGATTTCCGCGGTACTGTATATGGATATATAAGCATAGTATCCAGTACCAGGAAATGGTTTGAGCGCTTAAAATGCTCAGCAGCGAACGGCGCAGGGTGACAGCATAACACCAAAAATTAAAAAAAAAATTTCGACTACTCGAAACACTGAATCAATCGATGTTTCAAGGTGTCGAAATAGTGTTGTAATCGCCAGCTGCTCTTTGAGCACCCGAAATGTTATGTACTGGATACGGACTATCGAAACAGCCTCACGAAATAGTTTCGAGCCCACCTCGCAGCCCTTTATTTATATGGAGTTGACACCCTTCAAAATAGATTTCGAGCTATTGAATACTATGCTATAACACAGAGAAATGTCCGGCACACAAGTGAGAGTTAAGAAGATTATTTGAGTTTGGTCAATAATGACGACAATAATGGTGGAAAACTGAAATTATTTTTATGAATTAAATAATGTTTGTTTTTTTTTAATTATATAATATTCACATAGGAATTTCAAAAGAGATGGATGCGCCCAATACCCGCTGTGCTTGCGTGCCATCGCATATTTCTCCTCTATTAACTTTAATTTACATTTTTCATTGCCTATTCTCTCCTTTTTCTATCCAAATCAGTTCTGCATGTTCAAATTTAAAATAAACCGCCGCTGACGCATAGAGTTACCACTCAACTTTTGGTTATTTGTCCGTATTGAGTGTTTTAACTTAAAACTTTTAAGTCTACTAAGCTTGAGGCTACAAAATGTTGCGACAACTAACAAGAGAATCGTTGTTGATTTTGTTAAGGCTACGATTTTTAGAATATTGCGTCCTATTGAGCAATGTTGCAATATTTGTGTTGCTTAACTTAGAGCTGGCATTCAATTACTCACCAGTTCCTAGGACCTAAAATAGGGGGAATCTGTTAAGTCCGGTCAAGTCTATTTTCTCAACTGGCATAGTGTAATTGACGCGGCCACGCAACCCATATTTATAATTATGCAATTATCTAGAATATATTTTTAGTAATTGTAGCAACATTTCTCAAATTTTATAGAAGAAGCGTTAACCCATTAACGGCTAATGGGTATTTAAATACCCAAAAAAGTATTGACACTTTAAAAATTCTAGCTCGGGGCATGTGAGAGATATCGAGGCAAAATTTATTTCATAGTAAAGAGAAATAATAAAAATATAAGTATAAAATTTTGAACAGTTTAGTTATCCTTGTTATACTTGTAGTTTTTTACAGGTGAATATCTAGCTATTTTTCTGCATACAAAATGTTATCGAAAATAGCTGAAAAATGTATGGAAATCGAAAAAATTAAATTTGAAGATAACAATTTTTTTTTTGTTTCTTTCAACTTCTATGGTATTCTAGGCACACATTTCCAAATTTCGTCAAAATCGTACCAGCCGATCTATGGGCAGCCATTAATGGGTTAAGCAGTTCCAATCAGTAGTGTAAGGACAACGGCAATGGGATGGATACGCATATCAACAGCTTGAGTTACTTCAAGAGTCACTGGACAGTCTGGAAGATACTGGGGATTGCCTATAAACAGATTTATTGGAGGAAACTATACTTACTGTACAGTCTGTCGCTAATTATGTTTGTTACCATTGGATATCCCTTACATTTGGGCAGTTCGGTTTTTCAAAACGATAATCTCCCGGATGATCTAAAGAACTTAACCATCTTTGCCACCTGCCTCGCCTGCTCCCTCAAAATTATATTATACGCCTACAATTTTGATAAGGTGCAACAAATGGAGCAACTTTTGAAGCAATTAGACTCACGAGTCAGTGGAACCGAGGAGACTTACATATACAACAAACTGAAGACACAGTTGCGAAATATCCTATTCATATTTATTAGCATCTATCTCCCGATTGGTGTTTTCGCAGAGATGTCATTTATTTTTCAGGATAAGCCGGGACTAATGTATACTGCACGGTTTCCCTTTGATTGACGAAATTCCACTCGGAATTATTATATTGCCAATTGTAGGCGTAAGCTTTCAACTAATGCAGAACTATGTCAACGATTGTTATCCCGCCGTAATGCTGTGTATTATCTCGGCTCATACCAAGATGCTTTACAAACGCTTTGAACATATTGGATCAGAGGTCACTGAAGGTACTGAAGCACAAAAACAACTGAAAGCCTGCATCACGGACCACAAATTGAATCTGATTGAATCCTAAACTTTCAGGCTGTTCAGAACAATGGAGTCCTTCATGTCCATGCCCATGCTCATTCAATTCGCAGTGACTGCATTGGGTATTTGCGTTAGCTTTGCGACCTTTATTTTCTTTGTCACTGAGCCTATGGGTCGCACCTATTTCTTCTTCTACGGAATGGCTATGCCTCTGCAAATCTTTCCCACCTGCTATTATGGAACGGACACTGAGCTCTGGTTTGGGAAAATTCACTACGCAGCCTTTAGCTGCAATTGGATAAGACAGAGTCGCAGTTTTAAGAAGAAATTGATGCTGTTTGTGGAATGTTCTCTGTTCTGTTCTGAAGCAGAGCACAGCCATGGCAGGTGGAATGGTACGCGTCCATGTGGATACCTTCTTTACAACTCTCAAATTCGCCTACTCCCTCTTTACTATTTTACTTCGCATGCAAAAATAAATTAATAAAGTCTTTGGATTGCTTTAATGGTGCAACTATTGAAGCTTTTTACCGGCTCGTGGAATCGCGGAAATTTATATCTACAGTCAACTGACAACTACGCACATTATGCTATCATACCACAACTGCTTAAAGATTGAAAGATACGTTCTTTATGCTTTAAAGGATTTTTAAAGTGCTCAATATTTAGCTGTCGACCCAGTGTTGCCAATGCAACACGGAAAAATAAAAAAAAGTTGAGTGGTTACTCTATGCGTCAACAGCGGTTTATTTTAAATATGAAACTGCCGAACTGATTTTGATAAAAAGAGGAGAAATAGGCAATGCAAAATGTATATTAATGTTAATAGAGGAAAAATATGCGATGTCACGCAACCACAGCGCGTTTTGGGTGCACCCATCGATTTTGAACTTCTAATGAGGATTCACCAAAATACAAAAATATCTATAAAAACCATTTTAGCTTTCGTTCTTGCTTATAATCTACCAATATTCTCATCGTTATTGACCAAATTCAAATAGTCTTCATAGTTTTCACTTGTGTGCCAGACATTTATCTCCAGTATACCCAGCGAAACTCTAAACAGTTCGATGTTTCGCTGGGCCAGTCAGCTGTCACAAACAGTGCTGCCCATTCTGTTACTTTACTTAACAGCTCTGTAATTTTCGTGAGTCTGCGGACACCCGAGCGTAGCTAAATGTCAAGTTCTTCTTCTTGATTTTACGCCAGCGTTTTTTTTAGACCCCGTACTTTAAAAAAGTAAAGTAAAAAAAAAATGTGCGTAACAGGCAGAAGGAGGCGTGGCAGACCCCATAAAGTATATATATTCTTGATCAGCATCAACAGCCGAGTTGAAATAGCCATGTCCGTCTGTCCGTCTGTCTGTCTGTCCGTCTGTCCGTCTGTAAGAGCGCCTAGATCTCAGAGACTATAAGAGCTAGAGACTCCAAACTTGGTATGTAGGTTCGTCTATATTGGGAGCAGATCGAGTTTGTTTTAGATTTTGGATCAGACCACTATATCATATAGCTCCCATAGGAACAATCAGTTGAAAATCAAGTCTTAGTATGGAAAACTTTTTTGCTGTTTGAGATATTTCAACCAAACTAACAGAATATGTATAAAAGATTGTTCCATACATACTGACCAAATTTGATTGAAATCGGATTACTATATCATATAGCTGCCATAGGAACGATCAGTCCAAATTAAGTCTTAGTATGAAAATATTTTTGTTGTTTGAGATATCTTTATAATAAGTACGGGGTATACTGGAGATAAATGTCTGGCACACAAGTGAAAACTATGAAGACTTATTAAATTTTGTCAATAACGATGAGAATATTGGTAGATTATAGGCAAGAACGTAAGCTTAAATGGTTTTTATAGATATTTTGGTATTTTTGTCATTATCACAAATGGTGAATCCTCATTAGAAGTTCAAAATCGATGGGTGCACCCAACACGCGCTGTGGTTGCGGGGCATCGCATATTTTTTTCTCTATAAACTTTAATTTGCATTTTTCACTGCCTATTCTCTCCTCTTTCATCCAAATCAGTTCAGCATCTTCAAATTTAAAATAAACCGCCGCTGACGCATAGTGTTACCACTCAACTTTTTGTTATTTTTCCGTGTTGCATTGGCAACACTGGGCTTACGCTCGTCGACAGCTAAATATTGAGCACTTTACGCCGCGTAAAATTTAGTTAGCTTGCGTACTAAGCTAAACTCTAAACAGTTTGATGTTTCGCTGGGCCTGTCAGCAGTGCTGCCCATTCTGTTACTTTACTTAACATCTCTGTTATTTTATTAAGTCTGCGGACACCCGAGCGTAATAAATGTCAAGTTCTTCTTCTTGATTTTACGCCAGTGTTTTTTTTATATGGAGTTTGGGCTTACGCCAGGCCTTTTTTTGAGTTTGCGTACTATGTTTTAAGCTTAAATCCTAACTGAAATAAATAAATGATTATAATTAATACTTTTTTAGAATATCTTTGCAACTATAACACTGTTCAAGTCAAAAATATTAACCCTATTAGGAAAATTGTATATTTACTACTTTTTTTTCGTTTTCGCTAATTTTTATTCAGTATAAGTTACCCCGTTCAATACTCAGTACTCAGTATTTTCTATCTAACACTCAGTAAGAATTTTTCAATCCAATAATCATACAACAATTTTAATCATGGTAGTCTAAACAGCTTAAGCATAGCTTCAGATGATAAGATTCACCTTGAAAATAAATACACAGTTAACAAAAAACAATACAAATTTTGTTTTTTGTTTCTCTGGTCAATGGTCAAGCAAAAACACTTTTTTTAAATTTTATTTTTCAGCCTGTTTTTCCAAGAGGTTTTTTTTTTTATTTATAATATTTAGCGCAGCTAAAGGTAAACTAAAAGTCAACTTTTTCCACTCAGGGAAGAAATATCAAAGTACGGGCCCATTCCAGTTCAGTGAGATTAGAGATTTACCGTAGGTGATCATAAAGAGAAGCTTTGATTAGATAAAGATAAAGAGATTGCTTGATATTAAATTATATAATTCATAATAGTCGGAGCAAAGAACTCGAAAACGATTATGCAAAGCGTAGTAAGTGGTGCATGTAAGCAAAACTAATGGAGCGAAGTTCCTAGAAGGGGACATTGAAGCTAATACGCTATAATAATGATCGAGAGCTACTATCTCCAATAATTAAATTATGGAGGAAGATAAGACCAAGTACTGTTATACGGTGAAAAAGGCACGGGAGGTTGAGGCTACGACTCTCACAATATTGCGACCCATTGCGCAATGTTGCAATATGTATGTTGCTAAACTTAGAGCTGGCATTCAATTACTCTCCGATTCCTAGGACCTGAAATAGGGGGAATCCGTTAAGTCTGGTCATGTCTTGTTTTCAACTTGCACAGTGTAATTGACGCGGCCACGCAACCCATATTTATAATTATGTAATTATCTAGAATATATATCACGTAATTATAGCAACATTTCTCGTATAAAAAGAAGAAGCCAAAGGCAGAGCTCAATCAGTACTATAAGGACAACGGCAACGGGATGGATACGCATATCAACAGCTTGAGTTACATCAGAAGTCACTGGACAGTCTGGAAGATACTGGGGATTGCCTATAAAAAGATTTATTGGAGGAAACTATACTTACTGTACAGTCTGTCGCTAATACTGTTTGTTACCATTGGATATCCTTTACATCTGGGCAGTTCGGTTTTCCAAAACGATAATCTCCCGGATGATCTTAAGAACTTAACCATCTTCGCCACCTGCCTCGCCTGCTCCCTCAAAATTATATTATACGCCTACAATTTTGATAAAGTGCAACAAATGGAGCAACTATTGAAACAATTAGACTCACGAGTCAGTGGAACCGAGGAGACTTACATATACAACAAACTGAAGACACAGTTGCGAAATATCCTATTCATATTTATTAGCATCTATCTCCCAATTGCTGTTTTCGCAGAGATGTCATTTATTTTTCAAGATGAGCGGGGACTAATGTATCCTGCACGGTTTCCCATTGATTGGCGAAATTCCACCCGGAATTATTATATTGCCCATATATATCAAATTGTTGGCGTAAGCTTTCAACTATTGCAGAACTATGTCAACGATTGCTATCCCGCCGTAATGTTGTGTATTATCTCAGCCCATATCAAGATGCTTTACAAACGCTTTGAGCATATTGGATCAGAGGACACTGAAGATACTGAAGCAAACAAACAACTGGAAGCCTGCATCACGGACCACAAACGATTGCTAGAGTAATTAACTTCTAAATACCTCCTATCCACATATTGAACCTGATTGAATCCAAAACTTTCAGGCTGTTCAGAACAATGGAGTCCTTCATGTCCCTGCCTATGCTCATTCAATTCGCAGTGACTGCATTGGGTATTTGCGTTAGCTTTGCGACCTTTATTTTCTTTGTCACTGAGCCTATGGGTCGCACCTATTTCTTCTTCTACGGAATGGCTATGCCTCTGCAAATCTTTCCCACCTGCTATTATGGAACGGACACTGAGCTCTGGTTTGGGAAAATTCACTACGCAGCCTTTAGCTGCAATTGGATAAAACAGAGTCGCAGTTTTAAGAAGAAATTGATGCTGTTTGTGGAATGTTCTCTGAAGCAGAGCACAGCCATGGCAGGTGGAATGGTACGCATCCATGTTGCTACATTTTTCTCCACCCTCAAGTTCGCCTACTCCCTCTTTACTATCCTACTACGAATGCAAAAGTAAATTAGAGACAACATCAATCTGCATCTACTGCAGCTTTTGGACTCACAGCTTCATGGGAACTCACAGATTATTATCCACAGCCAACTGACAACTGCGTTTTATTTGCTGCAAATGCTTAAATATGTAGAAAGAAAAGTCATCTCAGTTTTTAAAATATACTCGTAAATTGATTTTTCACATGGTTTTTCTGTTTAATATTTTCATCGAGCGTTTGCGAAGAAAAACCTAAAGCATAATTTTGATTGACGGTTCCGTATCTTTTAGTCCAGTAAATGTTGGTTTTTTACAGGGATTAGAACCCTAACCGAAACCGTAACCTTTAACCGGTAAAAACCGATTGAAATTTGAAACCGTAACTGTAACCGTAACCGAAAAAAAAAATTTTCGTCTGACCGAAACCTTTAAACCGAAACTCTGTAAACCGAAATAACCGTTTAGTAACCGTTTTATTTATAAAGGTTCATTTCGGTTTTCCATAAATGCAAATAAAAAAAAAAGGAATAAAAGCAAGTTGCAAAAATTATCTGCATTTTATTGTCTTCTGCATGTACACACCAGAGAGCTGCAAAATTCACTATTTTTCTTGATTTCCTCATACGCACAGATCTTACTCAACTCCACTCACTGTTCGAAACACAGCGTTGAGTAAAAACCAACTCATGCTGATGAGCACATCAATCGTGTTCATACTCAGCTTTCTGAGCGTTTAAATTTTGGCTCGTGTTTAATCACTCAACGAAACGAAGAGTTGAATAAAATCAGCTTATGCTGACGAACGAATCACTCGTGTACATGCACAGCGATTTCTTAGGAATATGCGGCCGAGCTTCGAGCTTTAAGCACAGTACGCTCTAGCCGAAAATATTTTTGCAAGGCCAAAACTTCATATAAAAAAAAGGGTTGCAAACATGCTCGAAATTATTTTGTAAGGCCATTTCTAAACGTATGTACGCTGTACCTAAATATGGGCAGCTCAGAATATTTTCTGAAATTTTACAACACTGTTTGGTCAACAGATGGCAGCTTTATTTTGACCTTTCAAAACATCGATTGAATCGTTGTTTTGACTAGTCGAAATCTATTTACAACAATGGCGGGAAAAAATAAGCAGCAAAATAAGAGCCGAATTGATGTCTTTGAAAATGAAGAAGGCTAATTGAAGAGGTGAGAGAGAGAGGCCAATCATATGGGATTTAACCGATAAAAAGCATTTTGATGCGACTTTTATCAAAAGTGCATGGGAGAGTATTGCAGAGGCGCTTAACAAACCTGGTAAGTTTTCTTGGACTGTTTATGAGACAATATTTAATGGATTACTTTGATTGCAGTACAAGATTGCAAGTCAGCATGGAGATCGCTTCGGGACAGCTACAAATACCATATTAAGGCGTCGGAGAAGAAGCGGGCAAAGAGTGGAAGTGCCGGTGGAGTAGGGCAACAGCCACCCATGGCCAATGAAGCGGTTCAATGGCATTTGGCGCCATACATACATGGCTTTTTTGCCGGAGCTCTTGCTCCTCTTCCGCCTCTAACAACAGAGCATAGGCCGTTTCCAAAAATTATGGTCGCTGCTACTTCACTGATCAAGTCCATTTGGTCCATTTTGTCACTTTGATTATTTGAAATTGTATTTACTTGTTTGTTATGAACAGCTGACGTAACAGTGTGACCACAGCAGCAAAGGACCAACAATCTCTCAACTTTTTAGTGATTTTTTGGTATTATGCTGTCACACTGAATTCTGTAAGGCCCGACCTCAAAACATCGAACATTTCGAGCGTCCAAAATGTTTTCAGCTAGAGCGTACTACGCTTTATGCATGGGCGCACACAGCGTGTATTTTGTTTTTGTAATAATCTGCTGTGTGTAGTACACACATGCATATGAACATAGACGTACATACATACATATGCTCTCGCGCCGCGTCAAATGTTCTCAAAGACAAATGAGCAAAATTTGCTACAAAAACAATACAAGCGTGCCAAGTTCATCCCATACATGTACATACATACATACATACATATGCATGCAAAGAGTAACGAAATTTCAATTGTCTCCTCCTTTTTTCGTGGTGACGATCGGCGCTTCTGTGCGTTTTGTCGAGTGCAAGTGCGAGTGAGACAGCAACAGTCGAAATTTACAGGCACACATTCTTATGCGGACACAAATATGCGACTGTAGAAATACCCATTATATGTATGTATTTCTACTTACTTAAATATGAATGTAAAATATGTGCATTTACAATAATACATAACAGCTCGTTATTTATGTACATATGTTAATGCTTATGTAATGAGCTAATAATATGTTATAATATATCCGCAAATAAACATATTTGGGCATAGGGTATTTCGTAGTCGCCTCGACTCGAATTTTCTTTCATTATTTCGCATTCATTTCTGTTTTCGTCGAACTGGCAAACGAAAGAGCGCGCATGTACATATACATACATATACATGTGTATTTATGTACCATGCATTTTTCAAAGACTTCACACTGATTATACTACATACATACATATATATGTAGATGCGCGCTCTTTCTTGGCGAGCAGGCGAGACAAATTATGACTAAGATCATTCGAGTCGAGAGGCGACTACAAAATACCCTATGCCCAAATATGTATAGTTGCGAATATATTATAACAAATTATTAGCTCATTACATAAGCATTAACATATGTACATAAATAACGAGCTGTTATGTATTATTGTAAATGCACATATTTTACATTCATATGTAAGTAAGTAGAAATACATATAATGGGTATTTCTGCAGTCGCATATGTGTGTCGGCATATGACATAAGATTTGGACTGTTTGCTGTCTCACTTGCACTTGCACACTCTGCGCAAGAGTCGCCGATCGTCACCACGAAAAAAGGAGAAGACAATTGAAATTTTCTTTACTTTTTGCATGCATAAATGTATGTATGTATGTATGTACAGTTTGTCAAGTAATTGTTTGCAAAGCCTTAAAAATGTAATATTTCGACTTTAAATAAGAAAATAATAGCTTATTATATATATTTGGAAAGGTCATTTAATTTTCGTTCAAATGATGCAAAAATTTCCTTAACCCATTAAGTACCCATTAAAATATTCGAATTTTAAAAAAGGTCTACTTTTTCAACTTTTTTCCTCGATTTTTTCCAAAAAATGTTGGGATGCAAAAAAATTCTGGAAACAATTCTAAGAGTAACTGCAAAAAAAAATGTTCAAAAATATTTTTGCTAGTATTTTTTAAAATTGTTTGAAAATCCTAAAAATGACCATTTTAACCCATTTTTCCTCATTTTCATGCAAAAAGTGCCTTTTTTCCAGTTTTCAAAATTTTTTTTTGCAGTTACTCTTAGAATTGTTTCCAGAATTTTTTTGCATCCCAACATTTTTTGGAAAAAATCGAGGAAAAAAGTTGAAAAAGTAGACCTTTTTTAAAATTCGAATATTTTAATGGGTACTTAATGGGTTAAGGAAATTTTTGCATCATTTGAACGAAAATTAAATGACCTTTCCAAATATATATAGTAAGCTATTATTTTCTAATTTAAAGTCGAAATATTACATTTTTAAGGCTTTGCAAACAATTACTTGACAAACTGTATGTATATACCCAAAGTATAAACATACAATACGGCGAGTAATTGTTTTGACAAGGAAATAAAATTATTGCATATATTTGTATACCCCGTGAATATGTGCAACAAGGCTATAATGGTTTTGCAGAAAGAGACATGGCAGACCCCATAAAGTATTTTTTATACTAAAAAATGGATAACAAGATTATGTGCATGAAACAGTGAGGAAGTAATGCGCTTTTAGAATTATTGAAAAACAAATTTTTTTTTTTGTGAACCGAAACTGTACCGGTATTTCGAAACCGAAACATACAAAAACCGGTTCACCGTTACGAAACCTTTATTCCAAGATTTACCGTAAACGATAACCGAAAACCTAAATGCGAACATAACCGAAACCGTAACTGAAACCGATATTCGTTTCGGTTTTAATCCCTGGTTTTTTATTATTTGCAAAGCTTATCTCTAAAAATAAATATATATTTGTTTAAAAATTATAATTATTCAGATTTTTTTGCAACTATAATTATTAGAAACATAAGCAGATAAATTTGATAACTAGCTTCATTTTGCTCGCAGCACATTGTTAAAATTTTTTAGCACAAAACCTGAGTGTATTCGATGGTGTGGAATACAGAGTTGATTTTAATAATTTTTTTTTTTTTTTTTTTTTGGCTATGGTATATAAATAGTAACATACTAATAAAATTATTATTAATTATATTATAAGACCAGTAAATCATTGCTTAGCTAACTAGCGTTTAATCTAAAGGCACCTTTTACCCTGGACGGTCATCGTTCGTCGTTTCGACAACGCACAGTGGGGCCATTGCTCATTGTACTTTGCAAAAATCGTAACTTTTGAACCAATGAAGATATTCCAAAAATTTAAATGGCATATGATAGATACCTCTTCAACCTATGAAATAAGTGTTTAGGAAAAGTGCCACGCCCACTAGATGTCTACTTAGGGGTTTTAAATTTGAAATTTGTAAAAAAAATTAATTTTATGGCAACTAAAAAAAAAATATTTTATAATATAATTTTATAATTTTTAAAAAAAAAAATATTTTATAATATTTTTTTTGTTTTTGGTTTATTTTAAAGGTTTTTATATTTAGAAATTACTTTCAAAATATTTAAAAAACAAATTTTTTTTTAAAATTATTTTTTATTTTTCTGTGTAAATATCAGAATTGCATACATCGACCTAATTCCTATAATCTATATGATATAGTAGTCCGATTTCAACCAACCTGACATATTACGAATCTGGGGTAGTCTTCTACATCCAGACCAAATTTGGTTCAAATCGGACCACTATATCATATAGCACCATAAGGAGGTCTCGTCGGCTGCCGAATCGTTCGGGTTTTAGTCCCTTCACCTTCAGTGCGTGCTCTCTATCCCTTTCCCTCGCACTGATTATCAGTATAGTCAATGGACTACTTTTTACCGACGAGACCTCCTTACGTTATTACTTCATATCTAAATGACTGCTTTTTGTTGTGTGCTTTGTGTATTCGGTGTGTGTTTGGGACGACAGTTATGTCATTGCCTACTGGATTCTACAACTAACCCCACGAGAACAAGTTTGTTTCTAATTTTTGTCACGCCCCTTCCGGCCTCCGCAAATCGCTAAAAGCCACCACACGTTTAGAATATAACGTATATTTTCGTAATTATTAGCTATCATTCTACTTAATCGCAACAAGATTGGACAAATAGAAAGGTGGTAATGACAGTTTTAAATTTCAAGCAGTCTAAGTGCCTAAAAGTACGCAAAGAAATATATGATATGTACGTTTAAATAAATAACGGGTGTCCTATAATCGGGAGCTCGACTTTAGCCTTTTCCGCTTGTTTAATGAGTTTTTTGTAAAGCAAGTCAAAAGGATAAGAGATATGAAATCTATATGTATAAATAAATAACTAAAAAAAGTGACTTAAAATTATTATTTTCTTAAATATATAATTGAAATAACGAAAGAAAAAAGTTGTTTGTTTACTTTAATGCATGCGATAATTAGATTTATTTTGATTGATATTTAAAGTGTGACGAACGATCTTTACATTTTTCAAATAACGATGACCTTTCAGGGTTAAATTTACAGTGTCAATAATGTATGAGGCCATTCAATCAAATTTAATTGATATAATTACATGAGCTATTTTTGAAGCAATTTCTGACTAAATATAAACGACCCGGCGAGGAAAAGTTTAATCGACATCGGAACGCCACAGATAACACCATGGATATCGACAGCTTGAATTATTTCGGGGGCCACTGGATAATCTGGAAGTGGCTTGGATACGGTTCAAGCTCTGCAATTCGGAAACCACTGCATATCGGGTACATTGTGGCATTGCATCTGGCATTCAATGTGGGATATTCATTTCATCTGGGAATGTCAATATTTCACAACGAAAGTTTCACAGATGATATTAAGAATCTAACGACTTTTGCCGTTTGCTTTGCGGGCACTCTAAAATCCTTGGTATACGCCTTCAACTTCTACAAGATACATCGAATGGAGGAGATGATAAAAGTGTTGGACTTACGCGTTAGTGGAAAGTGCGAAACAAATATCTACGTACATATGAGAACACAGTTGAGAAACATTCTCTACGGATTTATTGGTATCTATATGACAGTTGGTATTTTTGCCGAGTTGTCTTTTGTATTTCAGGCGAAGCGTGGACTTATGTATCCTGCCTGGTTTCCCTTTGATTGGTATAACTCCACGCGGAACTTTTACATTGCCCACGTCTATCAGATTGTCGGAATTGCTTATCATCTTGTTCAGAATTATGTTTTCGACTGCTATCCTGCCATGATACTATGCATAATTTCATCTCATATCCAGATGCTCTACGTACGCTTCGAACAAATTGGACTGAATGACCCTAGCGATGCCGAGGCCCACAATCGACTGGAAGCTTGTATAAATGATCACAAATGCTTACTGGAGTTAGTAGAAAATTAGATACTGTTATGTGTTAATGTTGCAATGGACTCATCACTTTGCAGACTGTTTAAGACCATGGAATCCCTCTTTTCCCTGCCAATGCTCATTCAATTCACAGTGACTGCCATGAATGTCTGCATTAGCATTGCGGCGTTCCTCTTCTTCGTTACAGATCCCATGGGTCGCTCTTATTTCCTGTTCTATTCGATGGGTGTTCCTCTTCAAATTTTTCCTACCTGCTATTACGGAACGGACACCGAACTCTGGTTTGGAAAACTTCACTATGCGGCCTTCAGCTGCCATTGGACTACACGGAGTCGCAGCTTCAAGAAGAAACTGATGCTGTTTGTGGAGTGCTCTCTCAAACAGAACACAGCCATGGCAGGTGGAATGCTTCGCATTCATGTTTCTACATTTTTCTCTACCCTCAAATTCGCTTACTCCTTGTTTACTATTTTACTTCGAATGCAAAAATAGATTTAAGTGTACCGTACATATGAATCAATAAACAGTCCAGCTGTATTCACTGATAATAATAAATAATAGTTAATTAGATTAATCTAATTGTAAACAAATTGAAGTCGATGAATCAGAGGATGTTGATTCGGAATCTGAAATGGAGAATTGCATAACGGATCACAAACGCTTGCTAGAGTGGAAAGAGTTTAATTCGTAATTCGAATTACAAACTTTTAATTTGAAACCTTTTCAGACTATTTCAGACCGTGGAGTCCTTCATGTCCTTGCCTATCCTCATTCAAATTCTTGTCAGCAGCTTGAATGTCTTCTACGCAATTACAATGCCCATACAAATCTTTCCCACCTTCTACTACGAATCGAACAATGAGCGTTGGTTTGGTGAACTTCGCACTTCAAAAAGAAACTGATGCTGTTTGCGGAATGTTCTCTGAAACAGAAAACAGCCATGAAGGTATTCCTACCGTCAAATTAGCATTATCCCAATTAATTATCATACGACGAATGCTAAACAGGAAGAGGATTAAATTAATGTCATTTTAACTAACTTAGTGTATACACAACAATAATAATTTACCATCTCTAATATTCCTAAATCCAGATAGAATGGATAATGTGCCGAATTTCAGTTGGTAAACTCTGCACAATGGCACAGCGGAAGCCCATTACGGTCCTGCAGCTAAACATATACTAAATGTATGCCGATTGGCTTCCGGTGCGTCGAGTAGAAAACGTCCGTGAGAGGATTGTGGAAATGCAACACCATAGAGTACTGAAACACAACAGAGCAATAGATGCTTTGTATGATAATTGATTTGAAAGTTGCTTTTATACCATATAATTCGTATACGCCGCGTGTGTAGGATATTGGGCTAATTAAGTCGGATATGCAAATTTTCGTTCGGAAGCTGATGTAAAATTCGATGTAGGCGCATGTAGCTGTTGCTATGCCATTTCTGGCTTGGCGGTCGTTTATTTATTTGGACAACGATAAAACATTAAAAGGCTTTCTGAGCCTTAGCCTCGCCCTAATGCTCTTAAGTCGGCACTAAGTCATGTTGAATCTGCAAAGCCAACATTGTAAAAGGCAGACCAGAGGCGCGTGTCTAAAGTAGAATGGTTGGCCCAGCAGCTGCAAAAAGGGCCAGCTACCAATTTATAGTCAATGGTCAGTGCTAGCAAGAGGAGGGGCATCTTATGGGCGTGGAAGGACTGAAGGAATCTGCGGCAAATCGATTTGATGATGTTGAACGCCAGACGGCACTAAGTTGATTTGAATTTACAACAACAAACATTTAGAGAGCTCACATATCGAGCAACATATATAAAAAAGAGATCTAGAAATGTGTAGACGAATGCAAAGCACGTAGCATAGATTCATCGCCTTGAGCTCGAGGAAGCTGCTCTTAAATCGCTCACAAAATATGAGAGCTCTTTTAATTTTTAATCAAGCGAAACCACATGAAACCAGCTTTCCAGGAGGTACAAATTAGCAATGAAACTACTTTTCTGCTTAAGTCAAGACAACCAGAATAACGAGGACACTCTCCCAGCCGAACTGAGCATTAAGCAGACTCAGCTGTTTCCAGGCACTCAGAAATTGTATTTTGCCACTTGTATCATTTATTTGAGCTTGCAATACTCTGTCGCCGCTTTGTCGAGACGACCATCATCATCATTATTGTCATCATCATCACTGGCATCTTTATCTGTCGCTCTCCAACTGTATAAGTCATGCAACTGTTTCTCGAGAAAGTCCAGCAAGCCACTTTATTTAGTTTGCAAAACTTACTCAGCTCAAGTGGCCCATCCCATCGGCTACGTGCAACAGCTCCTCACACCCGGCACTTCCCCCTCATCGCCCACTCGTAATTTCTCAACCTATTTGAAGTTTCTTTGCTCGTCTACAATTTGCTGTTAAGAAAAATGTTAATACACTTGCTGCAAGTGGCGGTTGTTGCTATTGCTGCCGTTATTTCTGTTGCTGTGGCAGCCACAAGTGGCCACTCACCTGATCGGGCTTAACCTAGACATGAATTTGTCTACCAAGAAAAACACACGAGTCTCAATAAATTGAAGGCAAACGAGCCTGTGGCCAAATTTGGATTTGTTTAGTTTATTTTAAATGAAATTAGTAAGCAACGATGTAAGACGAACAAGCCAATAGTTTTCAACTTCTTGACATGGAATTAATAGTTTCCTTATGTCACAAGAAGCGACATCCTTAAACTATTTGGCGCAGATTTTCAAATTTCAAGCAAATCAAAAAATACGCCACTATGCATTTACCCGGAAAAGTTTTGTCAACGGCTTAACTTGGAATGCCAAAGTTTTCCATCTATGCCTCTCCATCCACAGGATGATGCCGTCTTTGATGACCTTGGGGATGGCCGATGGAGCAATGTACTCAAGTAAATTACTAGATTTCATAGTCGGAAAATATTTAACCGCTGTTACGTATGCTTCGAGTATGGTGGAGTAAGAATACGTAGGCCGACAGAAGGAACCCATATAAAGCAAGAAATTTTACAACCGGCATAAGAAAGTCACTTAACGTAGCCGTTGGCGACGGGAATGGCACATTATGTGGCTGCGACCCAATGTGGCGAGTGAAAGTTAATTTCTGAGGAAATGTGAGAGACAAATACATACCAGATACGAGCATATACTACATACATATGAGGAAGTGGGAAGGGGTGCGGCGACAGTGAAAACATTTTCCTAAACTATGCCATTAACATGTAAAACTTTCGTGGTACTTGTAACCGCCTGCCTGGTTATTCGGCGTGTCTCAGTCATAGTCTCAGTCCCAGACCCAGTCCCATTCTCAGTCAGTTTACATCTTAGAGTCTTGGGGCACGTAAATACTTGCCAGAAACTTGAGCGAATTAACAACAAAAGTTCGTCCTGCTGCTGTTACTGCTGTGACGGAAAACTTCGTCTAAAATAACAGAAAACTGCTGCTGGCAAGTGACAATAACAGCAGGCAAAGCAAAAAGGTTTGACAGCCAATGCCCGTACCAAATGTCAAACAATTTGTGGTGCCTCGCTTTGTGTCTCCCATCATATACTTACAGCGAGGTAGCATCTATTTAAAGTGCCTCACTAGCCTCGAAGCTAAGCAGACATAGTATTAATAGCTAAAAACTTTACGAATATTATAAGTACGAGTACTACGAGGATTCCAGTTCCTGGGCGTTGACGACAAAAAGCTAAACACCATCCGCATAATGGCCGCTAAAGAGCCACCTAAATATAGTCCAACGACTAGTTACGAGTATAACTCATTATGGCTAATGAGTGTTATTTGTGACTGGCGCATAACAAACTCAATTTTGCATGAGACTCAACTAAACTCGACTCGACTCGTTTCGACTTCGTTTTAGCTTCAGCGCCCAAAGGTCGAAATTAGTTTGACTTGAAGGCACAGACAACTTCCCTCAATATTCCCATTCCTCTTTCCACACGCACACACCCACACAAACTTACAGAGAATACACTTGTGGCAAATGAATGTCAACTTTGGGCTTTGGCAGAGGATTACGATTACGGCACAGCTTCAACCGTGGGCGGGGCAAAGGCAAACATAATTACGCCCACACTTAAGGGCTTTTATCTGAGCTTGTTTTTGTGAAAAACTTTGCAAACAGATTTACACAATGTTCAGTTAAACGATTGCAATAAATTTCGTCTGCTAAAATGTGCTGATTACGAGCTCAAATGCAGTTCCCCTTAATCACATGTAAAAAATGATAATAAAAAAAATATAAAAATGATAAAAAAAAAACACAGAAAGAAGCCAAACACAGCAAGAAACAATAAATGTGGCCCAAGGCATATGCAAATGCCAATAACTCATACGCACATCACATCAAAATACATACAGGACTACTCTTTGCCATACACAATAATACAATATTACGTATACGAGGCGTTGCCGCTGTGGTTGACGCGTCGCTGCCATATGAGGCAATTATTATCAATGAGTCAAACAGCCTGGCTGCCTGCATGACTGAATGGATGAATGAATGAATGGTTGAAAGGGCGTGCGATTGTAAGGGCGTGATTCATTTACATGCACGCCTTCGATAAAATTGGCGGATTTGCGTAAGGCAAGCGTTGCAATTGAAATTTCAAATACGTTGCCAGTCGATGACAGCAGTTTATGTTGATGAAGAAGATTCACCCCGTGACTGTGGCTTACATGGATTCAACGTATTGTGTGCTGTCACACACATACACACATACCCACAAACACAGAGACCAACACATGGGTCCCACCCATGAAATTGATAACGTGTGATTTAATGGGTTTTTAACGCGTTTTAATGTGATTTTCAGTTAAATGAGGCGTGACCTTTCGAGGCACCCTTGTCTAGGCATAGACCCGCCCATTGATTTGTTGGCCCATAAACAACATTGATGTTTCAAGTCTTTCATCCGTTTTAAAACCGTCGTTTGCTTGCGCAAACACAATATGTGACTGCCTAAAAGTATGCAATATCTTTTGGTTACTACTAAAGTAGCAACTCGAAAAAAATAGCAAAATAGGGAATTTATTTAAAAATACGTAGCATAAGTGATATGCACATGTTATGAGTGAAATGAGTGGCAACCGTAATAAATGGATGCCGGCAAATCACACATAATAAATTCTGATTATTATTTTCATTTTTACATTCGTTTTCGTTTTTGGTTTCCTGCTTCATCAAGTTTTCACACACCATCGGCTTAAAGTGGGACAATTGCCGGAATAGTACGTATGTTTGCATTGCAGCATTTGCTCATTCTCAGTCAGAATTATGGCCAATGAATGCCAACAAAGGATGCTTCATGTGTACAGTGTACACATATTTAGATCAATTTGCATTTCTATATTTTCGCAGCAGGCGTTTTGGGGGTTTCGGTCTGTCTGCACGATTGAATGCGTCGCAAAAGGTAAATTCTCATATGAACCATGAGGTATTATTGGTTCCATTGTGCATTTATTTATATCATCATTTCAAACTGCCATCAAAATGACATCACATTTTTTTAACTGCAAAACGCTCTGCAAATAATAAATATTCCTCTCAACTAGTTCAGTCATTTAAACAAATCAATTTATTAAAATATGTAAAGCTCACAAATGGAAATTGAATTTTTATAGCAGGAATTTTTTATAGGAATAGTGAAAATAACTATGGCTTTCAAATTTATAAAATCCAATTAAAGCACTATAAATCTCTCAATAAATCTGAACACCCAACATAATATCGTATCCTTGGCCCTGATTCCTTTCTGATTAAACCATGTGTTCCACAACTACTCGGAAATTAGTCGTCAAGCTGCGTGCACCAAAAAGCCAGATAAGCATTTGCCAAAAATGACACTAAATTACTTGAATGTCAGCGGGGAGGTAATTTAAAAGCAATTTTGTGATCATCAAATGTCACCAGCAGATGAGCTCATAAGCCAACCAATCTTTCGAGCCGAATACACACACACACTCTTTGAACATTAATAGTGCCAAATAGTTCAAAGCTTAAGAAAAAATAGTTATAATTCATATTAATAGATATTATTAAACATTACATGCTTTTGAAAGGCCAGTTTTAAAATATTATATAATGATATTAAATATTGTTTTTTTCATTTACTGCAATTTAGGAATTTTAAGTTTGAAGATTAAGTTTGCATGTGGACCAACGTCCAACGTCGGTCCATACCATCCTGTAAATCATATGTTTGGCCAGATGCGAGAACTAATTGATTTTACATGAATTGTACGTTGGTTGGCTTTGGCTTTTGCATTACCAATGCCATTCTGCAAATTAGACAATTGACGACAGAGAAACGACCAAGCTACAGATACACGTAGTCAAAGTCAAATACATGATGACGATGTTGTTGTTGCCGCCGTAGGTTGCTGATTGTTTATTGTGTTAAGGTCATTGGTGGAAATTATAAAAAGTTGCGGGCCGCATAAAAAAAATCCGAAAATAATATTCGTATTCGTATGAGGCGTGCAGACGAGAGATTACTGTGTTGACAGTGATCTTATCAGCCACCTGCTTCTTTTGCCTCTTCTTCTTTGGCAACAAGTATTCGAAACGCTGGCCAAGATTTCCGCTTGGCCAAATTGAACTGTTTTGTGAGCTGTGGTCACATCGACGAGATTGAGCGCTTATCGCAAGCGAAAAACAAAGGCCAAGATGAAGACGAAACCGTTAACGATGACGATGATCTGAGTGAGAGGCACTCGGTAGTAATGCCAAGTTGATTGTGGCTAACACACAAGTGACCATAATTCAGTTGGCAATGGTTGCACGTGTGCACGTTGGTGAATGCCTTCCAAGCACCTCCACAATCTTCACCATTTCCATTCGGATTCATCTGTGCTTGCTATTTAATGCCTGGAAATCATTCGATTATTCAAACATTTCCGGGTACGGTCGAAGGGCCTTTGCCCAAATCGTATCACGTACGCCTTCAAACAATTATTGTCCTTGTCTACTGACACATAGAGAAAGAGAGCGGGAAAGAGAGAGAAATAGAAGATGAAATTTACTATGCAGGATGCTGTGAATTAAAGTCAAATTAGATTCAGGGCGACAGCCAGAACGTTTTTCTATTTCGTTGACATACTTATGTTAGAAGTGGACTAGCCTTTAATCAGTTGGCCAACATCTTGATAGTTTCGCTCTAAATCGCATTTGGTTTGTCTATTTTAATGGGCACGCAATTAAAATTAATCGCCGTGCAAATGATCCAATAAACTCATAGGTTTTTGGTAATAAATAACAACAAGTTTCGGGATAAATTCGCCAGTTTAGCAGAATTTCTAGACCAGCGAACAATTCAATACATTAGAGCTAAAGCCGATAAATGCAGTTATCAGCGGTGTGACTAACTACAGTGGCCAACAAACCAAGCGTGAACCAATTGCAAACAGGTAAACTATAAATATTTATTTATTTACTGTTTACAGCGTCACACGCGGCGTGTGTGTGATGCAGCTCCGATGAGTCAGTCGATCAGTGAAATACTCGTATTTTTGTAAGACTCGCTCGTTTTCATTCTAAAGCTGCTGTGAAACCAAACAAAATCGCTTTTTATCGCAGTGGTGCTAAAATTCGCGTGTGACTTGCCTGTGAAAGTTGTTAATTGTTTATCTAATACTCACATGCAGTTTGCATCAAAGTGTTGCAATCTCAAAATTGGCACAAAGTCCGAAACGAACAGATTGCCGCATATGCGGAAAAGAAAGTCTGAAGCGACGACTTTGCTCATATTTTGCCAGTCAATGGCCGCACAAGAAATTAATCGATCAGCCAATACTGGCAATACTGTTACTTCAGCTGAGGGGGTAGATCCAGAAATTTCTCAAAAATCTTTTCTTTTTTTATATACTAAATGTTTATTAAAAAAAATTTTTGTATAGCTCAATCTATCATAGCGGAAGCGAAACAATACACAACAGGCCCACCAGAAATAAAATTGGGGCTTTTAACATACTAATTTGTAAGTAAGACTTGTAAGCTTCACAGAAACAATAATCTGGAATTCCGGGCAAAAATCAATCCAATGCTATGTCAGAATTCCTTCTTCGCAAATATTTTGATTATCAGGGCTCTATAAGAATATTTACAGTGAAATCAAATGTTTGCCATTTAATCTACAATTTGTGTTAATTTAAAAGTAATATCCTGAATACATATTTAAATAAAAATGCTAAAATAAAGAAATTTAAGCCTGGATTTTAGAATGCATTTTTTTGTGGGCACGTTGCTGAAATAAATAAAATCAATACGAAAAAAAAGAAGTTTTTAAAACATTCCTCGTTAAGCAACTAGCTAACATAAACTAATCAGCATGTCAGTCATTCAGTCATGCGTGACTCTTTCAGTTGCTATTGCTGTTGCTTTATCGCACTGCGAAACACTTGATGTCGAATACACAGTACGAAATGGTTGCGAAAACGCAACAACAGCGCACGCGTCCAGCGCAAATATTCAGTAAGCAAGCAAGCCAGTAAGTAAGTAAGTATCTCGTGCCTAGTACTTCAGACGAAACAGCTGAGATACGTGCGCGCAGTCGTCCCATTCCGATTCCGTCTCGTGCCCCACCGCGTCCGCGGTTGTCCACTGGAAACACGTTAGGCGGCGCCGAAACCGAAACCTAAACGCAAGATCCAAACCCAAAACGAATCCGAATGTGAATCCGAAACTGAAACCGAAATCGAAAACCCGCCAAGCGACGAAAGCGACGCGACGTCTCGAGAGAAGCGTCGGTTGTTGGTTGCCGGCTTTGGCGCGATGTGTCTCTAGTCTGGGCCAGACTTATTTGAGTATCGGCAAGAGACTCTTGAGTATTCAGTTGCGAATTACATACAACACGAAACGGTCGCATGTGAGTTTCAGTGTGTGCAATAGAATACGTACATAGTATGATACTAATCTGATCACTTGACGAACTTCAATTCAAGACGGCAGCGAGCGGTTAAGTGCCGTCACAGAAGTTTTGCATTAAAGCGGAAATTAGTCAAGTCAATAAAGTGAAGTTTATAATGTGAGCAACTCTAACAAATACAACAGCAACAATAACAGCAACAACTACAGCGAAAGCAACGAGAGCAGAAGAATTCAACGGAACAGCAAGTGAGAAGGAGAGACAAGAATACTTGTTTGTTTCGGGAAATAAAATTTAAACAAAATAAGAGCAAACATGATCGAGAGACGCAGTCAACTGGATAAGGTAGCAAGCAAAGCATTTGTAGACACATACAATTCAATTTTGTTTAAGTTGGTAACAACTACAAAAGCAACAACAACAATCAACGAGAGAGATAATTCTGATGGGACAGTTCTACAAAAATCAGCTATTGTTAGGAGTACCAATAGATACAGATGCAGATACGAATCTAGTAAAACTATCCAGTTCACAGTTTACAAGTTAAGAAATTCTGAAATCAATTATAAAATAAAAAAATTGCTTTGTTTTTAAGATCTCTCTTTTAAACACAATTACATATATATAGAAAGTTAAGATTACCATTATTCCATGCCAAATTAATTGTGCTTCAACTTTAACTCAATACAAATGTATCTAATATATCAGACGGCTTTTGTTTTGTTGAATTCCAAATTCTAAGAACTCCTTTGTAAATCTTCTTCAGCAGATTGTTAAACTGATAAGACGGTTTCCTGAAATGTGTACGTAGTGAGATCATAAGACAAGAGAAGAAGAATTATGTTATATTGTGTATTTAACTAATTTGTGTATCTTAATCCTCACTTGTATCTTTTGAGGGAATATGATTCAGTTTCAAATTCACATTTCCTCTTCTCCCCTTCTCTTCTTTTTTTTGTGAGTCATATTTTAAAACCAGATGTTTTTAAAAAACAAATGATAATACAGCGAAGCTACGATAACTTTTGCTTTTCGCTAAATCTTACTTGGAAATGTTGGTAGAATGCTTGAAATACTAATTAATGACGTGCGTATTCAGTTACGTAATTTATGTGAGAGAAGATACGAAAGTCAGACAAAAGATATCACAATATGAATTATTTATGAATTTGCGATTCATTTGAGATTATTTTAAGCTCGTTGGCAGACACAAAGTATCTGGAGAGGCTATAAATACCTGAGAGATGTTTAAGTTTATTAAGATTCTGTACAGCAGCTGACGGGAATTCTTTTTGGTCAATTGATCGATATAAATAAAAATATTTACTGTGTTATATACATATGTATATTATAAATATCATGTAGTGATCAGCAGACGTCAGACAACTGACGTCATTGCTGCTCGCGAATTCCGAAAGCGAAATGCAAAATGCGGCGAGAGTTGGCGTGGGTTGACTTTTGGGTAAGGACAACAATTTCCGACGATAAAATCACTAAAGCACTGCTGCACCCGATATGGTAGAAGCTCAACTCAACTGGGTAACAGTAATGCCAAAGCCAAGCAAGCCAAGTTAACGACAGACAGCACGAAATTAGCATAAGAGCCTGTTGACTCTCTGGGAATGCATGTGACACTCAGCTTGTTAGCCAGAGCAATACACAAACTGATTGTTTGTCTAGTTGGGACATTATAAATGCGCAACAGGGTACTGTGCACAATTAAGCTAATAGGAAATAATTAGAGTCGCACTGGTCCGACGGATGGGCATGCAAACGCAAACTCCACTGTCAACTGAACTGAAACAGTTGGCCAATTAGAAGAAACAGCATTTGATTATTACTCAAAGTGAGCTCGAAATGTAACTAGAAAATCTCAAAAGTGCTGAGTGCTCCACTATGCTTTACATCCAGCATAATCCGAATCCAGATAAAGTTCATTAACACAGCGCAAAGCAATTAAAAACAAGTCGCGGCCAAGAAATGATTGACAGACAAGTTGAATTCCACGATAAACTGGTAAGCGAAGGCTTTGATGAGATCTAAAGCTGTTTTTATGGTAGGCTAGAAGAACATCGCAGTGCTTCACATTGACTTTTGATTAATTGTCTACCAACTACTTGTTTTTAATCTGCTGTGAAACTAGTTTCCCCACAACTTAAGTAACTTAAGTACAGTTCTTAATTATTTTTCTATATTGTTCTACGTTGCCAATTTGCTCTAAAGTTTTAACAAGAAATCCATGATATGTTATGCTTAAGATACGGGTAGTGAAATTCCTTTGCTCTGTAGCATAGAAAATACTTCCAGCTAGTTTCCTGAAGAGCTTTTCCACGGCTCCATCTTATTTTATCTTCTAAGAGATTTATTTATTCAGAGCTTGGCAAAGTAGCTTAGTTGATTTGTGAGGATTGAATACATTCTGCATTCGACAGAATTGTTCCTACTGCTCTAAATTCCTTCTGAATCATTCAATAAAATAAACAGACGAATTGCAGTAATCGCAGGTACTCGAGTATTGAGTAGTAAGGATATCCTGTAGTCAAAAGCAAGAGAATGAAAGGTAACTTTTAACAAAATTTGGCATATTCAGTGCAGTTATATTGGTTTATAGGGTCCCCGTTTAATAAACGATGCCTTACATTTATTAATTTCCAATTAAACGAACTGTTAATTTAATTAATATAGTTTCTTACAATCCGACGCACACGAACTTATGAGCTTTCAATGAGCAGCGGCTATTGTCGAGCATTTAATTGATATCACAGATATGTTAATATAAAAAATAAAAATAAAAACATACGCATAATTGATTTTTAATAATAGCTGGAAAAGTTGTCGCTGCACGTGGCGCATATTTAACATTAAATAAATTACTTAATTTTTTTGTATTTTTTGCCAGAAACTACAATATGTAGCATGAAGATACAGGCTGCAACATTTTTTGTTACCATTGTTGTTGTTGCGTTTAATTATGCACATTAATTACGCACTGTATGATATATAAATGGAATAAAATGACTACAATTTGTTGTTGCACACTCTAGTGTGATTGTATGTGAGTAATTTAATTATTGCAAATTAATTACATTGATTATTTCGGTATTAAGTGCCTGCCAGCTTTATGTACACACGTATGCCAGTCTATCAATGTGAGTGTGTGTGCGAGTATGTGGCAGTGTGTGTATGTGTTTGCCATTGATTGGCATTAATTAACTGCTTGATTTACGATAGATACATCGACCCGTATTCTACTATTAAACTCAGCTTAGTGTAATTGCAGTTTCACTTTTTATTTAGCTCTCTATATCTAATTGGACTTCGAGAGCAACTAGTTAGTTAGACGGTCAAAGTTAATTATTCACTGGCACATATGTAGGGTATTTGGTGGTGCTTAAAAGCTACCCTCAGCAGCTAAACTTATATTCTGATTCTTGGAACCATTTTGGGTACTTATTCCACTCAAAAACTAAGCAAATAAGCTTATCGAAAGTCAAAAAAAAGTTTAGTAATGACTGTGTGTGAATTAGTAACAACAAATAAAACTCGCTAAACAAATTATAAAAGTTATTTGGCATTAAAAAATATAAAAAAAAAAAACTTAAAAGTTGAGAAACCCAAACTCAGTCGAACAGGGTAACAGAATGCCAATAATGAGCGATAATAGAACTCGTTATGTTCTACTGCCTCTGCACACACAACAATACACACACTCACACATATACTCATACAAACAAGTATTCTGATACATAAGTACATAATCATTTATCTTCAAGCAATTGCGCCGTTTTTCTTGCACGTGTTCGGGTTCAGGTTCAAGGCTTTGAGCCAAGTCTTTCTGCATAGTGGTTGCTAAGGGGGGCATAGCGGGGGGGTGAGGGAGTTAGGGGTGGAGGTCGGCAGCTTTCATCATCTGGGCGTAACAGTTCGCGTTTTCCGCATTAAGTTCACGTTCTGTGATCATTCAAAATAAAAAATTCGGACCCAAAAAAAATTTAACAAAACAAAAAATAATGTCAAAAGAAAATTACACCAAAGCGACAAAAACCAAGAGAACAGAGAGAGAGAGAGTCAGAGATAAAGAGAAGGAGCGAGAATAAGCGGCAAAAGTAAATGAAATAAAAGCAAAACAGGTAATAAAATATAAAGCTGACCGTGAGCAATGTCAGGGGCTCATGGCGCTTAGACGCCACTTGTGTGAGTGTGTGTGTGTGTGTGCGTGAATAACTGGGAATAGCTCGTAAGTGTAACCAGCCGAAAGGTGCAAAACCGTTGAGCGCAACTGCTGTGGTTGGTAGATGTTGTTATTGTTGTTGTTGCTATATTTAAACAATTCAAATTTATGCATTGTCAGCAGACAGCAGGCAGACAGGGACAGCAATAGCAACAAGAACAGCAACATCTCGAGTCAAAGCAACAGCAACAACAACAGCAACAACAATAGCTAAAACAGCCAGTTCAGCTAAATTGAATTTTACGCTTTGCGCCGCTTTGTTATTTGGTTTCTAGTTCAAGTTTAGGGTCAATAACTGTCGATTGCATTTTAGCTAAGTTGGTCAGGCAGCTGCTGTTGCTACTGTTGATTTACAATTTGTAAAATTGGCAAACAGTTTACAAAAATATCAAACAAAAGTACGTAGTGAACATTTGAAGTTAAAACCGATACTGAGCTACCCTTTTAACTAAAGATCATTTTGTAGATATTAATAATAAGCTTACATTTAACAGTTTATTATTTAAGTATATAATTTAAATATTTTAGGAATAAGATTAATTTTATTTGTATTGAATGTCAAGATAAACAAAATTTAGTTTTGTTTGTATACAATAAGTAAATAGCGAGCTTTTATTACCATGAGTGAGTTATGTTAATATTTTTTGTTTACAATTTTGCTAATATAAAGTCAGGAAATTATGCGATTTTCCTAAATGACAGAGTCGTGGAAACATAAATGACGACCTGTTATTAACGTGTATTTGTTATGATATGTTTTAAAAAAAAAACTTTACAGTTTAAAAATAAGCTGTTTTAATTCCTAACGTTATTATTTATATATTTATATTTAACCATTAAATGAATTAAAACAAAATTCAGATCTATTTAATGCATATTACAATGGAAAGAAACTAGGATGCAAACTCAATAGTCATATTGTCATACCGAACTTTAAACGTTTTGCTGTGTATCCAAATCCAAAGACGCTCAAGAGCCAAACAGCTGTAAACAGAAATCGGAATGTCTGTCCATCAATTCGTCAGGCTGTTTATCTTTATCAGCTTCTCTGTATATATGTATGTATGTGTGTATGTATACTGACGGCACTTTTGTGCTATGCTTATCTTTGCTTATAAAATATAAAAAAAGGGCGCGCTAAGTGAGTGAATCACGAGTAAAGCAAATGATATAAAACAACTGTTCAATACACAACGAATAGCAAGTTCAATGCGATTGTGATTTACGAGTATCTTTATTGCAGGTTCAATGCATCATCTATCTGTTTATCTGGGATAACGCTAATGGAAGGTTAAAGGGGCCAGAGCTCTCAGTCTCGCTATGAGTGTGTTTACCTTGTTACATGATTAAGTGCAGCTCAGCGACTTAAGGTAGATCAGTTCAAGGCGGGCAAAGGGTTGAGATACTTTTTTTTTAATAATTTGCACCTTCAAGCTTTCAGCAAGTTCAATGAAACTTATATATATTCTTATTTATATATAACGTTCTCAATTACATCGTTTTATAGGTAATTGAGATTTTAATTTAAATTGTAAATGTTTTTTAACTGGAACACATCAGGTATTATCTGATAAAAATCTTAAATCTAAATACGCTTTTAATTAAGATACTTGTAATATAAACTATCTGATGATTATACTTCTTAGAAAGTAAGAAATTTTATTCATTTGGCAATTAAAATGTTTACAGAATTATTTTCGTTTGCTAATTTCTCTTAAGTGATGGGGAAGCTGAAATTATGTAACTAACTGGCGCAGTCTTGTTGAAGTTGCTGTCGGCCCTTATTATGAATATTGATTTAAATTTAGACGGGCAGCCGTTTTGCGCAGTTTGTGTTTTGTTTTAGCCACAAACTGAGCCGCAGCCTTTTTGGGCCTGCTTCGATTATCGCATCGCATAATTAAGTATGCAGGTACGTTCGAGTTCAAGGTAGTTCCGGTTTCGCAATATTCCTCGCTGCAAAATACACGATTACATATGTATTATACTACATACATATTCCGACGTAAATGCGTATGTATGCAACGTGATTTCTCGGCCTCATCTACGCTTAACACAACTGCGTGGAGCACGCGTAGAACGCGACTATCTGATATGGATATGTATGTAGATATAGACTTGGCATTGTTGCCAACAAAACTCGGTCAGTCGGAGTCTCAGTCTCTGAATCTTTGAGCTTGAGGTGGCGCCGTAAGGTGAGCAACTGATCTGTAAACTGGCGAGTTCAGTGAACTTTGTTCATTTGCAGATAATTTTTCAATTCCGCTGCTGGCACTGAAATCGAGACCGATGCTCTATTAATTACAGATACATTTACACAATATGAACACACACATGTGTACATACATATGTATGTATTTATAGTATATTGGACCATAAAAATAAAATTGTGGTTCTGACTCCATAAAACCGATGATCGTAAGTGTGTCAGCCAGTCGACGCCAATTGCGCTGAAAGTAGCCAATCCACTTTTTGTTATTTTTTTGTTTTTGCTTTTGTTTTTCTTTCAGTGTCCCCCTCCCACCTCGCCTGGCGAGAGATCACAAACCAGTTTTCTTTGACGCTGTGAAAGCGGCTCAAAGAAATTCATTCTCTGCCCATGCTCAATCTTATGTACTGCAAAGTGTTGACTGCACATACATACATACATATAGAGACTCTGCTATTTACAGCGACTGCAGCAGCGTCGACGTCAGAGTCATGTAATGCAAACAAGATTGAAGCGTGAGCAAGATCAGCTGTAGCTATAGCTGTTGTTGTTGCTGTTGCTGTCTCTGGCCCCGTTTCCGTCCAGCAGCAGCAGCAGCTGCAGCTTTAGAACTGTGCTACGTGCTGAATTAAAGGCGGCGCATGCGCTGTCCGTCGTCAGTTGCTGCGCAGACGCCTTCATGTGCACTTCACGTTCACAATAGACGACGCACGCGTTATCGATATCGTTATCGTTGGGTATCGCTCTTGTTACTATCGCATTTCGTTCTCAGCTCAGCTGATTCTTTAGCAAAATGGCTGCGCGCAGTGTCTACATCACAAACGAGGTGAGTTCCTGCTTTGCCAAAAAACTACGACGACAATAGAACGAACCCACTTTTGGATGCATAAAGAGTCACTCGAGAGGAACTGCTAATTAGTGCTGCCTCATTAAAAGCAAGCACAAAGGCAACTATGTGTTTTTACCATCTCTTGAGGAGCACTCAACAACAACAACGGGCTGCTCAAAAATTGGTCAGAATCAGCACAATAATGATTTATTGTGGGCCATGCGAAGAATGTCGTAACTGACAATGAATAAATAATTTATAAACGAAAACAAAAACAAATTTAAATTTAAATACAAACAACAGCTGTCTGATTGTCTGAAACTGTAGATTGGCCAAAATGAATTCTTAAAGTTACCAAACTCGTTTTCAACACTTTTGCTTTTGCTTTTGTAAACTTTTACTTGACAGCCAGCAGCAAAATGTTAACTTTACTCTTATAATTAGAATAAATTAGTATTAATTTTGCAGCAGTGAAAGACAAACAGCTAGAGGGCCCTCAGGCAGCTCCAACGCAGTCCGATGGGAAAACAAATCAATTGAAATAGAAAGCTACAACAAAATAATAAAAATGCGCGCGACGAACAAATTTTCCCAGAAAATGTGGTTGAGACCAGAAAAGTGTTTGCTTAGCCTCTAGCCGGAAATATGAATTGCTAATTTCAATGGCCCCAAATAATTAAAGCAATTATGGCTGAATCTGTTGAAATGTTATGATAAGGTATTAAATTGAAATACTAAAGCAATAAGCTCTAATTGATATCCTCAAGCTAAAATAGAGGGTGATTTCCCATGGAGTGAGATAGAGATGAAGTATTCTGACTTAAAATAAACAGCTCTTATTTTAAATGCGAAGAAACTATTTTTATTGCTTTACCATTTAACTAAGGCCTGCTTTGATATGCTAGTAATTTTGAAAGCATTTACAAATCTAATCTAATTATTATATTGTTAATTTAGCTCTGCTGTTTATTTTCAAGTTATGTCTGTTAAAAATGAGTTTGGATTATTTTAAATACACAACTTTCCACAAACCAATTGTTTAAATCTCCTTCATTAATGCTAAGCATATCAGATAGCAACTGTAGTTTCTAGAAGAAATCATCTTGCTATCACAATTTGTAAAATATAAGTAATGACCGTGATAACGTGATTATCTTAATTGCTTACCGTTTATGACTATAATCGTAAGATGATACTTTTAGCAAGTATCAGGCAACTGTTTGATAGTAAATCCCATCCTGGCCATTTCCACACTTACAGTACACGTTGCCCCACGTTTCCCCTCATCCGGACCGGGCCCAAACCGCGTATACGCTGTGCAAGCAGAGTAATTAACATTTATTGACATTGAACAAACAAATAAGCCAAACAAAGCTGCGTAGGCGACCACTTCAAGATGATGAAAATTTTGCCGCCACATTTTCGCGCATTTAAATTTATACAGTTGGGCGTATGATGCCGATATCAGAAGTACTTAAGTACTTATGTGTGTGTGTTTGTGTGTATGTATGGCAGACTGTTGCATATCCTGGCGTTACATATACATATGTACGTATAAGAGAGACAATAACCACCCACTTTGCGTAATGTGTTTGCTGCGCGTTTATGCCTCTGTTTGCACGTTTAATATTTGCCAAAGTTTTGAGCAAGAATAACAAAAGATTTTTGCGCGTTAAATAAATAAAATGTCATTTGGCTTAGCAAAGCAAACAGAACAGAAAAGCAAGAAAAACGTAAAACAATCAAAAGGAAACAACAACAAAACCAAACACGCGATGCAGACAGGCCATGGCCAGAGTTGCTCAATAGCAAGCTGCAAGTTGCAAGCTGCAAATGTTGCGTATACGTTGCACATAACGTATACGCCGAGTACACTAGTACAGAAGCCAGTCTTGTCAAGAGTTGAGAACACTTTGAGCCAATGCAGTGTTTTTGCAAAGTAATTTAAATCTTGAGTTCAACAAAGTGACCGAAATTTGATTTGCTTTAGCACACAACAAATTGAAATTACACATAACAAAAACGACAAAGTCAACGTCAAAAGCAATAAATGTGGAAATATATTGTACGTATGTGCACAAACTAAATGGTAAATACTGCAGGACCAATGGCCCACAATTCTCGGAGATCCAAACAAAAAAGAGCAAGTGGAAACAGGTCAAAGTTTCATTTGGACCTTGTCTTTCAATCGCATGAGAGGAACCACTTGTACTTTCTTGCTATGCAAAACGAATTTGAGTACGAAAGCATTTTGTACTTCTCTAGTACCAAAAAAAAAGAAAAAAAAAGGAGCTTAGCATATAAATCAAAAAGATCTATATTTGAATTTGAAGACTGCAAACAGTTTGAGCAAATGCCTTCTAATTACACCAACTATTTGAAATGCTCGAGAAAGAGGAAAAAAATCGTTTAGCTTAGCAATGTTTATATTTATTGCTCTATTATTTACTGGAAAACATAAAATAAAAATATGGAAATTGTAGTCCTATAATTTATATGTATATAATCTTTTGAGTTATTGCCAACAGGCTCCTTAGGCCCATTTAAAGTCATTATGAAGCCAGCGTAGAATTTTGTTACCCACTTAAAATGTGCATAGCAATCAAATAAGAAAAATATATGTTAAAACAAAAGACTGTCCCAACGTTCATTTCCCACACTGCCTTGCCCCTTTTCTTCTTCTTTGTGGTTGTCGCTTGAGTGAATCACAGTTCTCTTGATTTATGCATTTCCTAAACGAATGTTAATAATTTCAGCATTTAACTGTTCAATGTTTTCTTGTGCTTCTGACTATTTGTTTTTATTTCTGTTGTTTTTTTGTATTCATTTTTTGTTTAAGTTTTTTAATGTTGTTTTGCACAGCTTGTTATCGGTTAAAAAAATTGGCTAGCAGAATCTTTTTGCTTGGCGTCGTTGTAGCCTTCTCCTTTTGACAAGGGTCAGGGTTAGAGTCAAACATTTGCTTAATTATTTATTTAATTACCCAGCAACGCGATGGTGTATTATTAGTGTTGCACCTTGTCGCCGATCCATGCCAAGGCTGTGGCAGAATCTTAAAGCTCAACATCAACATAAAAATGTAATTTCAACAATTGTACTATTGTACAATTAGACTCGGCACACTTGCAATCACTTGGCTCTGACATCCAATGTTTTAACCACTTATTCAAACTGAGCGCCACCGCCCCATGCCACATGTGCCTTTCTTGTTGCTTTGATTGCAATCACAAACAAAAGCCGAAGCGAAGGAAACTCAGACTCAGATCAGGAGCAACTCAAGTGTTATGTTTTATGCGGGACAATTTGTGATTTATAACAGTTGAAAGACTTTTACAAATGCATTGACCTTTGAACTTGCAGCATAGATTGCGGGTAGCAAACTGATTGTGCTCTGTCTCAAACTTTTGCCACTTGTTTTTGCCTTGGCCCCTCGTTTAGCGTTTCAAATAGCTGGAAAATGCACAGTGGCAGTGGAAAATCTCGCTGCTCGATGCGCTCGACCCGCCACATAAAGCTGCAGCAGCGACAACAACAACCACAAAGACAACGACAACAACTAAAGCAAAAACTGGTTACGCCTGGCAAACGCCACGCGGCATGCTGGCCTTGTGCTAATCCACATTTCAGAATCCCAGCCGTAGTCGCAGCAGCAGCAGCAGCGGCAACAGCTAATAATTCTGCGTCTACTTTGGGGCCAAACTCGAATAGTCGATGGTTTCAAATGGATGGATTCATTGGCACAAAACCATTTAGCTGGTTGAGTGTACGCCACAGATCGTTGTTGGCCAATGATCAGCCCAGTCGCGTTTCGAGAACGTACATAGCTCACACTTGGGATCGACTTGGCATCAACTTGACTTTGAGTTGACTTTGTTTGGGATTGTCAGTGTGACTCGCATTTAATTGCAAGATCAATGTGGCAGCTGCCACATAAATAAACGAACGACGACGACGAGAATGAGTTTCGACAATGATGTACGACTAATTGCAATTGACACTGTTAAATGAAAACTGCATTTAATCAGCAATCGTTTCAATTGTATTTTTACAGATAATTATCACAGCCATGGACCGATTCGTCTGGTTTGTGCTCTTGGTGGTCATGACGCATCTGGTTACCGAGTTCACTCGAGTCACGGGCTATGCGAGGGGGCAACGTCAGGAATTGGTGCTCCTAAACGACGTAAGTATCAGATGCAATTTAGTTTGCTCAATATTCACTTAGTTCAATTAAAAGTCAAGAGTCAAAATTGCTATAATTTACATGCAGAATTATTTTCGTCATTTAAGTTTCTCTTAAATTGTTGCATACTTTTGAGCGCAGCTTTAAATATCATGATTCATTTTTATTGCAACAATAGTTAAAAATTGCCTCGAACTTTTGCTTTTATAAAAACATTTTATTTAATTTTATGAAAATTTCTGTATAGAGTACATGACATTATAGTTATAGATTTACCGCTTAATTAGCATATTTTTGCTGTTTACTTTGCTGCAATTTTTCATTACGGAAATGCAAGTCAAATACTTAATTGTACAAGTTATTTATAATACTTTTAAGCGACTAATTAGAGAGGTCGCTTTTTGTCAGCTGGCAAAAGGTTAAATTGAAATTTTTTTCTTTCCGTGATATTTCAGACCATGTTGCATCCGATGCCCGTGCAGAACATG
Source organism: Drosophila subquinaria (assembly GCA_037043405.1). Lineage (NCBI taxonomy): Eukaryota > Metazoa > Arthropoda > Insecta > Diptera > Drosophilidae > Drosophila > Drosophila subquinaria. Next base: position 75,502 of record JBAMBL010000185.1, read on the forward strand.
CTACTCTATCCCAGCCACGAGTATGCACAATACGAGCAGACGGCGGGCGCTTCAGCTTCAGTTGGTGGCAACAGTTTACAACAGAATGCGGCAATGGTGCTGAGCAGTCTGGGAGTGAGCGGGGCTGGGGCCGGGGGCAATGCTGCGGGTAACAACGCTGTGGAACCGAGCTATCCGCTCTTTAGCCTACGGCCGTTAATTGACAGCATTTTCGAGGTAAGTACTCCGCAGTTATAATCGCTTGGCCCGCCCGCAGTGTCACTGAAGATCCGTGTGAGCTTTGAGCTGTGTGCTTGTCACGGCCAAAACCCAAAACCCGTTGAGAACCAATTCCAATTTAGATGCCTAATGGCGACTTTCAATTTGCCGCAGATTCCTATATCCACGCTGCGTGCTGTCAACAATTTGGTGGGTCGCCTCACAGGCAGCTATCGACAGGCGCCGGCGGAAGTAGTGCAAAAATCGGCGACCATCGATGCGAACGCGCCCATCCGGCTGCCCCCGGGAAATTCGGTGCCCATTCCGGCCAATTTTAAGCTGTCAACAACGAGAACGGCAGCTCAGCGCCAGGGAATGCGAGAAGAGTTGGCGTAGTTCAAAGAGGACGGCACTTGACATTTTCATTTACATAATTCGTAATTAGTTTTGTAGTTCAACTTTGACCTTAGGCCGGAGCAAGGACAAGGCGCACACGTTTCTCAGTGTTGTGTTTGTAGAAAAACTGTTGAGTGTGTAATTGTGTGAGTATGTAATGTGTCTAATGCATTTTTAGTAACTAAATGTTTTTGTTTTTAATGTTGACTTTTGTGATATATGTAAACTTGTTGTAAGCTTAATTTAATTGTATTTATATGAACATCATAACGAAAAAAAACACCGCAAAATATATGTAGTAAAAAAATTCCACATGCGTTATTATTCAGCGATGCGTAACTTTAAATATTGCATGAGCAAATTTAAACATTTTATACGCAGCCTCAAAGCATGCAACACCTTTCAACTGAATAATTATTTAATGAATGCAAGTCGGGCGTAAAAAATTGTATACTTTAGTGCGTCACTTTAAAATAGATGCAACTCTTACATTAACTATAACATTGCATACTTATTGTCATTTAACAAAATTAAATGAAATCCATCTACAAAAATGTCAACGGCCGCGGGATTTTGTAATATATCAGTTGAAAAATATATATATAATGTTGAAAAAATGACAGCAACGACTCTTGTAGATTAAAATTAAACTCATAGATTAAAGACCTTTTTAAAAACATGAATGTAATTAATTTATTCTCGGAAATTCATTTACAATATTATAGAACCTAGCTATTGAAATAATCAGGAAGTTGTCGTTAGCTTTTATAATTTGGCACTCGAGCTAAATGAGTGGCAGTAAAATTAATAAACTTAAGAAAAATAACTATATGAGTCGAATATCTCTATAACTCGAACCTTTTCTTTGGATAATGGTGATTCGAGCTATGGAAGTTTGACTGTACATACATATATATTTCGATATCTAGTTCAAAGATAATATTAGTTGCAATGTATACATCCCTGGATTTTCATTAACATAAAACGAGCTCATGTCTGATTCAAACTTGTTTTAACATTGAGTAAGAGCTTTTTAAAATAGTTTTAAGATCTAACAATTAGTAAACGCAAGCAAGTTAATTAGTTTTTCCATTGCAAATGCGTTTATTACTTTTTCAATGTCAAAAGTATTCAATGACTCAGTTTGCTTTATTAAAAGTAAAGCTGGAGAAAGGCCTAAGAAAGGCCTAAGATCTAACAGGGAAGAAGGTGTGAGTAAATAAGTCATGCGGATTGTAATGAAAAACTAAAACGAATTTTGGGCCAACAAATCGAAGCGCCCAAATTCAGCGGATTAAATTATATTTTTTTGTTAACGGCCCTTTTCTGGGCATTTGATTTCGATTTCGAAGTCGCATTTAAATTCATCAAGCACGTGCCATACGCTGCGTGGACAATCGAATCGAACAAAGACAAAAATACTTTGGCTCTGTTGCCTACTGAGGCGTCGCGACTCTCGGCCGTCGCTTTTATCATTTGAATATTTAACGAGTGCTTATTAGGACAAGAACGAAAATAAAGAACGATAAGCATTGAGCGTTTCACCAGCTTAACAACAACACTTCCCCTGCCTTCACTATCCGCCAGATGGGCCTCAAATCTGTTAAAAAAAGAAATGGCCATTGGCATTTGACTTGTGAGTTGGCGTGGCCATTGTAAAGAACTCGAGCTCTGGGTGGGGTTTTGAGCGTCCACCATGAGCTAAAGATTCTCATTATACAGGGTATTCTCTACAGTGACGCATTCAGTGTTGCCTGCCACAACTGCCAGTCGAAAAGCTTCGGCATGACCGCAATGGAAATTGAGCCACAACGGCTTTAAATGACAACCACAATTTTATGGTCAAATGCAACCACTGGCATTGCAGCATTGCCAAAACTTTAAAGCTCTTGCGTTGCCCTGCTTTCAGATGATAAAACGAAGTTACAACTGCATTTAAGTTCTCGAACCGGTTTGCAGATTTTCAATGCCCCTCGTTCACTCGTCACTCGGGCGTATGTGCAATTTAAGCTCACATGAATCGTTCGGCCGATCACACTTCAATAATTATATAAGAATATATTAGGCAATTAAATAAAATAACGAAATATGACTTTCTCATCTTTGCACTTATCGCTGCCATTGTTTGGCTATATTCTATCTGACCATTCAATACGAACAAAAGATAATGATCGAACAGATGAGCTCCTATATAAATAGACGTTTGCATTTAAATTGCGTCTCAAATCCAGTTCAACAGACATCCAGCACCCGTGCCTTACAGTCAATTCCCAATTCGTATTACGAGTTTCAAGTTTACGCTCAGAGTCAGTCTGAGTCTCAATCCCAGAGTCGGACTCAGTGCTAAACGACAACGCGACGCGAGTGGACGAGTTTCAGTCGAGCTGAGATTTATTAATAAGCCGAGTCTAAAGTAACAGAAGAAGCGGAAAGGCAAAAGCGAGACCAGATAAAGTGTGTATTGGCACAAATTGTGTTAAGAACAAATCTACATAATAGGCAGATACTATATACAAATCTATATAAGTGGAAAGAGGCGGCCAGCTGCCAGCTGCCAGCTGCCAGCTATGTTCTGAGTTCCGAGTTACGAGTTTATTTTCTCTGTGCATGTGAAATAGCCTCACTTATGCTTGACTTCGCCTACTTCAGCTTCAAGAATTTTAATTCTCGCCTGTCCAACTGTCCAGCCAAGTGCCTGTCCGACTGTCCGTTTGTCCGACTGACTATGTGACTTGCATACAAAAACAGTCGAGTCTTTTGTTTTGAAAGCTTCTCTGGGCCGACACAAGCCAATGTTGCAACGAAAGCTTTTGGCCAGAGGCTATGCGAAGCAGCTGCTGGCCAAGCAAGAAATTAATTTTGTTTCACCTGTTTTTTAGCCACGAAATGTTTGCCAAATTCGGAGCACTTTGCTTGCTGTTGCTGCTGCAAGCAACACTCGGCCCAGCACAGGTGAGTGATTACCAAGTATAACAACTAACTAACTAGCAAGCTAACTAACTAACTTCGTATAAGTTAGTGCAAGCATAAGCCCCAATATTTTTTTTTGGATTTTAAACCCTTTCATAACTATGCGCTGATGCGAGTTGTTTGCCAACTTTCTGCATAAACAAAACAATTTTACAATTGGGCTGCCACGCCCATGCCACGCCCCTGCTGCAAGGTTACTTTGCGGTTAATTCTTTTAGCCATTGGTTAGTCTATTTGTAAAATGCAAATAATTCAATTATTGGGCAGTAAAATACACATGCAAAAATCAAACACGCTACCTGCATTTGTATTATTTATCTAAAACAATGTACAGATTGGTTAGGCCAAATCAACAAATAAATTCACGCACATACACACACACATATATAGTATATGTTTTGATAAAAGGTTTTTGTGGTTGTCCTTTCGACGAACTTATATCATGTTCCTAATTACAGTTAAGGGTATTTCCCGGAATTAAGCAGTTTAACATGAAAGCAACTCAAGATGATGAACTAAAAAGCACTTCAACATTTTACGCCTTAAGCTGATTAGGCTTAACGCATTGTATGTGCTCTTTACACATAAGATTCGGGCAAAACTTAAGTTGAAACTCTTCAATATTCTACCATTGTTTTAATATCTCTTTAAGCATCGATTCTTTATATTCTCTAAATTATTTATTTGTCACATATAACTTATTTATGTGTCAAAATTATCATTAATTAATCGAAAAGAACAAGTTTTTTCAGTTTAAAGTCTTAAATAATAGCCAATGAATTGTTTCGATTGTTTGTTAACTAAAAATGTGCTGGCACTTCGTCAAACATTTGTCAGTCAGCCAAGTTCAAGGGCTGTCATATGTCTGGTAAGTTGCCAGGCATCTGGTATGCTACCAGACGTTGAGCAAAATTTGTCTCGCACTTGTGTAAATAATTTTTCACAAAAGCTCAGATATCTAAATTGTCCAAAAAACCAAGCAAAATGTTGATAGCTTTTAACTACTTCAATTATCATATAAGGTGTATATTTTATTATTTAGATATTTAATTTACTAAATGCTTCACTTAGTGAAGATAATAATATTTTTGTAGACTTAAAAGTCATACTTATGTATTAGCAAACTCTGCTCTCGGTTCTATTATATAAATTCGTGATATAGTATGTCGATCTTCATGTAAAGAGTCAATGCATAAACATGTCAACAATTCAAACTGATTCCCAATATTGCAGAACCATCGATGGTTCGCGGCACAAATACTGGTGTTGATTTTATTTGCGGTTTGTGGAATATTCAAATGCCAGCTCTTGATTTGCGTCATTTGTTAACAATTGCACTGGCTTTAGATTTGTTGTTGGTATTCTATATTGAAAGTGGGCAGAGTGGCTAGTTTGATAGTTGTTGACTTATTGTTACTGCAACTTTTTGGGCTCAGTAAAGTATTGCGCAACGCAATGCACCGACCATTAAAAAGGTATAAAGAAGAACTTTAGTGTTTTGGTTATTCAGCAAATCGTGTAATTGCGCGCCAAGGCACAAGTGGTAATTACTTTCGAACATTAAAACGACTTGACTATCATTAATCTACGAGTATGAGCACGACTTGGACTTCGACTTCGACATCGAGCACATGGGCATTTTAATGCTTTAATGCCTAGGCAAACTCCTTGGCTGAGGGCCAGCAGTTATAGTATATCATTTTAATAACGGTGACCACCTTGAACTTTAGCCCAGCCTGTGAAATCTGATATAAAGCACAATGAAAAATGTTATTTTAAACGAATTACGCATACGCCGCATTGTGCAAGCGCCCGCAACTGCGCCATTTTCACAGCGATTTACCTACATAATGGTGTGTGTGTGCGTGTGTGTTTGTGTGTGCGTGTGCATACGTGTGTGTCGCGTATCCTGCCATTTTTGGGTGTCAACTCAGCCACTGCAGCAAGAGCATTCACCATGCACCCAGGTGGCAAAAAGCCAACTGCACGCTAACATGGCCCATTTCAATGTTTGCCTTCTGGGCACTTAGTGTAGTTGGTAGGCGAAGTACACGGGGCGTGTCTTACAGCCACTTTTTTTGATGCGCTCCTTTTGTTTGTCGGCTGCAGTTTTTCTATTTTTTTTTTTTTGTGCTCAAGCGGATGTCGGCGCCGCAAAGTTTTGTGGACTTGCCGTCGGCAGTAACAATTTTAGGCACTTTGCCCCAACTTGGCACTTGGGCAAATCTTGGCACTTGGGTTTATTTCTATTTGTTTATGGCTCGCGGGGCCAACGGGAATTTAGATTTTAATCAACGCATGCATGAAATTTGCATTTGTTGCGACCTCAGTCAAGTGCCTCAGTGAGTGTGTGAGTTGTGTGTGTGTGTGGTCGTGGGAATTGTACACAATTGAAATTGAAATTAAGGTTCGCAAAGAAGGGTTGCAGTCAGAGCTACTATAAAACAAGTATAAGCGCAGGTTTTCCGGAATTCATGCAAATTTATAAATCCCTTTATTTTGACCGTTGCTGGCCCAAATGCTTTTGGCTACCACATCAAAGCATACTACAGGAAGATGTGAAACTCTGTTAAGAGTTTAAAGTTATTAAGAATCATGACCCAAAGACTGTCCATGCAATCTGCAATCTCAACGTAAATTAGCTGCGCACAGTGTCCCTTTGTTGTTCTCGTAGAGTCCCCAAAGAATTCACTCCCTGATGTTAATCGTTAAGTTATGGCCGATCCGTAAATGCCCTACTATCTACCTAATAAACACATTTACAAGCAACGCACACCCAACTTGATAACTCAATTGAACTAGACGGCAATATTTGCCCAAGCACACAGTAAATTCATTTCAATGGATTTGTGCAAATATTTATTAAGCAAACAACTAACAATGCGCCCCTTAAATAATTTCAAATAAATATTCGCAAATTTACAATTGCAAGTCAAGGCAGTAACTTCTTTTGTGGTTCATTATTGCTGACTAAGGGAACTTTCTATGCTTATTTGAACAATGGGCCATTTGCGAACTCTCTTTACTGCTTTAATCACCATCTTGAGATGTTTATGCTTCAGCAGCTACTGCAGCCAGCATGGCTCCAATTTTTCTGCTCACTTTCCTCTCACATATCTTGAGGAGATGGAATTTACAGGCACTTCAGAAATGCTTAACGATTTCCATGAGTTCGCATGGATAGTTAAAAATCTCTTTATGAGTGCTCAAGGAGCATAGCATGCAAAATATGATTTGTGTCAAAAATATTTCCAGGAAGTTTTATGCTACTGGTGTAGCCAAAAAATGTATGCATTTAGTTAGAGTTAATTTATTGTACCTTTTTATGAGCCTTAAGTTTTCTACGATTTCTAATAAATCTACAAATTGCCAAATCGGTTAAAAACATTCATAGATAGCGAACGCATTGCGTGGAGTAGTAGTAAAGAGATCTAACATATACTGTTTTTTAAAAATGCAATTCATTAATTTAATTGGTTTTTAAACAAACAATATACATATATATATATATATATATATATATATATATATATCTCCCTTTTTGGATCCTACAAAGGACGAAATATCGATGAATCGACTCGGTTAACATCACTTCAATATAGGAATTATAATAACTTCCATGCAATTCTTTAATAAATTTTGCTTCAATTTTCTTTTAATAAAATATATAAAAATTAAAGTCCAGAGGGCCATAATTTAATTTAAACAAGTTTGTCAGTGTTACAACTTTAATATTACTTTTAATAGAGATATCGAACCCAACTTAAATTTATAATAGAAGCTTGTAAGCCATCTCCTAATGCATTAGTAGTATTTGTCTCTCACTTTGTCTGTCTGACTCAGCAAATGTGGCGACTGCTCACACGTACAAATAGGTAAATGATTTCTTAATCGCCCAGAAGCTTCTTACGAACACATTGCATGTTAAGTGCGGCGGGCCCGGCAGGAAGGGATCCGATTAAACTGAGTTTATCGAGTGCTTAAATCGACTAACGCTTGCAAACCAAACCACCAAGTATGTGTGCGCGTGTGTGTGTGGGTGAGGCTGTGAGGGTGTGTGGGTGTGTGTATGCAACACTGCATTTGCATCTCATTACGTGTTGCAAGCCGCAACTTTTGCCAAGATGTCGCACGCTGTCATCTCTGGGTGTGGATGATCCAGTGGAATTTTCTCATTTTCCATATAAATAAGCGCAAGTCATGCTCTTAATTATGGCATTATTATAATTTAGTTAGCAACTATCTGTCTCGCTTTTCCTTGATGTCGCCCAGGAAGTTGCCAGCGTCGAATTCAAAGTTTAATTGCAATCTAATTAACTTGCAAGACATTTGACTACTAAAAAAAAACAGCAACAGAAACTTGTTCAACTCTGCAGCAAAAGTTAAAAAATATAAAGAGAGAGATACAAATAGTTAGTTAAAGAGAGTGAGAAGAAGGGAGAGCAAGGTACTCACGCCAGATCACAGATTGAGGCCATAAATGACCAGCTGGAAGTGCACAGTGGGCAACAGACCGACTGTCGAGTGCCGCTTGAAGCGCACCGTGGCATGTTTTTGACCCACCCCACCACTCAGCAGCTGTGCGGTGCCCCCGTCTCCTCCATGCTCCTCCAGCGGCGTCATATCGTAGGCGTGCACCGCTGTTATCGTATAACCATCGGCATTCTATGCGAGACTCAAGGTGTTATGCCCATAGTACGTACACACACACAATGTGTATTCTTTCTTACCTGCAATCCATATACGACATCCGCAACCACTTCCGCATTCGCATCCGTGCTGTTATCACGTGGTAAGTAAACATCTTGTGCGTGCAACGTGCTCGCATACTTGTTAACCTGGCCCCAGGTGACCGAGGCGCCACGGGCCCGAGACGCCAGCCAGAAGAGCAACAGGCTGACAAATGTTGCGTTTGTCAACATGTCAACATGTGGCACACAGCTGCACTGAAGACACGTGCAACACCTGCCTCACTTCTCCATTCACTGCCAGCAAATACACTTGAAGTCTTCATGCAACGAAGACAAGGTGTGAAATCCCAATGAGCTGCGAACAAGTTACCAGCTGGAAATATGTATTGACGTTTTCGCTTATCAGTATCAGATGTTTTACTGTTTACTCTCTCTCTCTTTCTGTCTCACTTTTTTTGCCTCTTACTCTCTCTTTCTTTTAAAAGAACAAACAAAAGTGCTGTCGACCCTGCTTCACTTTTTTGCACAATTCATAATATTTCTCTGCAGATTGCACTTTAATTAACTTTTCTGTTTTCTTCGGCGAAAAAAACAATTTTCATGTCCCAACTCGCTCACAACCTCATGCCGACTGACTGCTTATCACATTATCACTAACGTTGATATAGATTTGTAAGTATGTCGACATGTGCACCCAGAGCAAGTGTGTTTACACATTCAACTGACTGAGCTAGATCCATTTATGTATCTGAAACAGCTACAAACTGTGCAAATATTTAATATACTTTGTAACGAAATGTTACACTACTTTATACTTATAAACGAAAGCTCAATTGAAAGACTTACACGAAATTTCGAAGTTTGTATTGGTTTTGTTACCTAGTGTTATCAGCTCAATGGGTAGTTATCCATTTTTTTCTTTAAGGGACTGTCAGTGAAGTAGTTATAAAGGTAGATAACATTGAAACACAAAGCAAAGAATATCGCCATTCGCATATCTTTTATTTTTATTAATTCTTGTTGAGATATGATATTCAATATTTATTATTTATTATATTTACGCCTATCGGAAACAAAGAAAAAAAATATTTATTTACAATTTCACTTGCAATACTATTTCATATGACTAAATTTTCAACAACTGTCTTATCATTATGAAACAGCAATATTTAAAGAAAACAGTGCATGCAAAAGATAACGGTTCTTCTGAATGCATGAGAAGTGGCGCAAAAAACGGTTCTTGACGGATAGCCAATAAATATTAGATCATATATTTCTAAGAAACCACTTATTTAAATGCTTTCTTAAATTGTTTTTAAGTTGAAATTTTCAATTTTAAAGTGTCTTATGAATATGAGACGCACCTTAGGTCGGAAAGTTCAAGATTCATTCGCTTGGTTTTTATCTTGGTTTTACATTAATTATATTAGCAATTTGACGTTCTTCTGTACCAGTACTGATGCAGGCCAATGTCAACTTGTAAAAATATTTAAATTAGAACCATTTACGCTGCAGAGAAAGAGAGTTGTGTCAAGTGTCGGTATCGTCTGTTCCATATGCGTCTGTCGCACATATGAGATTGTCTGGCGATGCACAGTGTAAGATTTTGCCAATCTAGGGGGACTTAATTCAATAGCAGTCGTAATTTTAAAGCTATCGACTTGAAATTTGAAGTGAATGTTTGAATATCCCCTAAGAAATTTTTGGACTAAACTTTATAGTGGGCGTGGCAGTTTTAAGGGCTTAAAATACGGAAAACCCAGAAATTTTTCATTTTTTTAGCAAACAAATCGCAATAAAAAAATAACAAAATTTTTTATCAAAAAAGTATCAGGTTAGTATTTTTTGTTTTAATTTAAGTCAATTAAAAACTATTTTTTTAAAATTAATAATAAAAAAAATTTTTTTTTTTTTTTTAAATTGATTATTTTTGTTATAGGCTTATGTTTTTGCTTGTAACTTCAAAATTATTGTCCGAATAAATAAAAAAAATGGTTTTGTTTTAAAGATAATATATTTATTGAGAGAAAAAAAATGTTTTCATATTTTTCACAATTTTTTAAATTAAAAAAAAACAACATAAAGTTGATAAAATGGCTGGGCGAAATTATTTTTTGCAAATTTTTTTCAAAATCTGAACTTAATCTTAACTTTCTTCACTAGATTGACCATAAGATAAAAAATTTACGGTTTGAGGTTCAAGGCGGGACATCAATCTTATAATCAACACCTTTTATTGTGCCCTGAATCCAATTTGCATAATTGGTCATAAATCTGGATATATACTAAATTTGCTCAAAAATCAAGGTCATGTTGACAGTTTATTTGGATTATCGTGTTGTAGTTCATTATAAATTCCTTCCGACCGACCAAACTGTCAACAAGGAATATTGTTTGAGAGATTTGCGTCGTTTGCGCGAAGCTATGCGTAAAAAGACGCCAGAACTATGGGCTGACAACTCATGGTTCTTGCAACACGATAATGCGCCCTCTCATACTGCCCCTGTTCTTCGTGACCATTTTGCCAAAAACTCGACCAAAATTTTCCCACAGCTACCTTTTTCGCCTGATTTATCTTCGTGTGACCTCTGGCTATTTTCTAAGCTCAAAAGACCACTCCGAGGACACCGTTTCGAGTCGATTGAGGAGATTCAACCAAAATCGCCAATTGCACTTTTGGCGTCGTACAAAACTAATCGTAGCTTAAACACTAATGAATATTTTAACGTATAATTTTGCACAGATGTTAGTGATAGTAGTGCCAACCTAAAAGTACAAACATTTGTTCCAATTGGAATCCCAAAATTTTTTAAATTTAAAATTCCCGATACTTTTTGCCCACAGTAGTATCTCCTAGAATTACTCCACCTCGGCTCAAATTCATGGCACATGTTTGATAAGTGCATTTTTAACTAATTATTATCAATATCATTGCAAAAAATCATCGCTGCGTGCTCTAAGAGTGAGTTAAGCCTAACGGCTCTTACTGTACTTGACCAAACCTCGAAAAATTCTGAGCGTGTTATTTTACTCATTGCTAAATTAAAGTGCTCAGGGCAAAATATGGGCAAAATGTTATTCCTGATCAGAATGATTTTCTTCAAACGATGTATGTTCTGGATGATTAGAATACGATAGAGTACAGTTAGTTTTTTTCCATCAAAAATAGAATATTGTGAAAAATTTACTTACTTTTTGGCACTTATTTCCAACAAATAATAAAAATTTTGTAGGTCGATTATAAAGAACCTTTATATTGCTAAAAATCAATAATGATCCAAAAATTATAGGAAAAATAGTTTTGACTGCTCACAGTGACCACACGATCCAATTGAAAAGATTAAACTTTGTCAACTGTAGCTCGTTATCCGATGCAATTTTGCATGCATTTCAAATGCACCGGTTTAAGAACCGTTATTTTGTGAACAAAAATTGTTTGTTTTGTTTTGTGCTTGTTTTCGTAACATTTGAACATTTCTAAATTGACTTCTAAAAGCTCATTGACCTTAAAAAACATTTTTTTTTTCAATTAAGTCCCTCTAGATTGGCAAAATCTTACACTGTGCGATGGCGACATGTTAAAATATTGAATTGAAAGGAAATAATATATTTCAGTTTTAATATATTTTTTAATAATTACTCATCGGCACCATTCTTTCTAGTTTAATTATGTCACAACTTATCAAAATACAATGGTATAATCAACGTGTTATCTTCCAGCCAACAAATATAACTCACAATTACACTTGTAAGCAACAGACGAGGCTCCCTCTTTAGAAAAGAAATTATAAATATGACGAAATAATTCCGGAACCAGTCCAGAAACCGTTAAGCGAATTAACCGTTTCATATTTAGTACCGAAACCGCACCCGGAATTCACTTACAAGAACCGAAAACAAATCGTTTGTACCGGTACGGTTTAGGTACGGTTTCCCAACATTTTTTTGTTGTTTTCGCTGTGTATTACAACATAACTCAAAATCTATATTAACTTTTTTTCGATAAAATTCATACGTATATATATTTTTTTAAAATGTATAAAATTGTATTGTTGTTTCCGGACGTACTCAAGTCGAGACAGGACCATTATTTATTGCGAATTGATGCCCTGTTACATATACAAATAACACGGTCTATCTAAATGTAATCCATATTAAGCACTTCCGACTATTTAGGTCTAATTTGAAGTCAGTAATTTTGACTTTATACCTGTGTCAAACAGAATATACCAGGTGTTCAAATGAAATTCAATATTATTCGTATTTGGTTTTTATAACAAAGTTTCCAAACTTAATTAAAATTGATTGACGCATCTTGGCAACTAGCCTTCAAATCTAAGTGTAGACCCAGAAATATACATAAACTTGTTGCCTACATCTTAAGGTCTTCACTCAAAGTTTTGGGGCACAAAAACTTTGACTATTTGTGAAAAATGGCCAAACGTCTTATGGCAAAGTTTGGTGTGCCTAAACAAAGCTCAGAACTTTCAATAATATTAAGTATACGCAATGTGTAGCTAACTTTGGCTAACTCACTGCATCTTCCTCATCTCAATCACATCTGAAATGTATTCATCTCTTCTACTTTCCTCCGGCAGCTGATTACCCTGCGCGATGGCAAGGTGGGAGTCAACTTTGCCGGCTATCATGCGGATGCCGGACTGGGAGGATTGCTGACGGGCAACGCGGCTCACGGCGGACTCAGCGCCTCGGCGGGCACTCCATGGGGACCGCGTGCAGCCGCAGGTATCGGAGGTGGCCTGAATGGTATGAGCTTATACATCACTAATTGAATTAAGTCTGCATCACATATTAATTCATTTATTATATATGTACATACATATTCACAGGACGCGCACTGCTGGTGGAGCTTACGCCGCAGCTCAGGCCAACGATGATATAGGCGCCAGCGCCCTGCTGGGCGGCAGTGTCGGTGAACGTGGCTATATCGGAGCTGAGGCCCACAGACCTGGCCACGTGTCCGGCTCCTCTGCCCATTTGACGCCCCATTATGCGACCGCAGCTCCAGTTTCCGTGCAGGATCAACCTGCTGTGGTGCCAACGCCATCGACCTACGTGCAGCGAGTCAAGCCACCTAAGAAGTATACTCTGATTGCTCCAAACGTAAGTGACAGTCGAGAATTAGCTATCAGTCATGATTCAGTCAACATGACTGATAGTTAAGCTTATAACTATATATACTTGACAAACTTATTGTTAGTCTCCTTCTGGAGACAATTTAGGAATGTCAGAAAAAAATAGAGAGAATTACAGATTCCACTGCGATTCCTCTACTCGATGAAATTCCGTTTTTTGTTATTAAAATTAGCAGTTTATTTTGACTATTTTTCTTATTGAGAATTTTTGTCTGGAACTAACTTCAAGATTTGATAGTACAAGAATCAAAACCTAGCCCTAATTCGAGAGCTAACGATTCAGAATAGCATTTTCCATATGAGACTCAATGTTTTAAACACACTTTGACTAATTATGTTGCTGCATCTCTTTGTTACATTTCAAGTAAACAAAAAATTAAACAAATCCGATGATAAACAACTAATTAAAATAGTTTACGTATAGTATTATATGGTCTAGTATCCTGAGCTTGGTTAAATTAAATATAAACTGGGAGCTAATTTTGAATTTAACAATAATTTACAAAGTCTGAATATCTTTCATTTAGTTTACTTAAAGAGGCCAAATGATATTTAATATTTTTATAAAGCTTCCATTTGTTTTGCTAATAAAATCGAGCTTAACAATTTTTTGATAGAACAACAATTTCAATTAATCATCATAAATCAATTAACTATTAAGTAGATGCCTCAATGAGTACAAAATTTGACAGTGTTGTATTGAAAGCAATGTCAAATATAATGTGTTTGAAATGCGAATATCGATGCATGTATGTGTGTGTGTGAAGGTTCGAATGTATGCCTAATCTATCCATGTTAGTCAGACCACAGTGCGGCGAGTGAAATCAATGAAAATCATGTTAAAACAGCCGCAGTGCCAACCGCAGGGAGCGTCGTGATAGGGCAACAGCAACAGCAACAGCAACAACAACAACAACAGCCTTCGCCCGTAATAATTGTCAAAAGGCCACGCCTACGTGTGAAACGCCCACGTCAACGCCAACGCACAAATGTGTATGTAACGCAGTTGGATGTGGAGCCGGAACAGCAACAGGATGACAAGGAGGTATCGGTATCGTCGACGAAGGTAACAGTCAACAGTCAAAATAACAACAAAAATCTACGGACATGTAATGCACACAATACGATGAGCTGTGGCTTGGACCCGACAACCACACCCACACAAACAACACACACAATAAATATACACACCACCTACAGCTATGAGAAAATAGCTGCTGGCTACAATTTTTGGCATTTTGGGGTGCAAGTTTCGCTTTGGGTCAAAACATTTGCACATTTTGATGCTGTAAATTTATTTAAAACATTTGTGGGTGGCTCTGCGCCATCAGCAGCTGCCTCAACTTGTTGAAACAATTTCAACAATTCTGCATGCGATTTTATTTAATTTTATTTCGGTGGCAGCTTTTTGAAAGTTTGGCATTTAAAGAGCCTAATTTGATTTTATGGCCATATTTTTTATCTAGCAACTAAAACTAATTACAAATTATCTCTCCCTCTCTATAACTCGCTCTCTTTATTTCTATCTCTGTACAGCATGCAGCAGTGAAGACAGTGAACACCCACAAGACGGCTGCCCAAAGACCACAAGTCCAAAGTCACGTCATTGCACCGCAGGCCCAGAACAATGTCGTGGGAGGCGCACTCGAAGTGAGACGAAACTCTGGCGCCTTTGAATAAATCACTATTTCACTTTTGCCTTTTTACAGATTCCCATTGGCATTTTACGCTCCTTGCAGTTGAGTCTTGGCAACTTGGTCAACGGAGGACAACCTGCCCCTCAAGCCCCGATTTCACCTTACCAAGGCTAAGATTTAAGCCCCTTGATTCGTATTTGTGCATCGCATGAGCTTACGACAAACTCAGTAGCCTGTACTCATCAAATAAATAATAAACTCTTCCAATAACTAAAACAACCCAATTGATGCAATATTTTACTGAATGATTAAAAACATATGTATATGTATGTATTTAAGTATATTATTATATGTGACGTTAGTAAAATTTAAACGTAAGTAGAAACTATGGGAAGGTAAAAAATATAGTATAGTAAAAGGTATTCTATAAATTTTACTTTAGCACAGTCGAGTAGTTTCATATAAACACAATGAGTATAAAGTTACTTACTCCTTGTTAGTTTTAGTTTTTTAAGCTTAACTATCAATGTTAATAAATAAATAAAAAATAAAGTTACTTAATGTTTTGCATTGACCATGTTCCCTTCAATGACTATCATATTTCTTTAACAAATTACAATGCTCTCATTTAGGGGAAACACAATCAGCTTAAACAAGTAGATTTATGCAAATGTATTAAATTATCATAAAAGCTAAAACTTGTCTGAGACCCAGACATCTTTAATACTTTAATACTCGCATATCAAGATGTGCCATTTTATTTTAGTTTAGAATGTTCCTTCTACGCATTGTTATTTGTTGAAAGGGTCGCTCCACAAATTCAAAAACCACACAACAAAATAGTTTTATCTCTGGTGTAAGTTCAAATGGCCTCCGTACTCATACTAAAATTCACACTCACACTCACATATTTATCACTGGGTTAAGTAGATCTACAAGTACGAATTGTCGAATAACATATTGGCACGAGCTTTGTGCCCGAAAATTTCACTTTAAAGAGGAAATACCAAAGCGTCGTAGTTGTTTATTTAGGAGCTGCTGGTCAGAGCCCCCAGACAAGATATTGCGAATACAAAAACATACTCACACACACACTCATACACACACTCTCAGACAGAGAACACACATATGCACTTACAGTGTGAGGGAAATATTTCACACTCTGGAACCACAGGCACTTGTGCGGTGCCCTACGCGGGGACATAGAAGTGGGTAACGGTCCATACACACACACACACATGCACATACACTCACACATACATGCATGCATAGTATATGCATGATTGTGCAAATATGCTTAAACACCTCGGGCTTTTATGCTTTTAACCCTCGCCGCACAAAGTCGCCAGTGAATGAGTGCGTGAATGTGAATGTGTGCAAGTGAGTGCCCAACTATGTGTGTTAGCCACTGTATGTGTGTTAGCCTTAGGGTCAGCATCAGTTCGTTTGTAGTACTACAATAAATGCCCATGCGGCGGCTTGTGGCTGCTCTTTGAATTTCTTAATTAATGTTGCGCTTTGTTTATTGCCATTTACCGATTTGAAACCGCGTGTCGCCATGTGCTGCAAATGATGCCTACCAAGCTGAAACGGGAAGCTAAAAGCTATAATCTATTATAAACATCAAAATTATTAACTATATACTTCGATATTGTATCCAAATGAAAACAAATACAGTTAGTCAAGCAACTATTTGACAATTTAAAAAAATATTGAAAAATAAATATTCTCTCTCGTTCAATAATTTGTTTTCTTACTTTAGTATAGTATAGTTTGCCTAAGTTGTCTACAAAAATAAAACAAACTTAATATACCCCCAGGCTATAAAAACACGGTAAAAAACATATAGAATCCACAATTTTTACCTATATTTAAAAATAAAATAAATACAAATTTTTTTTTTTTTATCAAAACAGTTACTTGGCCTACTGAATATATATTTACTTGGATAAACATAAACAGAAGAGATGTTCTGCCCACGCAAAAATAATAAATATTTTTTTGTATATATAAATACATTTATTCCCGACAGCTTAGCTCACAAGTAATGGCTTGGCTCTGACTCTAACGTATGAAGCCAACGGTTAACAATGGACGGCACAATTCCCTTCAATTTGTAGGTCGCTCGCAAGCGGCTCATTAAAATTTACGCACGTGCCGCACAAATTATATTTACAGTTCACATACATATACGCAAACATGCATATATACACCAGACTATATACATATATATATTTTTGAAGCTACTCCAAATTTAAAAAGTAAATAGCCAGTTAAAAATTTAAAAGGTTTTTCAGGACTTGTTTCTTGTGGCCAACGATTCAACATGTTTAAATGTGGGCCGTACACGTAGGCATTTTAAAGTAGGCAATTTAAAGCCCAGTACATCTTGGCGTATCTGTAATAAGCAAATAGAATTTGTATGCTAGTGAATCGGATACAAGATTCAAAATGTTAGCAATCATTAATTAAATATCTAGTTGTAGATTGAAGCTGAATTACTTGTTAAATTTAATGCCTTTCTTGTAATATTACTATCAAATTTGAACTTAATCCAATTAGCAACTTATCGTTATTTAAATGCAAGCCGTCAGCATGGATGCAATCATCTTGTACACATTAATTTATGTGTATACTAAGTAGTAGCTGTAGCCGACGGAGAAACTTCTCATTTTATTTAACATGGTGAAGACAACGCTGCGTATGCGTTATATTCAAGTGCCTGTCGGCGGTAAAACTCACTGACTGACTGACGCAGTGCTTTATAAATATTCATTGGTCGAGTTTGTGGAAATTGAGTGCAAACAGGTGAATATAAATATTCATATTCTCAATGTACTCGCTCCGCAATATTGCGGAGGAAGCGAAGAGCGCCTTAGAGGCTCTAAAAGTTTCTAACTAAAGTTCTGTATTTCATTTAAGTTACCAAGTAGAGTCAGTCTGTCTGTTTTGCTTTAATCTTAAAATGGTTGTATGCTCATAAATATGTACCATAAACATAAATACATATTTAAATATGTATATGAATATGTATTTGCATGCATATGTACATTAATTTGATTATTGGCGCCAAAAGCATATTAAGTCTCAGTAAGGTAAATTTGTGCATTATTAATTGCCGACACCATTTAATTGAAGCAATATGATTATTGACTTAAGCTGCCAGTCTGCAGACTGTGGCCATATGCAAATTCAGTTGCCACGTGCAACTCAACCTGGCTTGAATGTTAAATGTATCAACAGAATCATAAACATTTCAAGCACATACACACACTTACAGTACTGTACACTCACCCCAGTCAACAAATACACACTGTTACTTAAACTTCCTGCACGGTTCATGAAAACTTATATATAATTCTTAGTGACAAGTAAACTAAAATCAGAAGTAACAAGTTAAAATCCTTTTTAATAAAACCAATTAAATTATTTTTACTATATTTTTAAATAAATTTGCATCTATACAAAACTATAAATACTCAGGTTATCTTGCTTCAAACAAAATATTTAGTTATTAAAGTGTGCGTCAATTTTAGTTTTATTTTTTCTTAGCTTTGCCAAGCTAAGCTAAACGAAGTTTTCTTTCACAGTTTCCATTTACTCTTTTCTTTGAATTGCAAACTAAACTCATTGGTTTTATATCTTCAGATTTCCATGGAAATGAAGATAAGCGCAGAGTTTTCTCTTTGTTTGGTGGTCATTTGCACGGAATCTCAATTATATGAAATAGTATTTTACAAATGTTTCCTAGTCGACAAATCGAAAAGTTATCACATATTTGTAAAGCACACAATCAGGTGGTAAATATGCATGAACCCAAAATATGTGTATGTACTTGTATACATATACATTTTATGTTAATAAATACATAAACAAAAAATACGTGGTAGTAATAAGTTGCTTGGGCTTAGTCGGGCAGCGCTTGGCAACCTGAGTCATCATCGAAAGCCTTCAGGAAGCACAAAAAGAGCTAAAAATATAAAAATTAAAATCTAAATAAAATTTTAAAGAATTAATTTTTGTTTTGTTGTGGATGGGGCCAATTTTATGTTTTGACCAAGGATACAAATGCGAGGAAATCAGGGCTTTGCTTTGTTTCTTTACCGCCTTTGCCAAGTCAGGATGAGATGTAAAAAAGTTGGAGGAACATTTTTGAACACAAAATCAACTTTGAAACGAAACAAAAACTTTCACGGCGCATTTCACAGGTTGAGCTGTGCATCGCGATGCGGTAATAAAATCATAAATCCCCGGCCAAGCCGACAAAGGTTAAGACTGACCGCGTTAAGAAGGAAAGCAAAAGGACGAGTTTGGTAACTGACTTTCGGTAGTGCCTTTGCCAGGAAGCGGAAATGAAGTTAGGATGTCTTCGGCTTTACCTTTGTTAAATCCGCCTTTGAGCTTTCGCTTTGGTCGCGCAATGAGCGATTGCAGTTTAAATTTGCGCACGCTTTTCTTATTTTATATTCGAAGTTACGGAAAAGTCTTTCGGCTCATAGGTCCGTACGCAACTTTCCGCTTTTAGTGCCGACTCGCATTTATGATATTTTGCTTGCCCCTGTACCAAGTTGCCTCGAATCTACTCCCTTTGGCATGGTTATATTTTTATGGCTGCAGCAACATAATTAATTTTATTTTACGGCTAGGCGCTTTGCAAAAATGCAAAAAGTCAATTAAGTGAGAAGCAGTGAAGAAGAACTTGTAGCAAAGTACTGTTATAAATCAACTTTGGAAAATAGAAACAAAAGAAACAAAATAGAGAACCGTAAATATTATTCACAAATTTTATACTTAACGTATATTCATATATTTTCATTTTAAACTTGATTTATACTAAGATTAAAATTTCTAAAGTCTGTCAATTTTAAATATTTGCAAGTGCAATATCTTAAGTACACAATTTTTGTATGTTTGGGTTATCAAACTAAAAATTACTTCGAGAGTACAATTCAATCCTAATCCAAGTTCTCTAAACTCTGTAAAATAATCTCAAAATAAGAACTTGATACTTGATTTAAGCACTATGGCTCTTATTCAAATTTTTAAATGATTGGTACCAAAACGCATCCCATATAATAGTATAGCCCAATCGATTTTCATTTAGCGCTTTCCCACAACTCAGCTTATTTATTTTTGCTGCATTCTTACACACATTTCCTTTATTAAAAAATTATCATTGATTGATCATTTTTAAAAATTTAATAAAAAACTCAGAAAATAAAACGTGATTATATTAGGTTACCCTATTATACATAAATACACTTAAAATTTAATAAAACCTAAAAGTTTTAAAATACTGCAAAATGAGTTTACAAAAAATTGTATTGTATTATTGAAGAAAAATAATTTGTTTTTTTATGTATCATGATTCATGAATGGCTTTGTGAATCGCAAATACTTATTTTGAGATTATTAGAACTTAATTTTAGTACGGTTTTTTCTCTCTGTGCTCTGATACTGCTTGACTTAAAAATTGATTCTCCATCTTAGTTTTAACCCTCTGAGAACTTTATGTTAAAAAAAAAAAATCAGAATATTCTCATAGTGATTTATCAATAAATTTTGGTTAAGTAAAATATGTGAAAATAATATATGAATTTATTCAAATTAATTTAAAAAAAAATAATAGACATTGCAACTTCCATTACACTCCATTCACAATAGGAGTCACAAATTGAATTTTACCTGTTAAAACTTATTTGAATACGTTAACGTTTTGTTACGTTGCTTCTTTTGCGTTTACGTTGCTGATTTTGCGCACGTTGTAGAAATCGCGCTCAGCCCTCAATTTTTGCGTTTACGTTTCTCTTTTTTGCGTTTTCGTTGCTCATTTCGCGTTTAGCTTAAAGTTTGTTTACAATTTGATAGCGTGCAATTTAAACCGACCAATACAAACAATAATAATTTCACGAATTTGACAGTATCAAGAAAGACCTTTAATTCGTGAACATCGACATTATATGACGTTTCACGTTGCACGTTGCGGGCTATCGACAAACTAGAAGGGCAAGCACAAGGCGGCAACACACCCACCGGGAGGCGTAGATGAGCCAACGTGTGAGTTGTTTTGGTTTGTATCGCTGCAATGCTCAAAAATAAGCGCGGCGCCTTCATTCGAGTGGCGACAGAGCTGGCGAAAGGACACGCGCGTAGCAGGATTTAAAAGTGGAATACGTGTGGTGCCCAAACAAACAATAAATCGTGGTCCTGTTGTGTGTGTTCGAGGAACCCAATTTCACATAGGAATTCACAGTTTTAAAGTTGTCCTATTAAAAAGAAACTTGTCGTTGCTTATTGTTTCAGCCCTTAACGCCGCTGACATGGAGGACTTCAACAGCATAAAGGCCAATAGCTCGGTGGTCAAGCTAGCCGCCTGTCTGGAGAAGATCTACAACAAGATTGTCGAGTGCAAGGAAAAGCAGGTGGCCGAGCACCAAATCAAGGAAATTGAGTTCCTGAAAACGCAATGCAAGCACGAGCACATGCAGCTCAGCCTGATGAGCTGTCAGACGCTGGTACGCCTGGTCGATGAGGGCGTCCTAGATGCCAACAGCGTACAAAACACGCTCCTATCAATGCTGCCCAATTCAGGGTAAGTCTGGGCAACAAGCAACCCAAACACACACACACACACGGTTTAAGGGCGCGTCCTGCCTCTGTTTGCACTTCCGCCAAAAGGGGTTGGCGACCGATTGTCCATTGTATGTTAGGTGCAAGGGAGAGCAGGTGAATGCAATTGCTAAATTGTTACCAAGGTATTGCATAAATTACCAATTGGACCATTGACTGGGGCATTAGATTAGCCGCTAATTGGAGGCTCACCAATGCCAATCCGATTACCACATGCCGCGTGCGTTCCAATTAATTGGCAAGCTCCTTTGCACTTGCATGACATGTGATAAATGCTAAAAGCTGAAATGAATGAAATACAAGTCATGCCAGTTGTTAACACTTTTGCACGCACTTTGGCATTGACTGGGCCTCTGCGTGAGCAATTTGCATAGCTTCCTGTTGCTGACCCATTGGCCGCAATCCAATTCCTGCTGCCCAGCGAGTGACACGAAACAATTCAAATGTTCGCATTATGTATGCGGGACGCCCAAAAATCTATTAGCCATTTCCGTAATGCCGCCACTCCCAGAGGAAGCAATAAATCAAGGACAGCGTCTTGGCCTTGATGCTACAACTGGCCATATTCAAATTACGCGCGCGCCAGTCAAGTGGCCAAGTGGCAAATATTTGGTATGCAAGCCAAAAGAAACGTGCGGCATTGAACTTGAAATGTTTTCACTTCTGAAGGACGCACCCACCCAACAAAGCAACAAAGCTAACAAACCAACAAAGTGAAGTAATCAAGAAGTGGTAAACAGCCAAGTAAACAGCATGTAATACAGGAATTAACCTTGATAAGAGCCTAGTGCAAGTAAGAAGGATTGCATATTAATTGCTCGTTGCACTACAAACCGCAATTAAAGCAGGCAACCATTGTGGACGCCGCGTGAATAGTAATTACCACGTCAAACGCAAAACGATATGGCTGCAAGTCCAACCACTTGCCACCTGACACCACTCTGGTCAAGGCTGGCAAGGTGTGCCGCCGGCGGAAGTGGCTGCTAAACGCCAGTTAAGCCCGTTCAAATTTAATGGCATCTAACAACTGATACGCATTCTCTCCCTCTCTCTCTCTCTCTCTGCAGACCTATGCATTTTGCCGTTATTACGGAGAGCATACTGGGTCTCCAGATGTTGAGTCTGAAGCGCAAGACATCGCTGCTTAAGGAGAGGGAGACATATCAATGTCCTTATGGCCTGAAGACGCAGCTTCATCCGTTGATATCGTTGATGCAACACACGAGTGCTAACATGCATGATGTCAGCAATAAGATTATCGGCATTTGCCAGCACCACGACAAGAAGTAAATGCAAGTCTCATAAAAGCAATTCAATTATTAACGTATTTGTGTACAGCATCCGAAACTACAGCATCGAGTACCTGCGTCCAGTCTTTTTGTATGTCCTGTGCAATCCGCAGACGCTGCAGGATGTAAAGCCCATTTGGACGTGCTTACTCGGCCTGAGCCACAGTCAGCCAGAGGCGCGTGCGCTGATGCAGGAGCTGCTGTCATGGAGCAAGTTCAACAACGCCAGCACCTGCCTCTGCACCAGCATCTTGGTCATCGAGGCCATCGATTACTTTCTGCAGCAGTCGGACCACGCCCAGTCCATCGATTTGTGCATTTACCAAGCGCTCCTCATCAAGCAGCTGGCCAACTATGGCATTGATCCACGTCCAAGCTTGCAGTGCCTGCTGCGCGTGTTGCATGCAACGCGCGAGCACACGCGTCACCATTACCACGTGCTGCTTGTGCTGCTCGCCGAATGCCTCCACGTGCTGTCGCCCTTCTACCTAACCGATCTGCTGCGCATTATTGTGTTTGTGGTGGTGCAGGAGCGCTGTGGCCATGAATACATTCTGAACATGTGTCTGGACGGCATCATTCAGTGGATGTCTCAGACTGCATTCATACCCGCAGAGGGTCTAGCGCTGGCACATCAAATTGTCCAGCGTGTGCTCGACCAACAGAAGCCGCCACAAGATGCAACGGGGGACTTTCCAACACGCATTTGCACCAAGGAGCTTCAGTCGGCACACATGCGCAACTATCACCCGGACATTGCCATTGCCTTCGATCTGGCGAACCTGGTGGAATCTTTCGATGTCTCCGAGAATAAGGATGTCTTCGCTTTTGTAGATGCTTTGAATGTCAAGTCAAATACGGCTTTTTGCCAGCGCCTGCATTTATTCCTGCGAGCGCTGTTTCTGTCGCGGGAACCGCCTGTGGACTGTTGGTTCAAGGTCTACGAGGTCATCTTACAGATAATCAAGGTGAACGAGTTTATTGCCTACGATTTCCTCATGACGTACATCTTCAAACTCGCTCACGAACACAATCCGGAGTTGCAGCTGGAGCTGCTACGCGGCCTGTCCAGTTTTGCCGTGTCCAAGGTGAAAATTAATGTGAATTTGATTAACTCAACTAAACCTGTCTCTTTCTCCAGGATAATGTGCCCATGATATTGAACACCATTCGCAATCTATCGACTGACAATGCCACATTCTGCGTAGACTTGTATCTGAGGCTGTGGCGCGTGGAGACGCGAACCTACCCCTTCCTGCTAAAGCAAATTGCACAGCCGCTGCCGGACAACGATAAGCGCTGGGAGTTGGAAGTGGCTCGAACTCACGCCATGCGGGAGATCTGCCAGGAAAAGTAACAACTCAGAAATTTGTAGTGCTTCTTTATTGTGATATTTAATCGGCTATTACTTCGTTTACAGACCCACATTACATGGCTCAGAGCTATTGCCACATTTGAGCAACACGTTGAACAGCTGCACCGATGAATCTGGTGACCTGGCCACGTCACTGGCACTGGATGCCATTTATGCACTGTGCGACAGTCACACGGTCAACATTGCCTCAACTTGGCAGGCTTTGGGCAGCAAGTTTCGTGCCGAGCAGAGGCCTCAGACTTTGAAGTCCCTCTATCACTTGTTTGGTCTTGTGCCTCTGCTCCAAACACCAACACTGGAATACGAGAAACTGGCGGACGATGCACTTGAGCAGCTGTGGCAGGCCATCAGTCGACCAAATACAGATGCCACTCAGGTGCGCAATGCACTTGTCGCTCTCAAAAGCTATGAGCCGGGCAATACCTTGAGCCTACGTCACATTCCGCCGCAGTTTCGCTTTGAGATTGTGGGAGGCGGTGCCGTTGCAGCTGGAGGTGCCCGAGAGCTGGTGGATCTTCAGCAACAGGAGACCATACCAGGCGAGGTGTGGGTGCATCTACTGCAAAAGATTCGACCTGAATGCGGAGATGCTGCTGCTGATCTGATAGCCCATTATATTGGCAACGAGATCAGTGGTTTCCGTAGCGGCGTCTATCGGCTGCCCGAGGGAAAACCGGAGCCCCGCAAGCTGATGGGACTATTTGCGACGAGTTCCTTACGTGCTGTCACCAGTTATCTGGTTAGTCAGTCTCGATTCGGCGACTACGTGCCAGAACCCTATGCAGTCACCTTTGCTCTGCGTGCTCTCTCCAAGCGGTTCTCCAAGCCGATACCACCGATGGACTGGAGCTGTCTGACCAGCTTCTTCCACCTCTCGTTCGATGCGAGGAAATACTGCATTATGATAGCCAAAAATCAGGCTCTTCACAGTGGAACTGCGCGGAGGCTTCTAGAGAATTTCTTGTCTGATTTTGAGCCCAATTGCTTTGAGGAGGATCTGCTGCTATTGTTTTCCTTGCTGCCTGAAATTGGAAACAGCGTCAACCTACAGATCCTGAAGAACTTTGCTGAGAAGGTGGCTGTCTACTGCTTCAAGGAATCGCAGCTAAACGACTTTTCCGAGGGTGAGTTAACAACCATTATTTGTCTCTGATGTCCAGTTACAATCTACGTATCGCAGGCTGCCTGTTTGAGAAGTTTTTGGACAGCGTCAAGTACATATACACTGGCAAATGTGAGATACCCGAAGTGCTCGATGTATTCACGCTCATTGTGGAGCGTTACATGGACTCGATGAATCTGGATTCAAGGTTATTCGAACGCTACACCGAAGTGGTGTCCGTCCTGCATCCGAGTGCCATCGATGGTCTGACCACGCCCGCGAACTGGTGGGAAACACCAGTTGGGAAACTGAAGAAGGCAACAATCATTCGATGTTACCTGGTGCTGTATAACGAAAAACTGCCGAACCCTTTGAAATGGTTATCTCCCATTATCGATGCGTACGAGAGGAGAGCGGAGGAACGGTCCTTCTTCTACCGCCACCTGGCCGCCACGCTGTATGCCTTTGGCAGCGATGAGCATGCATGCAACTGGATTATGGAAATCTTTTTGGAAATTCAAATGCTGCTCGCAGATGCTTCCAACAAAGAGAAACTCAACAGAGCCCTGTATCTACTGGACATCTTTATATTGGCTGCGGATGTTCTCTCTGGCTGCGCGGTGCTGCTTGGCAGTGTAGATGTTGTGGCCACGGATGACAAGGAGAGATTCTGTCTATTTCCGGAGAGCTTGCAATATCTTTGCGATCACATATTCTGGAAGGACCAGGAGGCAAAGGTAAGTGGATATAATGTTTTCACTGAATGAGATTCATTTTTGCCTATGATTTCAGATATATGAATTCCTCTACAATCTATATAAGCATGCGTCCATACCACTGATCTATGCAGACATTTTCAAAGAAGCGATTATTTGCTCGCGGAACAAGCCTTATTTTGATAATAAGGGCGTCTGGACCAAATACGTTGGTTTGCGTAAATGAATTTTAAACTAGCCCAACCACATAAAGTGCACTTATTGTTATAGTTAAAACAACTTTTTATAGCTTTCTGTGCGATATTTGTTACTAATTGAATAAATTTTTAGCATTCTTAACCATCAAATGCCCACGTGAATAAATAAATATATGTAAGCAATCACTAATTTGCAGAATAGGTTATAAGAGTAAATCTCACCGTAGATAGCTAAGAATAAATACATTTTAAGAATTCCAATTATTATTTTAAAATTTTTAGTTTAAATTTTGTCGACCGCGCCAAAAAAAAACAAGGTGGCAACCTTCAGGCTCCATGTCATTTCTCTAATAAAATTAATTAATTTTAAAAATTTTATTAAAAAATTTGTAAGTACAAATTGAAAAAAGCAAGAACGTAATAAGTTTCGTAAATTCATAAAGTTAATTTTAATTGGTTTGGGGAACGTCAGCCTTTGCGTTGTGAAGAAATTAACAAATTAGTAAAATATTCTAACAAATTAAAAAAATTTAAAAAAATTTAAGAAATCCTGTGAAAGTTTCAAAGCTCTAGCTTCAATATTTATTAAGAAAAAAATAAAATGTTCATATTTAAATCTTTTGTCTGAAAAGAGTTAAATTCGGTCAAATTTGAACCGTTGCCAAGGCTGCCACCTTTTTTTTTTTGGAGCATCTGAACAAGTAAGCTATCTGAGTGAGTTGACTCCCCTAGAAAATAAGAACAAGTGAACATGTTCACCTAAATGAGCAATGTTTACCAACACTAACCTCTGCTGCAGCAGCAATATGTTTTTTTGTTTTTGGCAAAAATTAAAAAAACTAAATTGATTTGTATGTAAATATTTGAACAAAATTGTAGTGCGAGTGAAAATAAGGACCGCGCAGCAGCACCGTAAAGTATTTTAGGAAGTCTGTTGAAGGGACTAAAGGAAGACGTAAACAATGGACGACATCAAGTTGGCAAAGGTAAGTAAATTACAATCAAAGTAGTAAGTATGTATTTAATCAATGCCGGAATGTGTCAAACGTGCGGATGTACTTGGGATTATCTGGTTATCAATTTCCCGCACCTGTCCTTTGCTCAGTCAGCTGTGACTCATGCACCAGTAGAAGCTGTTGATATTTTATTCAAAATCGATGCTCAGGTGGAAGCTGTTCCTTCCTGTTCTACAGACAGACAGCAACAAAAACAGTTTCCCATTTGACCCGGCAGTGGGCAAACCCTTTAATCACCCATCTAGGTTGGGCCAAGGACGAGACAGATTTGTTGTCCAGTAACGACGCCTACTGCAAAACATGCGCATAAACTGAAACTATATATGTACATAGACGTAAATAAACCCAGCTTGCCGCCACCACAGGGATTCTCTCATTTACTCCACGTTCCCACACAGGCGCAGAGGGTTACCTGCAAACATATTTGTTATATTTTTATGTGTGTTAACTTCTTGCTTGTGAAACCTATTGGAAGTCTGCGAGACCTCGATACTGATTTTGTTGTTGGCCCTTGTTAACTCCTGAACACCAATAAGAATATTATTGACCAGTACAGAAGGATAAATGATAGATAAATAGAATCTTATTAGTGCAGTAATAAGATAACTAACACAAATAAATTAATAGAGAGCTAATCTGAATATTAAAAAGTGCTATCAAACTTTAAAGAAATAAATGCAATATTAAAACGTTAAATTATTGCACGTTCCTTCACTGAATAATAAGCGTCAACACTGCGAGAGAGAATATCCCAGCCCTGAAAATTTCCCCAACAGATAAATGTCCAATTTCGTTCGTAGTATGCTTTTAAGCGCCCGCCTTTCACAGTCGTCGCTGAGTTCGCTTGAAGCTTTCGTCGGGACGTGGCGCGTCTGTTTTCGGTTGTCGGTCGTCGCCAAAGTTGATAGCACCTACACTTTGGAGCAGCCACCAATAACAAAGTAGCATACATAAATAAATATGTAGGGTTATTGGTGTGCTAAGCGAAAAGTGAAAGCAAAAAGGACGCCCACCGCCCATCTCCCCACGCCCCTTGCATTCACGTGATTTGATTTAAAAGGTCCGAAGAAGCTGTTGGCATTTTGTTTTGGGCTCCTGCTGTTGTTGTTGTTAATTTAAAATCAATAAACGTTTACCAAGTGCACGCAAATATTCGATTTTTAAGCATTGGCAGTGGGAGAATGGATTTCACAAGATTCATGAATAAGTTCAACGAAATCGAACGCCAGCTGTCGCCAACATCGGCGCTGCGTCTGAGCTTTGATAATATATCACCGGAGACCGAAGAGCCGCCGGATGGCAAACGATTGTGGGGAATGCCAGTGCCGCCCTTCGTTTCCGATAAGGTCGTCTCCTGGATCGAGGAGGAGTTCAACGAGGCGCCCGTCTACTACAACGGCAACTGTGTCCTCAAAAAGGTAACCTTTCAAATGAGCAGCCAACAGCACCGCCAGCTAATTTCCTTTGTGCCTCTTCCTTTATGTAAATATTCAGCAAAGTAATCAAGAGCAATCTGGGTTGGGTGTTCCTTTTGTTTCGCTGCGAAACGCCGCCGGCAGTTCTTGTCCGAAATATGAAAATTACGGCCATTACTAGATCGTCAATATGCTGGAATTGTTGACATCCTGCGAGGAGGTTCTCCAAAGCGAGTCAGCACAAATGCCCTCGCATATTTTATGTAGGTCAGCCATCAGTTATCCATCGGTGCTTGCAACCCAACTATCCAGCTGTCCCTTCTATCCCGGCCGTCTCTATTGCGATGCGTCATGTGCACACCACAGTCGTCGTTGCCTTCATTCTCAAAGTGCAACCGCAACTTGAAATACCAATTTGTTGCATTGTTGCAGTGGCACTCGAGTCAAGTTGCTGGCATGGCAATTAAATAAATGAGGTTTCTCTGCAACGCACGCTTTTTCACTTACTTAAATGGCAGCCTGACATTTATACAAGTTCAACTCTGGGAACAAAACCGAATGGTACATGGTACTTTAGCTGATATAGTATTGCTTTAATCACATACTGTTTCTATCCTTATCATGCAACATTTATTAACGAAGAAGCTTATATTTTTATATCCTATCAAATGGAATCCCCATTGACCACTTGATGGAATATCAAAGCATAAAATTCTGACTGCCTAATGATGCAAGGAAATCGCTCAGCAGGAGCCCTTTGCCGTTGAAAGGACTTGTTGTTTCGCATTGGAATGACGGCATTGCGGTCCTCTCCTAAGAACATCAGTCACTCAGTTTCTTTCTCTTTAGGTCTACTACTTTAAAATTAATCAATCTTAATTGCTGCTCAGTTGTTTATCCTGTTGCGTTGTGCATTTTTGAATTCTTTGAATTCTCTTATCAATTTGTCTTATTCTCGTTAAAATGTTTTATTCACGGCAATAAATAAACTCTTTAGATTCTCACTTATTGCCACAAAAATATATAAATATTTTAGCCATGTTGGGAGTGAAATACCAATGAGAATACATATGGGCATTTCCAAACTCGCGCACGGGACATTCGTACACATTCACAGTAAAAAAACGGTAAAAAGAAAACGGTTTTTTTTTCTGATGAAGGGCTTAACATATAGCATTTGATTAGCTTTTTCATTGGTGCAAAGATTGATCTTGGGTAATTTTTCATTTTTAAGATAATTTCATTTTTAAGAAAAATTTAAGTGATTCGCACGGGACACGAAATGGGAGTGACTTGTGAGGTCAACCAATTCAAACGCCAATTTCAGCAAATCCAGAAGCAATATTTTAATGCAACTAATTTTAAACTCTTGTGCATTGAACATTGAAAACTTTTTTAAATTATTCAATATATTTCTTTGAATTAAAATGGTTCATGTTACAATTTTACTGTCCTACTTAGCGTAATCGTTGAAATACAAACGGTCCATTGTGGAAGTCAATTTTTAAGAAAATTGACATAAATATGGAAAAAGTGAATTTATTCCAATGTAGAATCTATATGTTCATCCTATAGAATTTCTTCTAGCGTATATTTCTTAAATAAATAACTTATATACATTTCTGGAAGAAAATTTCAAAAGATGTGAACTTTTTATCAATTTTACGTTTTTGGCCGCGGTGGACCTTTCTGTGAATATGCCCATATATGAAATTTCAACTTCTCTGTTTCATTCTTAAACGCTATGTGAATTTGTTTTGAAAAGGAATCTCAACAGGACTTACAGCCATGCTCATATAATTGGCACAAATAAAATAAACAAATAAAAGAAAATTTTTTATTAAATAGTAATAGTAAGGTACAAAAGTTTAATGGCATTTTGTAGCCTATTATGTTAGTTTATTAAAAAAAAACAAATTTGTATTGAGATCTGTTATGTAAAAAAAAAATGAAATAATTCAACGAAAAACTTAAAATTTGCCTGCTCATATAATTGGCACATTTTCAAACAAATAAATTTTACAAATTAACGGATGATGTTTTCGAGTGGAAAATAATACTCGGCTTTAGTATTTGGTACTATATCCACAATTATCCATAGCTGCTTGACATCTTCGACTCATACTTAATGCCAGCTTTTGGCGAGTTTCGCTTGGGATCGAATACCAAGCTTGTTGAGCTCCAGCCCACAAATCATCGAAAGTTTTAAATTTTTGTTTGGAAACGGCCAATTTAACATCGTTCCTAAGGATTTAACATCGGATCCTAAGGATAGGATTTAGGTCAGGGATTTATGACGGAGAGTCCATAACCCGAACCTTTTCTTTGTAAAACCACTTCATAAATATGCTTAGGGTCATTGTCGGGCATAAAAGTCCACTTCACAGGCATAATCTCAAATGCATAAGATTCCCATTAAGTTCTTTAAAATGTCTAAATATTGAAATCGGTTCATATTATCATTAACCTAGTCGAGCAGGCCCACACCGTGTCAAGCAAATGCAGCCCAACACATTATTCGACTCAAAAATGCTTGAGGGTTTTGGTTGGCATCTTGTATATAAAGCCTGGCTTTTTGGGCGACTCAAAAATAGTTTCCCATCAAGTCCCATCTAATTTATTTTGTTTTCATCATTCCGCAACACTTTTTTTCAAAATGGTGCACCTTTGCCCTTGTAGGCCTTTGCAAAGCATAATCGTCTCTTTATGTTCAGCTTTGACAGGAGCGGTACTCTTCTGCTGATGGGCCCAAAGAGCAATGCTTTGATTAATCTTCTGGGCACTAGATTTCCGGATAGGTTAAGACCATATTATTCATTGATTTCCACCATAATTGCACTAGCCGACTTAAAATGGACACTGTTACTTTTCACACTATGATCCTGTCGATGCAGGAATCGGTCTTTTGAGGCTTTGGCTCCTTAACCTTGTTTTCATTTAAATATGAAGTACTCCTTTGGGCTAATGCAAGTGTATTATAGACAATTTTTATAACACTTCTTTATAAACAAGTGTACGTTTTTCAACAGTGTAAGTCTTTCCGCTGCCCATTTTTACATAAATTCAATTAAGCTTAATAAAATTTAACGAAAATTAGAAAAAAAAATATGAAAACCAAGTGCCCCTTACGAAAAAAACCACTCCTCAAACTTTATGTGCAAATTTTGTAAGCACCCAAAAGTCACACTAGGCCAGCGAAAATTAAATATAAAAAAACCCAATGAGGATATAGCAACAATTAACGGTAAATCATATAGTACATGAACACAATTAACAGTTGCAATCAAAATTGTAAAAGCAAGTGATGAACATTTTGAGAAATAGACGAATAGAATATACTTTTTTTCTGTGCCAATTGTATGAGCATGGCTGTATATTGATAATAATAAAAAACATTATGATTTTTAGATGATATTAATAATTGGCTTCCATTTGGATAAGTGGAGTAGCATGACCTCACTTTACTCGAATTTTTAGCTTTTTTGTTCGTCTAGGAGAAACTTTAATTTATTTTGCAGCAGTTCGTATTATTTACTCTGTTTAGGATGTATTTTTTCCGTATGTGTGTGTATATGTTTGCAGAGGGTGGTTGAGTGGCTGCAACTATTTCGTGCAGAGTTTTCGGCACGTGGGGTAGAGTTTCAATTGACGTCAGCGGACGAGTTCTGCACAGAAGCAGCAGATGGGAGCAAAAAAGGGGCATGAATTTATTGAAGACTATAAAACTGGAAATGTTTTTTCTTGCATCCTTGTATATCTTGTATAATGATGGTGAAATTAAATATTTTAATGCCCTTTTCTTTGGATTTTCAGGTGGAAAATGTACGCATGATTGATCGGTACAACTCCAAAAATCCGACAGTTGGCACTTTGTATCTGACGGCCACACATTTGATATTCGTGGAACCCGACAGTAACAAGGAGACCTGGGTAAGTAACATTGTCCCACATTCACCGCACGCTCCTTATGACATCATCAATTATTTTATATTCCTCCCAGTTTGGTTGGAGCGGGCCGTATTGTCTTGCCAAGTTTAAGCAAAAAGCTTTCTACAATTGCTTTGGCTCTGTCTCTGTCCTTGTGGTGGGCAACATTTTGTGGCATGACTTTTAAAGCAACTGTCGTTGGGATTGTCGCCACACAGAACACTTTGGACGGATGAATATATTCTCATAAATATACGAGTATAACTTAAAAGTGCGCTTTGTGATTCTCTCAAAGGAATCCTGCGAATTGCACAAAACAAGACCAAGAATATTTAGTTTAACATGCCACAAACTTCAGGTTGGGTTCTCTCTTTTGAAATTATTTACCAGCTATTTGTATACAACTTTTCATCAAATATTATTACCCTTTCATTTTAAAAGGCAATTTTCTCGCAAAATATTTGTCGAGAATGTTTTTTAACAGAATGCCTTATCTAAGTAAGAAGTGAGCATTGAAAATTTTGGCAAACAGATGTCCTGAGGGCTTTATGCGATTGAAATAAATTGATAACTTTTCTTAAAATTTTACTTTTTAGTTAATTGAGATAAATATTAAAAGGTTTAGGTATATTTCAGTATATTATTGAGTGGTTAATGAGTAGAACAGAATACAATTCTTGTTAGTTAAAATAATAATAACATGTCCGTTGAATGATAACTTTTTTTATTTTAACTTAAAGTTTATAAAAATAATGGCAGGCAAGCACCGTGTAAAATGCTGAACGTGTTCAAATGTGCACTTTAGCTTTGCACTTCTGACCTCGCTCGTTAAACATTTGAGCAAAACCAGCAGACTCAAAGAAACGCGGCGTATTCGTCATAATATGAAAACTACTCATACAAGTGCAAGCACATGTACAAATATGTGCTTGTCTGACAGCTGCATTGCCCGCACTTCCGCCACTTGGCTGACTGAGGACGTGTGTAAAGTTCCTTTTCTTTTTCTGGCACCCCAAGGCTGTTGACTTAAAAGAAAACTTGTGCATATTAAAGTCGCCCGTGGGCTTTAAGACCCGACTGGTCAGAAGTTTATTTAATTAAAACGTGTTTCCTACAAAAACAGGCCTTAAATGGACAAAAGACCGAGCATTACGCAAACGCCCTGTTGCATAAATATAAATTAAAATGCTTTGTCGACCCTCCCGCTGCGAAGGCACCATTGTAAGCTCTCATGCTGTGCGCTTTTTGTTTGTGGACGTACATTGTTCATGAGCATAAAACATGCATTTCCATTTGAGATAATCTATGGTAAATAAATAGCACATATAGTATGTTATCCACAAAACGGACGAGAGAAGAGTCGAAAAAGCAAACATAAATTCACTGTCAATAAACTAAATGTTGACGTCCCGTTTGGGGACAGGCTGTGAAAGACTCTGTCAGTGCAAACAAATTGCTGCTAAGCGACTGCAATCCAATTTCAATTATTGCACAATAATCTGTACTATGAGAACAAAGTGTTCAGCTTACACATTCCATTTGTCGTTTTGCATTTATTTATTTTAATAATAAGTTATCAGAGTTGAATGAAATGGCAAACAAATGGTACAGTAGACCGCTTTAAACCAAACTGCGAGTTTGGTTGAGATATCTTACATAACATAAAAGTTTATCATAGTTAACGTTGATTTACAAACTGATAGTTCCTATGAAGGGAACGTTGAACCTACATACCAATTTTAAGGTCTCTAGCTCTTATAGTTTCTGAGCTCGACACGATAATACAGACGGCAGGCTGTTGCTACTGATCAAGAATATATATACTTTATGGAATCAAACCATCATAACTTTTTTTAACCATTTGTAACGTGCTCAGTTTAAAAAAAAAAAAAGAAGCAAATGTTGTTCCGCAGCAATCGAATAAACGATGAAATTAAATGCCATGTCGCTATAATTTTTATTTAAAACCTATTGCACTTCTGTGCCTGATTAAAACGAATTTAAAATACAATCCTATCTGCAATTTTCGCATTCATACTCGTGTCAACTGTCATCAGAGAGATTTCATCATTTGTCTGCATACGCTGATTTAATTTATTTCCTTTGACGTGCAGGGAAGCAGTGCATTTTAATTGCTTCATCGTAATTAAGTATATCAATTATGCACTTTGGCTCGTCAGTGCGACAAGTGGCCACAGGAGACCCAACAAATGAGCATATTAACGTCTTGTTGCGGCTTCCATGTTGTTAATTAAAAGTTAGGGCACTCATGTGCATTGGCTGGAGCCAATTAGGAGGTGAGGTGGCTTTAACTATCGATTTTGTTGCCACTACATACGACGAACTAGGTCTTAGTCCACTTCCCACTTGCCATTTAATAAAACTGCTGCCCAGAGTTTGCAGAGACAGTTTTACTATGCGACCTCAGGGCATAGAAGCCATTAACTTTGTGCACGTAACTGGCCAAGGCAAAATTGAGTCCAGATTGTCAGTTGGGTAATTTCTTTCCTTGCATTACAGATTCTACACATGCACGTAGCCAGCATTGAGAAGTTGCCGCTGAGCACCACGGGATCCCCGCTCCTGATACGCTGCAAGACGTTTCTGTCGGTGACATTCGTTATACCCAAGGACTCGGAGTGCCATGATGTCTATACTTCGCTGTTAAAGCTCTTTCAACCAGGTCAGTTGCCTTCTGAATTTTTTTATTTACATTTATCTTACAATATCCATCTGCATTTACACAGTTTCCATCAACAAGTTGTATTGCTTCAACTATCAGCCGGCTAAGGATGATTACCCCAAGAATGCTGGTTGGGATTTCTTCAAGTTGGAGGCCGAATTTAAGCACATGCTGGTCCCAAATGACAACTGGACTCTGTGCTCCATGAACGAGAAGTATGAGCTGTGCGACACGTATCCGCGTCAGATCTATGTGCCCAAGGAGGCTACCACATTGATGCTGATAAGCAGCTCACGCTTTCGCTCCAAGGGTCGTCTACCCGCATTGACCTATTTGCACAACAATAAGGTAAAAGCTTGACTGAATGATTCACTAAATACAAACAAAACTAATCGGTATCCATCAACAGGCATCCATATGTCGCTGCAGCCAGCCGCTGTCGGGTTTCAGTGCGCGTTGTCTTGAGGACGAGCAAATGCTGGAGGCCATTCGCAAGACAAACACCAATACCGACTACATGTACGTGGTGGATACCCGACCACGTGTGAGTAGAAACACAAAGCATTTATTGGCTAAACAATATTTAAATAACAATCCACTTTGCCCGCATTGTTTATAGATCAATGCCATGGCCAATCGGGCTGCCGGCAAGGGCTACGAGAACGAGGCGTTTTACGAGAACATCAAGTTCCATTTTCTCGGCATTGAGAACATTCATGTACAGCGTGCCAGCCTGCAAAAGGTGCTGGAGGCTTGCGAACAAAAATCACCCACAATGAGCGCATTTCTGAATGCCCTGGAGTCATCCGGCTGGCTTAAGCACATTCGCTCCATATTGGACACTTCGAGGTAAGTAAATACAATGCCATTTATTTGATCTGGACTGTTCTCATCTCATACATTTCTCCCTCCTTGGCAGCTTCATTGCCAATGCCGTCGATAAGGGCGTCTCCGTGGTTGTCCACTGCTCCGATGGCTGGGATCGCACTGCACAAGTTTGCTCGCTGGCTCAGCTAATGCTAAATCCGTATTATCGCACAATTAAGGGGTTTCAGGCGCTCATCGAGAAGGATTGGTTGGCATTTGGACACAAGTTCAGCGAGCGTTGTGGCCACATTCAGACGGATGCACGTGAGGTGTCGCCCATTTTTACGCAGTTCCTGGATTGCACCTGGCAGCTGATGTCCCAACGAAGCGAATCCTTTGAATTTAACGAGCGTTTCCTGCTCATACTCCACGATCATGTGCACTCCTGTCAATTCGGCACCTTCGTGGGTAATTGCGAAGGATCGCCTCGATCTGAAGCTAGCTGAACGCACGTTTTCGCTGTGGGGCTACATGGCGAACCATTTGAACGAGTATATTAATCCGCTGTACAAACCCAATGTCGATGAGTCGATCAAGGCCAATCTGGCGCCGCAGTGCATCAAGTAATAGGACAACTAAAACCACTTATACATTTACTTATATCTGTGTCTATAATCTTAGATTCTGGCGTGGCATGTACAGTCGGTTTGAAAGCGGCATTCATCCACGCGAACCACTGGGTGATCTACTGCTAGACAGCAAGGAGCACTGCAACTCTCTGGAGGATCATGTGCAGCACTTGACGAAACGCATTGCTAGCTTCAAGAATTACATTTCCAAGTCGGCCAAGAAGCTGCAGGATGCGACCACCACCAATCCCAAAGCGAGCAAAGAGGCGACCTCCAACGAGATCAACGACAACAAGTACTATTGCACGCAGCTCTTAATTTCCAAACACTTTAAATAATTATTATCATGTAGATACAACTACGACAAGAAGCTAAGCGAATTGTCCGCAGCCGACGATGATCATCCGCTAAAGGCGAACAATATGTCCTTTGCGAATCTTTCGCTTAATGCCGAGCAAGCGAGCCCGCAAGCTCTGACCGAGGAGATCTCCTCGGTTGCAGTAGATTGGAAGCCCATGCGCAATGTCACTTCCTGCTCCTGCTCCACGCCCTTCGATCAATTCACCAAAAAGGTAAAAACCTGTCACCATGAATTATACATATATCCAATAAGCCCCACTGTTTAAAACCTTGCAGATACATTGCTTTCGGTGCGGCGATATCTTCTGCGAGCGCTGCATTGATAAGAACGTGGCGCTGCCAGGTCACGACAGCGGCAAGGCGGTTCCTGTGTGCCGTGGCTGCTTCCGACAGATGCAAAAGCAGAGTCCATAAGTCCCATCCTAGTTTAATCCTATCTGTAAATTGTTGAACATATGAGGTGGAGTGAATGTAGAAACAAAGAGAGAGGAAGAGAAAAATCGAAAGTGTGATCAGATTTGTTTTAGGTGTGTTCCTGTGGCATAAAATACATATACATAAATTACATACAGCTATATATATAATTAAATTATAAAATATTACATTTATTGTTGCATTTGTAGTTGTAGCTGCTTTAAAGCACATTCGACCCATTCAAATTATTATGTGCAAATGACACGTTGGCTTCCGGGCATTAATGTGAACCCAAAACAGGTCCTAGTTATGTATAAGTCGGGCACAAAGCTAATTTACGTTTGTTGATTTTATTTAAGTGTCTTTCCAACTTCATTTCCAAACTCCAATTCCGTTGCTAATATGTTTGTATATGTTTAGAAGAGTTTAACTCTAATATCTAGAACATCTTTTTAATTCGGGCTTACCTTTCCGATCCACTTTCTACTGGCTATGTCCACATTCCATATCTATAGCAAATCATTCTTTGATGTACAAGATTTAATTTTAATTGCTTCGAATTTGGAACAGCTCTCTTGCCTTCTTTTTACACACTCTCATAAAAAAGTACAACTGCATACATATTATTAATGTTTACTTGTATAACATATTCCATTAGCAAAATAATGCATGGATAATGAAAATAAAAACTTGTTAGATAAATTATTTGTCTTGCAAGTCGGTAAATTTACTATGCAAAAGTGTTTGATCAAAGTATAATAAAAAAAAGTATTTATTCAACAAAATTCCTTACTTCTGAGACGGACTTGTGATTTGCAAATAAATTGTTCAGTTAATGTGACTATTATATTGATGCAGTCAAAAGAAGCTTCAAAAAAAAGGTCTATCTAATATCCAATATCTGGCTTAATGCGCAGAATGACGGGCACACTGGTGCAGGGCAGAATGGCCACCTCGGTGACAACGGCGCTGACTAGTTCGGGTGGTGTTATGTCATAGCTCAGGTTGAGCGGCGTCAGTCGGCTCTTCTGCCAGTTGTTCAAGGAGCATTTGGCGTTCATAACCAATTGATTGGGATCACACAGTTCGTTGTAGACAATAGCATCGGTCTGGAAACGTTCACTAAACTTGTGCGTCTCGCAGCAAACGAGCACGGGCACATTGTGCGAGTTGGCCACCAGGGCTACCTGAGCCGTGCCAGCGCGGGCCATAACACAACCATTGGCCAGCAATGCATGCGCACCCAACATCACTTTGGTGGCTTCCGGCATTACGTAACCGACGGCATTGATCAACACATAGGTACAGGGAATGCCGTGGGCGTGCAGACGACGCAGCATCTCTTGTCCCTCGCAGAAGGGCCTTGAGTCGACGACAATGACACGGAAGTCAACCTTGCGGCGCTTGGCCTCCTCGCAGATGAACTGTATGAGCGACGAACAGGCAAAGGTGAGCAGCACGTCGCCATCCGTGATCTTTTCCTGCATTGAGCTGCTAATTGCCTGTGCAGCCTTGCCAATTTGATTCTCTATGTAGGTGTCAATAAAGTGACCAAGCAGCTCCTTTAACTAAAAGATAATAACCCGATTGATTAAATTGTGAACCAATTGTTTGACTCTTTAGCTGCTCACCTCCGTTTCGGGCTTATCTCCGGGCAACTGTGTCAGCTGATTCTTAAACTGCTTGTATGCATTGAACACGGACACGGCCAGCGGACGACACTTGTTCAGATGATCCACATGATACTTGACTGCTCCGTCAAGACTGCGGCCGAACTCTTTCTTGGCTGGTGTCTCAAAATCCTGCACCACCTGCCGTAGTGCATGTAGAAAAGCAATGCAGCGAGCATTCGATCCAACAATAGTTCGTTCGGAATACTGGACTCCTAGGCGAGCAATGCTGGGATGCACACGCGCGTCATTAATGAATAAGCTGGCATCTTTATTGGCGCACACCAAGTGATTGAACAGTTTCACTTTGCATTCTCGCTCTGCTTTAATTGGAGAACATTTGGCTGGTGACTTGCCAGGGGATTCACTATCACGCTTGACCTCCTTGGCAGGCGCAGCAGTGACATTTGGTGTCTTCTTGACGCTGCTGGCTGCTCCTTTAGCAGCTGCCGAAACTGGAGCCGCTTTCTTAGTTTGTGCTTGTGCCTTGGCTGCACGTTGCGCTTCCTGTATCGCACGACGTTCAGCCTTGCTTAGTGTTGGTTTCTTCTACAAGATATGAGGAGATGGAGATAAGTCTCTTTCTATCAAAATCCATTTTCTTACCTTTTCCTCATCCGTTCCTAGAGCAGCGACTTCGAGATTGTTTACTTCCTGAGTCATTGTGTCTACATTGCTGGCACTGGACTTGGCAGTCTTTGCAGCTTGCTTTGCCGCCTTTTTGGCTTCGCGCTCCGCTTTGATTTGATCGCGCGTTTTCTCGCCAGGAGTCGTCGCAGCGCAACTGGAGTCTGCGGGTTTGCATGCTGGAACTGCTGAATCACTTGAGGCGGCGACTTTTAGGGGTGTTCCTAAAGCCATTGACGGTAATTCTGACTTGTCTTTTGTAGTTGTGGTTGTTGTTGTCGTTAGTTTTTTTGTTATGGTCGTTTGCTCAACTTCGGTTATAATTGTCGTCCCTGGAGTCGTTGACTTCTGTTTCTTGGCTAGCTTCGCTTGCTTCTTGGCCTCTCGTTCGGCCATGATTTGTTCGCGGGTTTTGTCCGCTGTAGCATTCTGACTTTGATTACTGGCAGCTTTCTGCATCTCGCTCTCTTTTTCGAACTGAGCTCCGTTATCTTCCAATCGATTTCGCTTGTTCCTTGGCCGATTGCGTTGGCGTTGTTTTTTCTGCTTTGGCACTGCAGTGGTCGATGAGCTCTGCTGTAAAGCGAAATTGATATTATTGTATATAAGAAATAGTGCTTGAGTTTGTCGCACACGTGCAAGATAAATTAACATGCCAAATAAAACAATTTCTATTCCAAACAGAATTATTTGTGTACATATGTTTCAAGTGAGACTAGATATGTACCTGTTCGCCCTTTACAACCATTTTGAAAGCTTGAAAAAGAGATTTTTACGATCGAACCTATTCTATTTACCAATAAAACGTCTGTATTTTTACGACTCGCTTTGATTTACCTTGTAAATAAATTTGTGGCAAAACGGCTTTAAGATGTTTGCTCACGATGGCAAATTCTACCAGCTGACAGCTGGCACATTCGAACGTCCATTGAATTTTGTAGCCCTAGTTGCAATATTCGAACGCCTACAAGATTTTTGAAGCCCTGCTAGTAATCAATGTGAATGTCAAATACACGTTGGCCGGGTGAACGGCTGACCAACAATGAAGCAGGATTTTATGAGTAAAAATCAATGCCAGTCGATTAAGTAAAAAAGGCAATGGTCCGTTTTCAATCATTTATTCACCAATTAACACTCATGTTATAACCACATAAGGCGATCCTGAAATGTAGATGCAAATATTAACAACTAAATCAATGGCAGTGCCGCTGAGCTTAGTAAATTAATGGTGTTCAGCATGCTCCTTTGCTTGGCTGTCAGCCCAGGCCTTCTTGTTTTCGGGTGAATTGGCTGTAAAAAATACACATAAGTCAGATTCATCATGATTTCATTAATAGAAAAAAAACTTACCCAACTTGCTGATCTTGTAGAAAACGGGGACGCAGGCGACAACCGCAATGAAGTAGTAGCGCCAGATCCACTGATTCTTAATGTAATGCTTGATCGGGAACTGGGCCAGTTTTGCCGAAAAAGTGTATGGATATCTCATGGGACGTCCAGCGGGTTTTTCAACAGCTTTGTCGGCCATGGTTCTGATTTGGTTACTAAAGTAAATTGAGAAAAATTCGCAAATTATGAGAAATTATGTAATTTTTATAGCGAATAGCAAAGTTACGTACCTGTTCTGTGTGCAAGACGAAGAGAATCCACAATAGCTCAATGTGGTGCAGTAGCCCTGGTAAAACGTAAAGTTGGCTGCGACTGCCTATGCTGCCAACTTGGTCGATAATTTTAAAAATATTATGTGACTATTTATATACTTGTACGTATATCTTAGAATAATGATAGGATGTTGAAAATAGCTCAATTCAAACAAGTTTTACAGACTCGATTGCTTGGATTCATATTTGTGATTAGGTGTAAATATAAGGGTGTCATATTTTTCGCATCTGGTCACACTTTTTGCCATTCGCAAGTCATTATATGTGAATACTAGAGCTGGCAAACTATCGATATTGGCGCCATTCGATATTTTCGATATTTTGAGAGGTTAACATCGATACTACCGATAGTATCGTTCTATATATATTTTCTATCAAAAGTCCTATTTCAAAATTTTTCATCTATAAAAAAATATTTTATGCAAAGTGAATATTTATTATTTTGAGCTTTATTTATAAAATCAATAATGTAAAAATTTATAAATTTATGAATAAAGTTTGGCGCAGCCCTTCTACCAAAACTTTTGCTGCCAAGTGGTGTGTAAAAGAGGTAAATTTTTCTTAAATACTATCGATAGTGGAAGTTTTTGCCATCGATAGATCGATAGTGGAAAAAAACAGGTCCACTATCGATATATCGATAGTATCGTCGATAGTTTTCCAGCTCTAGTGAATACCATGCCGGTATAAAACGCGGACAGTGTTTTTATTTATTTTTAGTAGTTTCCTTTATATATTCGCTGCGTTTTATTTGGATGTTCGCTCAAGCCATCACAATTATTAATATGCATGTGTTAATATAAATGCGCCTGTCACCCAAGCTGATGCGCCTTCGCATTCAACGTAAACGTTTAACGCTCCCACCAAAACACGTGAAAACAAAAATAACAATATTGCCATGCCTGGGAGCTTGGACTTCGAAGATCTTGATTTTCTGCTAGGCACAAAGCAAGATCTACCGCAAAATGAAATCAACACCAACCAACCTGTCCAGCGAATTGGGCCAGCTAGTCCAGCATCGTCAAAAAAGAGCCGACGGCTATCAGAGCGCATTGCCAGAACCGATGATCTGGTGCGTCAGTTGGAGCAGCTGCAGGATAACCAGCTGCAGCTGAAAGATCTGCAACGAAGCGCTGATGAAGTAACTCAACTATTTCACAGTGAGAAGCAGCAACGGATGGAGCTTGAGCGTCGCGTGAATGAACAGAATGAACGCTGCGCCGATCTGGAGAAACAGCTCGATGTCCAACAATTGAATTGCGAGGAGCTGCAGGAACAGCTGACCAAGAGGGCGCTGCCTGTTGATGCCAAGGATATGGTCACCATTTTCATGCAACTAATGCAGCGCGTGGACGAGGATTCTCATGCCAGCGGCTTCTTAAGGCGGGAACACAATTTGCTGCGTAAAATAAAAGATTACTGCAAATCGGCGAATATCAACATACCAACGATGAAGAGCTCCACAGGCAAGCGATCCAAGGCAACAACAGCTGCTTCTCAAGTCACTCAGACAACACAAACAGATGCGCTGCAGGACTCGAGAGTAATTTTGCCTAGCAAGCCGGAAACGTGCTCGATAGCCGTGCAGAGCGAGAATTTGGTATCCACGCGTAATCAAGGCACCCAGCACAAGAACATGACATTTACACGTGCCACGACAACGGCGTCTTTCATTAAGAAACACGATGTTGGCACGAGTTTTCCAGAGCCTAAACCAGCTTTGAGTGCACACCAGATATTGGATGAGATGCTCTCCTGGAACAAGCCCTTCATTGCACCATTGAGCCCCATTATCGACCCGCAACCAGAACCGGAGGTCGTACAAACAGCTAGCATGGGCACATGTACAGATTTGTGCAATGTGCAAAGAGTGATTGATTTTCTACCAGAGCTTCCAGCGGAATTGAAGCGATCCCGGCCACCATCCCGAGCCAGCGTCAAGGATG
The DNA here is from genome assembly GCA_037043405.1 of Drosophila subquinaria. NCBI lineage: Eukaryota > Metazoa > Arthropoda > Insecta > Diptera > Drosophilidae > Drosophila > Drosophila subquinaria. The sequence goes on from JBAMBL010000185.1 coordinate 119,014, forward strand.
AGTTGACAATGCCTGTGGGAGCAGCTGTCCTTGGTGGCTATGGCCACCACATGGCCAAGGAGCTCCTGCACTTACTACCGCAGAGCCAGAGCATTCTGACCACACTACCTCCTCATGTTTTCGAGGAAATCTGGCAGGTGATGGGTCAAATGGTGCTCGTGGTCTTACAGCGTCGCTCGACAAGTTCTTCAGTGCCCAACCCAATGCCTTCAATGCCTACGATGCCCGCTTCCACCATCAACCAGGCCGACTTTGGCAGCTGGTTCGATGCGTATGAGAGCTCCTTGAATCAGTCACAGACCCATAACAAGGGTAAGTACAACTTGGTGAGTCAGGAGTCTAGGAGTCGGCAGTTGACTAAATTGAACCACTCTCTTGCAGAAGATGCTGATCCTGAGGTACCTTCAGAGGCAACAACTGGAATAAATGTGGCTACTGATCCCATAACACCACCGCCTCCAAAAATCGGCCTCGAATTGACTCCAATACGTCTACTGGTCAAGCCCAAGTTCCGGGTCCTATCGAAGCCAAAACCAAAGCCAAAGAAGAAAAAGCGACGGATAGTTAACAATTTAAGAGCTCTAGCGAAGCGGGAGACAGTCGCATCCAAAACTGCCGTCCCAATAGAAACTGCAGTTGAGTTCCTAAGTAACTTAAATGTGTTCAAAAAACCCAACTGTGATAATCTGGACACTCAGCTGGATGCAGAGGAACGTCAACTGCTTGAACTAACCTCTGCTGCAGAGAAAAACGAACAACCATCACCAGTCGCATCTGTCGACTGCGACAAGGATTCTCCCCAAGATACACCTGCATCTTTACCCAGCAAAGATCAAATAAAGTTTTTATGCGGCAGCAGTAATGACTCGGATGACGGATTTCCTTCTCAATTTGAAGTTCAAGAAGATCCTCCACAAAGTAGACATTCATCTCCGCCACTTAAAGTTGAAGAAGATTGTCCACAAAACAGATCTTCATCTCGCTCAAATCCAAATAAGTTATTATTTGATAGTGATGGGGACTCGGATCATGAACTTCCTGCACTTGAAGTTTCAGAAGATTCTTCACAAAGAAGACTAACATCTTCATTTAAGAAAGATGAAGACTTGGATGATGGGCAGCCTGCTCCAAATGTTGATAAAGAAGATCCTCCACAAAGAAGACTTATATCTTCATCCTGCGAAGTTCAAACAGATGATGTACAGCATCCGCCCCTTGAAATCGAAGATCCTCCACAAAGCAAATCTTCATCTCATTTAAATCAAATTAATGAGTCGGATGAGTCTTTACAAAGTAGATTAACATCTTCATTGAGGAAAGATGGAGAGTCGGATGATGGACAGCCTTTCCCAAATGAAGCTAAAGAGGATCCTCAACAGAGTAGACCTAAATCTTTATCCCGCAAAGATCAAATCAGATTATTATTTGACAGTGATGATGACTCGGACGATGGACAGCCCCCTCCACTTGAAGTTCAAGAGAATCCACCACAACTCAGATTATCATCTTCATCGAGCGAAGATGGTAACTCGGATAATGAAGTTCAAGAAAATCCTTCACAATGTGGATTAACATCATCATCGAGCGAGGACAGTAATTCGGATGATGAGCAGCATTCACTACAAGAAATGGAAGAAAAGAACCCACAAAGCATACATCCATTTTCATACGACAATGAGCAAATGAAGTTGTTATATGACTGCAATCGGGACTCGGTTGATGAACAGCATTCGCTACTAAAAGAGGATGGGATTGCTATACCAAACACATCTTTGTGTTCACCTCGCTCAGATCAAGTTAAATTATTATTCGACTCTAATGAACAGACTCAACTACTTAAAGAGGACCCAACTTTACAGGCAATCCCTCCTGTTGAGCACGATTCCGACGTGGACAGCGTTGACTCAAACAACTTGGTCATAGATGATGGCAGCATTGAAGACGACAATGAAGCTGTACAACTGGCGAATGCTGCAGTTGAACCCACTATAACATTGCCTGGGGCCAAGCGCAAGAGAAAGTCAAGTTCCTGCAGCAGTTGTGAAAATCAACCGTTTGAAAAGAGACTCACAAGATCGCAAGCCAAGCTATTGGAGTTCGAAAGGGAAACAAAAGCTGAAATTAAAAATATAGATTCGGGTAAAGTAGCAAGGGAACTGCAGTCTAGCTGCATTACGTCAAGTTCGCCCATGTCGCCCGTCGCGGGGGTCAGCTGCGAGGAAGAGAGCGACAGCGAACCCATCGAAATACCGCTGGAGCAGCCTGGTGGGGAGCACAGTGCGGGTGAGCCAAAGGCACTGCTCTGTTACGTAGTTAACGAGGTCAAGGCCGATGCCAAACATCGTGATCCACAAAAGCAGCTGCTAAATAAATTCGAAATGGAGCAACTGCAGCTGAAAATGGTTAATTGCCTGAAGAAGTCAGTGCCGTTCGACACGACGTGTATACGGCTCATAACTGACGACGAAACTGTCTCTTTCGATGTCATAATTACTGCATTCGGTGAACTTGAGGATGACAGTGCTTTGGAGCGTCTTTTGTCTGTGGTGGGGCAAATTGAGTGCCAGAGAGGATCATTTATAGAACGATTTATGAACTCTCTGGAGCAGCGTTTGTTCAGTCTGAAGGAACGACTCGAAGGGCAGCTGGCGCATAAATATGTCCGTCTATATTTGCAGTTGGCAGGACTGCAATCAACTCTGACCGTGCCTGGCCAGGGTTATCTGAATCCGGCTCGCTTATTGCTGGCCAAAATACTCTACCACTACAACAGAGATGTGATCATGCTGGTGCTGGAGGTGCTCCGACATTTCCCGACGGTATTGCCGCACCGTGAGGAGCGCGACTACGATAACGGCGATCCGTTAATTACGGTCATCAAGCATCTACTAATGAGTCACAAATACGACATGCAAGATGTCCAAGGACCTGATCGTGCCCTGCTCTCCAAACTACGATTCGAATATCACTTTCAGCCATACGAGCCCACCAAGCAACAGGTGATTGAAAATCTAGTGGAGAAACTGAAGGCAGGTCGACTGCATCATTTGTGCTACGCCTTTGCGTTGTTCTGCAGACGCAGTGTCGCTCTGCAAGTGACCAAGGATGTGCTGGAGACACATCTCTTGCCGTTGGTCAACAGCTACTGTGATCTGTGCATGCAGAGCGAGGAATACGATGCACGCGTTGAGTGCCTGCTGCAGAGCGTATCAATGATTGTCAAGCAACTGCCGCTGCACAGCAAAATGGATATCTCCAACTACATTGCGCTCTTCAAGCGCCTGCTTGTGGCCGTGCCACGTCCTGGTGTGCAGCAGGCAGCCGTTCAGGCCATTTTGCGCACGCAACGGTTCGGCTATGGATTTGCTCTGGAGGCTCTGCAGAGTTACAGGCCCAACTACCAACTCAGTCCCATGACACGCGCCATGATGCGGAGCTTTGCCCAGCGCCGTGTGCACTACAAGCAGGGGCACAAGACGGCGGCATGTGGTCAGAAGAAGTAAAATCGTCATAATTAGGAATTGTAACTATTTATTTTCGTTTTGTATGTATATATAATTATTTCAATTAAACTAAATGCTAACTGCAATTGATATTTTTACAACTTTAAACTTAAAACTAAAATTAATTTGATTATGAAAAGAATACACATTGCATGTAGAAATGATTGCACATTAAATGGAAATGGAAAGCGGTTAAGTCGTGAGTCTTGTGTCAATCAAGCAACAAAATTTAGCATAATTTCAAATTTACAATAGAGAGTTGCTAGTGTTTCTAGTGTGACTGTACAGTAACATGGGAGGGGAAGTTCCCAAATCTATATGCTTGTGATATTTATGCATTTATCGGATATTAACAATGCCTCCATGTCGAAATGCCTTTCTGCAGTCATTGCGCATTTTCAACAGCAGCAACTTGTGGCCAAGTTGGGGTAAGGTACTTGTTGTGAACTTGTGGGCTAAATGTTTAGCATTAACTTGTTGTAGTCTAGAAGCACGTCGTTGCGAGGCCGCCACCAGTTGCTGCCGTTAAGTGCCAACAACTCTTGCTAGATCAGTTTGTTTAGCTGCAAGTAACAAATAGTTTAGTATGCAATAGTATTTCTTGTTTTTATTTATTTTTTGTTTACCAGTGAGCGTCGCTGGTGCTCCTTCTCGAGGGCAACCTGTGCCTGCTGTGGCGAAAACTTCAACACTGCCGAGATGACTTTCACCAGAGTTTCGTTGTTCGTATTTCCGGTTAAGTACTGCAAATGCAGAAGTAATTAAATTATAATAAGATATAAGAATTCTCTTTTCAATTTAAAATAAAAGTAGTTATGAATTTAAAATTTTACAATATTGTATCAAGAACATTAAGCTCATCCAAATGCCTAAAAACCAAAACAGGACATAACTTACGATATATTAACCCGATATTGATGCAATTACGTAGAATAATTTACAATAATAAGTAAGAGTTTTTAACGTCAAAAAGAACAGAAAAGTATCGCCCATTATTAGACTGCAATATGATTATGATTGTGAAAACACGAGTTACTGATGCAGAAATATTCATCATGGGCTGTTTCATAAATTTATCTCTTGCACACTGTGGAGTCGAAAGAATTTTGTAAAATTGGTCGCTTTCTAGGGGTTTTCCCCTACTCCTCTCTGATGCATAGATTGCAACAAATACAGTGCGAGTATACCCTTGTACTTTAAGAACAAGGGGTGTTATACCTTCTTGATGTCTCAGTTGTATTAAAAGTAATCATAGCTGAATCAAGTTAACCATCTGATGTCTGCATTTACTCTGCCTTTACGTACCTGAAACATGATGTTGCGCAGATACTCGAACTCCGTGTTAGCTGGCACGCTGTCGTTATGCTGCATGGATACCTGAAACAGCAAGTAGAGTTGGTTAGGAGGTAAAGTTTATAAAGGTATCTGATATGTTGCTTACCAGTGTTTCATCCAATTGTCTCGATAACTTTGCGTTCTGTAGCTTCAGACGCTCGTTGGACTGCTCGAGTATGAGAAAGTTTTCACACTTTTGTTCCAGAAATAGATTTCGATTCGTCACATCCTGCACTTCACTCATGATATCCTTCAGCTTCGCCTCCAGCAGAGCTTTCTCGTCGACGGCAACTGCCTCCTGGACATTCTTGGGCACCAGACTGGCCAGCAATTGTTGGGCCTGAATGCCGGCACGCAATGTTTCCAGCTCTGTGATGCGTTCCGTCATTTCCTTGTTGTTTGACTGAAGCTCATCGATTTCCTGCTGAAGATTTGACTGCTCCCCATGGCTCTTGTGCTTGAGATCCTCCAGTTCCCGTTGCAGTTGTTCATTAAGGCTGCGCAGGTGCTCGGAGTCGTTGGGCAGTAGTGTTGTAGTAGCTGGCGTCTGTTCCTGGTCGTCCTTCACCTTGTTTAGTTGCTCCTCGAGGCTGAAGCAACGCTCCTGTGTTTTCGCCAGTTCGGCTTGACGTTCCAGCAGCTGCTGTTGGACGTGCAACAGTTCCTTTTGGACTGAATCGCTCTGCCCGCTGACAAAGCTGGCGTGCTCGCTTTGTCGTGACAGTTCCAGCGCCTGCTCCTCCAGGGCAGACTTTATTTTAGTTACCTCTGCCTTGGCTGCCTCGTTGGCCGTGTCCTTTTCGGCCAGTTGGCTGGCATGCTGCTCGGCTTGCTCCTGGAGCACATAGAGCTCACACTGCACAGACTTAAGTTTATCCTTTAGATCGTCGCCATCGCCATGTGCTGGCATTGCCTGGGCTAATTCCAATTCCAGCTGCTTGACATGCTTGTTTAGATACTCGTTTTCGATTAGCAGTTGCTCGTAGTCGACTTGGGGCTGGGAGCAGCTCTTCAGTGTCTCGATCTCCCGCTGCAGTGCATCATTTGCCTCGTGCAGTCGTTGTACATCACCATTGGCGGCACTACAACGTGCCTCGAGGGTTTCTAGTTGTGTTGCATGGGATGCGTTTGTCGCCTGCATCTTTTGCTGCATCGACTGTTCCGTTTCCTTTAGAGAGTCCAATTGCTGGCGCAGATTGTTCACTGTTTCTTGTAGTGTAGACATCTGCTCTGTGCGTTGTGTGTGCTCCTCTAGCTGCTGTTCCAGTTCGCGTTGTCGATCCCGAGCCTCTGAAAGTTGCTGCTGTACCTGGGCCAAATCCAGATCCAAGGTATCCTTGGCCTGCCGCAAGCATGTGAGCTCGTCTTTCGCAATGAGACTTTCCTTCTCGTAGGAGTCGCATTTGTCCTGCAGTGTGCGGTGATCGTGCTCCATGATCTCCTGGGCATTTTGCAGCTTCGAGTGCTCATCGAGCACCTGTTGCATTTTATTCTGTATCTTGATCAGTTCATCCTGTTGCTTCTGCAAGTGATTATTTTGCTCCTCCAGCAGGCAGTTGCGTTCAGCCAGTTTGCTGTTCTCGCGCTCAATCTCTTCGATCCTGGCCGTTGACAACTCACCCTGGACATCGTTATCCTGTTGCTGCTGTTGCAATGCCTCAATGTGCGCCTCCAGCTGACGCTTCTCACGCTCCAGTTGAGTTTGTGCGGCCTGCACTTCTTGCAGATGCGCCTGCATCGTCGTAATCTCTTCCAGAATGACAGTGACACGCTCCTGCAGTTCGCGCTTCTCGTTCCGCAGCTCCTCTACTTTAGCCGACTCCGCTTTAAGCTGCTCCATCGCGGCACCTTGCTCGCTGTGCTTCGCCTGCAGCTGATCGTGTTGCTTCTTCAGTTTGTTCAGTTTATTGACGCTGGCCTTGAGCTCCTTCTCCTTGAAAACAGTGCCAGACTGAGCGGCAGTCAGCTGCTGGTTCAGTGCTTCGATCTGTGCCCTTAGAGACGCTATCGCCTCCGCCTCACTGTCCGTGCTGCTGGCGTATTGATCGCTCAATGTTTGCAGCTCACGCTGCAGCTTAAGCGTTTGTTCCTCGGCTGCCGACTTTTCCACGTTTAATACGGCGACCATCTCACGCTCCCTCTCCAGACTCTTTTCAGTTTCAAGCACACGCTGCTCTTGCTCCGCCAGTCGTTCCCTGGCCTCCAGCAGCTGACCCTGCACTTCATCCAAAGTCGACTCGTTTTGCTGGTAGCGTTGAACAATTTCATTTAGCTGATTGTTGTGAAGCCGTAAATCTTCTAAGCTCTGATCGCTGTCTGTTTTGAGTGTTTGCAGTTGCTCCTTAAGGGAAGCCACTTGCTGTTGCTTGTTGTTTAGCTGTTCCTCCGTGGCGTTTAGTTTAGCTTCCGCCTCTTGCTTGGAGTTTTGCAGCTGTTTTAGTTGTTCTTTTAATTCCTCGGATTGCGATCCACGACTATTGGCGAATTCCAACTCAGACTCCAGCTTCATTACTTTTTCGTGCAGCTCTCGAGCTTCGATTTGCTTCTGGTCCAGCTGAGATTGAATTTGATTTTCCAGTGCAGCCACTTGTTGCTCCTTGGCCGTGTGATCTAATCTCAATTTGCTTAGCTCTTCCTCAGTGGCGTTTAGTTTGGCTTTCGCCTCCTGCTCAGCATGTTGTAGCTGTTTTAGCTGTTCTTTGATTGCTTCGGCTTGTGATCCACGATTGTTCGATGATTCCATTTCAGTTTCTAGCTGCCTTACCTTCTCCTGAAGGTCGTGGCTTTCGATTTCTTTCTGTTTTAGCTGCGACTGCTGTTGCTTTTCTACCGTAGCCAACTCTTGTTCCTTTGCCGTGTAATCCAAACTCAGCTTGCTAAGCTGTTCATCAGTGACAATAAGTTTGGCTTCCGCCTCTTCTTTAGCATCTTGCAAATGCTTCAAGTGGTTCTTCATATCCTCGGATAACTCCAATTCCGTCTCCAGCTGCATTAGCTTTTCTTTCAGCTCCTGTGCTTCGATTTCCTTCTGCTCCAACTGTGACTGTATCAGTGCCACTAGCTGCTCCTGTGTCGTGTGATCTAATCGCAATCTGTTTAACTGTTCCTCAGTTGCAATAAGTTTGGCTTCCGACTCCTGATTAACACTTTGCAGCTGTGTAAATTGCTCCTTGACTTCCAGCCCCACTTCCTGCTGCTTTAACTTCTCCAGCAGTTGCTGCACTTCCCTTTCCTTCGATGCCAACTCAGCCTCAAATTTCTCTTGCTGTACGATCACTTGTTGCTCCTTTTCCGTCTGGTCATTTTTCAGTGTGTTTAGCAGTTGTTCTGTTGTCATAAGTTTAGCTTCCGCTTCCTGTTTGGCCTTTTTCAGCGTGTTAAGTTGCTCTTTAATATCCTGTGCCTGCGTTTCACGATTCAGTGCCTGTTGCAGCTCATCTTCCTGTTGCTTTAAATTGTCCTGTAGTTTGCGCACGTCAACTTCTTTCTGCTCCAATTCGGCCTCCACTTTCTTTAGCTGATCTGCCATCTGTCGCGTCTTTTCTGAGTGATCTCCTTTCAGTGTGCTCAAAGAGTGATTCGCTGCAATGAGTTTGGCGTCCACTTCCTGTTTGGCGCTTTGTAATTTCTTAAGTTGTTCCTTGATGTCCACTGACTGCGTTTCTCGTCCACTGGCCAGCTCTAATTCGACTTCCAACTGCTTTACAGTATCCTGCAGCTGGCGTACTTCGGATTCCTTGTGCTCGAGCTCCGTGTGTATAGCCTGCTTGGTCTGTGCCAGGAGCAGCACATTTTCTTCCTCCTGTTTGCGCAGCGATGCGATTGAGTCGTTAGCTTCCTTATTGTTGTGGGTCAATTGCTTTAACTGTGCTTCATGCTCGGCCAACAACTGACGAAGTTTTGCCACATCTTCTTCCTGCTCCTGGTTGGATTGTCCGCCATTTGAGGTGGGTGCTGGAGCTGTCGTTGTTTCCTCTAGATCGATCAGCTTGTCATCAGCATTAGTTTGACCACGCTCCAAGGCTGCAGTCACGTTTTCAGGATTTTCCCCCAGTAGCTTGAGCTTGGTTTGGTAGGCCTGCATCTTGCAGCTCATGTCATCCATTTCAATGCGTAGGGCTTCCTCCAAATGAGCCTTGGCCTGCTGCTCCAGTGTGCATTGTTCACGCAGTTCGCTGATGCGGCGTAGCGCCTTGTCCTGCGTCTCCACAAGCACGGACTGAAAACGATATGTGATGGATGTCATGATACAAAGAGTATCTCCATAGTTTTCCTTACCCGTGCTTTGCTGCTGTCCCGCTCCAGTTCCTTGTACTTCTTGGCCAGATCCGTATAGCGACAGCGGTATTTGTGATATCGATCGAGCGACTTTTTGTATGCGTCATACAGCTGATCCTTGGTGATAACATCCAGTCGTGCCGTCGATGCGGAATCATCAAATTCGCTGCTCGTCTCATCCAAATCCGACTGCAAGTGGTACATCTGTGGAAAGAGTTGCATTACGCGGAAATCAATGTTAACAATATCCACGCACTCACCGCTGGCGCTTCATAGGTAGGCAGGCGGAACGAGATATCGCTGGCCATGGACGAGTTGGACAGCTTGCGTGCCCGCGGTATGGCGCCAGCTCCGCCCACACCATTTAGAGACTGTGTAGAGGCACGATTGCCGCGCGGCAATTTCTGTATGCGATACGGAGAGTTTTGTGGCGTATCTGTGCAGTTGTACAAACATAATTTAAACACATTACACTGATAAGACAATATCAAAACATTACCTTCTTCCGTGATGCTGAAGAAGTTCTCATTGTTGCCGCTGTCGGTGTTTTCCGAGCTATTGGGTGTTGTTGTGCTGGACGATGAGCTCACAGCGGCCTAGAAAATCAAACCGATAAAATTATTGTATATGTGTGAGTGTGTCATGCAGTATGGTTGTGTATTGGGTGTGTGTGTTAGTAAGTGGGGGTAGGGGGTTGCCTGGGTGTGAGCACAGCTGCCAATCCTACACAAATAGGTCAAATGGCACATTTTTAAGAGACTACACGGCTATTTTTTGTGCATCCCCTTTCGCCGGACACAAACAGCACACACGGACACACTCACACAATTACATGAGTGTGCGTATGTTTTTATTAATTTGCAGTTGTTTTTTTTTTTTATTTCTTGCCTGGGCTGCGTTTGCAAATTGTTGGAATTTGGACGGAGACGCTTTCACCTCTTCGATGAGTTTATTTTTTAGATTGGCAAACATTGTGACGTAGTTTCCGCACTTGTTGTTTACGGCGTGGACTTCTTAATTTAGGCCCAGTTGAATTTACATAAAAAAACATCAATATAAAAAAAATAAATAATACGTGTCTGCAGGTATTCCGCAAATTGCCACTTTGTCTAATTGAAGTGATCTGGCAACACTACTTCTATAGAGACGTTTTTTGGCCCTGGTTTTGCTGGTATTTTTTTGGTATTTTCGGTAAGTCACTGGCAAAAGTTTAAATAAAAACCGTTGGATTTTAGTTTAGGAAATTTGCTATAATTAAACTGAAACAGTTAATAATTTCTGCACTTTAAGCTTTAGTAATCTATTTCATGTATATATGTGCGTTTCCACAGAATAGTCCACCTCGCCCAAAACGTAAAATTTATCAGAAACTGACATCCTGTAAAATTTTCTTTCAGAAATATATTTAAGTCATTTTTTTTTTTTGCAGTATACGCTAAAAGAAATTCACGAGGATTAGCATACCGACTCTACATTCGAATAAATTCGCTTTTTATATATCTTTGACCATTTTCTTAATAAATTGACTTCTAAAATAAAAATAGTGTTGAAAAAATGCATTTGAAACCTTTTTGGAAATGTGAATTTCTGCCTTTTTTCATTTAAAGACGTACAAATGTCGCTTTCTCGATCCTGGAACTATCCATATATATTTATTTCATCTGCCAATACATGCTATTTACCGGCTCAATTGGAGGATGCCGAGCTTTACGCATCTGCGATTAAAAGCTTAGCTTGAAGCTTAAGGATTGACACTTGGATATGATGTGCTTTAAATAATTCGATGTTTTCGAAGTTAAGGGGTAGCCATAAATATGAAAATTGTCTCCTAGTTTTTCCATCCATAAAGAAATAGATAAGGGGCTTTAAATTTATGGTATGGCAGTGGAATAAGCAAGAAATACTTTAAATCATTTCAAAAACACAAAGCATAAAAAAAGTTGTCAAATTCTCAGAAAATTAGCAAATGAAACGTTTCCGTTCAATACACATATTTCGACATACATAGGTATTTCACATATGTACTTCGTAGAGTCTTTTATTTCATATTGTTTGCCAAATTTTATGTTGGACACGTCGAGAATGAAACCCAGCAGTTGTACGCTAATGCGGGGACTAAGCGAGTTTTCGGCGACAGCGATGTTAATGATCATCACCTGTATGGACTGCACAGTAAGCGAGCAGAATAAGCATGGGATTCTTTTCACAAGCCTGATCCACGGACTGGCTGTCGTTACGGTTATGCACATCTTTGGATTCATATCTGGCGCACATGCGAATCCCTGTGTCTCAATTGCTTGCTGCTTGCTGCGATACATAGGATCCTATATGATGCTTTTCTATGTGGCCTGTCAGTTGGCAGGTGCTGCGTTTGGATATTTTCTGTTGCTTCAAATGGTGCCCAAAGGCCTGCTCAATTCCAGCAAACTAGGCGTTTGCATCGTGGCACCTATGAAGGATCTTTCTTATGTGCAGATCGCGTGTATCGAGGGCTTTCTTACATCAGTGCTGATCTTTGCCTGGTGTGCTCTGTGGGATGTGCGAAGCGGACGCTTTCTGGACTCTGTTACACTGCGCATGGGTTGTTTGGTGACTGCATGCAATCTCGTTGGAGTGAGTAATGTGTCTTCATGCAATTCAATAGTCTATAAATGATTCTTAACTTTCACAGGGTCAGCTGACGGGTGCCTCTATGAATCCGGCTAAGCTGCTCATTCCAACACTCTTCAAGGGCAACCCGGAATCGGTTCTATTGCAGCTGACCGGGCAACTGATCGCTTCCATCACTGTGCCTCAATTCTGGAAGTTGGCCTTGACACAAAGATATCGGCCCCTACGGCTTGATAACAGCGAGAGGCCCTCCCCGGAACTGTATCTAACTCCATAGGCTCCATTCAAATGATATCTGTTAAAATTTGTATTTACATTATACTATAAAACGATGCAATTATTCACTTTAGTCATCTGTAATTAGTTGGCCTCCTGCCAGGTTAATTCAGCTCATTGGGGTCTCCTCGAACAAGTTGCTAAGTGGACTGAGGCCCAGCTTTGCATGCGAAAAACATCTAAACGTACGTGCAAGATTAATTTAAATTCTCCTCATTCTCATTGTTGTTATCTCGCATATTTCTTGTTGGAGGGGGCTTTGTTATCTTTCAACTTATACATAACTTATATACAATAATTAAATATAATCTATGTGAGCAGACATTTTATGTAACCCCCAGATACAAGATAACAGTTGAAAGTTTCTTGGTTCCCCGAAATCACCGACGTTGTCAAACTTCAAATAATGCGAACCCAATCAGTAATACTATAATAAATTACATGTTTCTTCAAAAATTGTGCTAGGAAATTATTATAGGAGAAATATCTACTATCCTTATAAGTTGTAAGTGTCAAAAGTGTCGAAATAATGTAAAGAGATTTAATATTTACAATGTTCGTTCTCACTCAATTCATATATTTAATTGTACTTGGGTTATATTTGTTGTTTATTGTAGCACATGCTATTGATTTAAAATATTGGTTTAGTTATTTACATGAAGTTCGCTTGCGAATATAATTATAGCTAAACGACAAAGCCCTTACACACTAAATAGGTAATATTTGTACACTTGATTATGTAGATTATATAAAAAAAAAAACATTCGGATCTCATCCATCACAAAGAACTGCTGAGCCTATTTATTAATGTTTTTTGTTTATTTAATAGACTCTCGGGGTATATATAAATGTAATAAACTAATAAAAAGCAATATCTAGGATATCTGTAAGCATTCTGTTCTTTTGAACAGAGAGAAGCAACTGTAGAACGTAAATTAATCCGACAATTTCAGAATTTGCTTCTCGGGAGCAAACTGATTTTCATATGAGAATTCATGTTTATGCTCGTTCGATCTCTTCAACTGATCGCCGGAAGACGTATTTGTAGAGAAGGGATGTGACCAGCGCCGCCAACAGTGGACCCGCCCAGTAGATCCAGTGGTGCTCCCAGGCATTGTTCCATACGGCTGGAGCAAAGGAACGTGCAGGATTCATGCTGGCGCCCGTGAACTGACCCTGTGCAAGGAAAAACAATTGAAGGTCAAACAAAGTGCACACATTGTGGAATTGTGGATGGGGAAAGATACGCACCGCTGTTAGGGATAAGCATGCAATGGCGAGACCAAAGCGTACGGCAATCGAGTCACCAAACTTGGCATTGCGTGGATCCCAGACCGCACAGCAGATGGTGATTAGGACACAGGTGATGAGGAACTCAATGAGAACGCCCTGCCAAGCGGATATTCCGCTTGCCACCGCCGTAATGCAGACTCCATTCGGCGTTTCCGGGCTGCACACAACACTGTTGGGCAGCGATGCCTTCACCAGTCCGTAGCCAATGAAGGCACCCAGCATTTGGGCCACAAAGTATAGTAAGGCCATGGGCAGAGATATACCCCTATATATGTAGTTGGCTAGAGTTACGGCGGGATTGAGATGTGCGCCAGACACACAGCCGAAGCATTGGATGCAAATGAGCACAACAAATCCAAAGTTAATCGCACACTGCAAGTGCGAGTTGATGAAGCTGGAGGTCCTCACACATCCCATGCAGCCGAGAAACATCAGCATGGCTGTGGCAATCATCTCCCCAAAGACGATGCATGCGCTGTTCAGCAGATATTTCCTGGTTTTCACTCGCTTCGAGAAGGAATTGCTGAAAAAAAAGACGACACTGGATTAGAACGTATACCCAGTGGTAATCAATGACATGCACCTGCCTTCTGTTTACACTTTCTTCAGCCATTATGTGGTAAATAATAAATAATAAAACCCAAATAATTCAAAATAATTTAATCAACAAAAAAAAAAAAAAAATGTAAAATTAGTAAAAGTGTAAAAAAATGAATGATTCAACTAATTATAATTTCGAATTAGCTACTATAATTTAGATAATGACAAATTGTCAAGCTGAAAATATCAAATAAAACAAAATACTACGAGTTCTATATCAAAATACGAAACAAAACACGTTCAACGTTCAACGCGGACGCACAGAGCACAACTGAACCGAGAGTCTCAACTTGGAGACGGATATATTGACAGGAGAGAGAATGCAACGGTCCGATCGGTCGTTGCCGCTGGCTCATTGAGTTTGCCACTCGACCCATTGGCAGGTACTTGCAAGTCTACTTAACTAACCCTCAAATCGCCCATGTTGACAACTGACGACTAACGACTGACGACTTTGAATTGCCACTAATCTTGAACAATTCTTATTATCAATTATCAAATTTCCAAACGCTAAGCCCAATAATCAGCTGACACTCTTATATGCGTATTTATTTATTATACCTCGTCTTCAAAGCTTCCGGGGCGTTTCCCAAAAATTGATTACAATCAAGTCGTCTACGTAATTTAAACAATGCCTTATTCTCAGTTGCCACTTAATTTAAATTGTGATTTTACCTGATCATACCTCATTCTTACTCCATCTTAATATGCTTAATCAATAACTCAATAAATAAAATCACAATTCGGTAGCAGAGTATTGAATCTTCGACTTGACACAATTAATTTTAGCCAGCTGGTTTTCCTGTAAACATTATTTCTTTTTAATTGCAAAGCCACAAAGTAAGTGTACCGATTATGAAAATAATTTACAGTGGCCGTAAAGCTGCACTCGGCAAAGATAACCCATTCATGGCATAAGTCGAGGACTTTCCTCAACAAATATTTGATGAATGATTGCCAAATCAATAACAATTATAAGTGTCTTCATTGCATTATATTCAAGTAATCATTTAAGTCACAGATCCTTTAAAAAACTGCGTCCATTTATATGACTTTTAAATTAAATTGTGCAGTACATACGGACATTTTAAAAGCTGATGAGCAATATAATCAGATTATTTTAATGTTTTATTTATACAAATTTTATATCAAAAGGTGATACAGCGACCATACGGTATTTCTGGGCCCGATAAGACCCTATCACCTTTGTTACTAAAAATAAGCTTAGCAATGCAGTGAAAATTGAAAATATAAACCTCAGAGGGAACTGTCAATCTTCCATCTACTTGTTGATTTCGGTATTTGTATGATTGACACGTCTCTCTAGGTTAAATAAGTGCAGCTCAACCTTTAGAACCAAGTGGAGTGACCATTTCTAGTTTGTCATTTGCGTAATTGATATGTGTGCTTTTACACTCTAATAAAGTATCTGCAACTGCAAAACTTAATTTAAGTCCGCATTTAAATTTAAATAACCTTTATGCATTTCTCAGTCTGTTCGCTGAGTTGCATTATGTAAGCTTGAGACAGTACCCACTTAAGTTTAATAACTATCTAATCAATAATTAAAGCAATTAGTTTAATGGGCCGTATAATTTTTATTAGAAATGGCAACATGTCACAGATTAGTTAATTTTTTAATGAAAATATTTTAGTGGTCATGGTGATGGTGTTGGTATACCTAAAAATTATGATACTGCTCTAATCAGAACGGGGTTGTCTGATTTTGTTTCTGTTGTATTGTGTTTGGATTGTTATTATACTAGGATTTTCGACGGTTACCTTCAATATTTCAAAAAACCTTATCAAAGCGTTGTAGTATGCTTTCCTATGTTTTATTTTGATTAAAAATAAGCAGACTGATATAACACGAATGCATGATATGAAATCTTAGCTTTTTGCTTTATGATACGCACTTAACATTAGATTAATAATATTTGCAAATAGAGCTAAATAATTATAGAGCTTAAACCCTATTGATAAATTGTATTTTGGCATTGGAGTCCCGTATCTCAATAATTTCTTCGCTGCTGCCTTTGAAGAACAATCGGTAGATGATCGAAGTGAGGGCGGCGCCCACCAAAGGACCTACCCAGTAGATCCAATGGTGCTCCCAGGAGTTATTCCACACAGCGGGACCCAGAGAACGTGTTGGATTCATGCTGGAGCCAGTGAAAAGACCCTGACGAATGTAAATCAAATAATAATGGCAATTCAGTAAATGATCAAATATCACTCATACGCACCGCTGCCAAGTTGAGACACGAGACGGTCAGGCCAAAGCGAAGTGGCACTGAATCCTTAAGCCTGGCATTGCGAGGGTCCCAAACGGCACAGGCGACCATTGTTAGGAAGCAGGTGAGAAGCAATTCAATGAATACTCCCTGAAGCACTGAGATGTCACTACTGAGCACGGTTACACACACACCAGCCGGCGTATCCACACCGACGATGGCATTCAGGGGAAGCACAGCCTTGAGCAAACCGTAGCCGATCAGGGCACCTGCCACTTGGGCCACCAAATACGCTATGGACATGTACCAGCTGAGCGCGCCATAGATTAGAGCCGCCAGCGTGATTGCCGGATTGAGGTGCGCTCCAGAAATGGAGCCAAAGCTCTGAATGGCAATCATTATGGCCAGGCCAAAGTTCAGGCTCAGCTCGAAGTGTGAGTTGAAAAACAGAGGCGTGGTCACACAGCCCATGCAGGCAATAAATATAAACGTGGCCGTGCCCACGAGCTCAGCGAAAAAGGCGGCCACTCGATACCTGTGGGTCGGTCTCAGATACAGATACCTCCAGCTGACTCTGGAATTGTTTAACTTTAACTTCTGTTGCGACATGGTGTCAAAAAACTACTGAGGTGACTGTCTTCGACTGGGACAGGGCTGGTCCCAGTTCGCCCAACGCGAGTTCGAGGCAACGATTTTAAATTGCCTGCAATCAATCAATATGAATTATAAAACCTTAATGCTAATTATTATAGGGATATTTTGGCCAAGATAACCGTGCCAATGTTGTGCGGCTGTTTTGCGTCGTTTAGTCCAGCTCATTCACAAATTAATAATTAATTAATCATGGCGCTTTTAGAACGGGCCTTGCCAGCCATAGCCAATATAATTTCTGATTTCTGTTGTCTCCTCGCCCAAATTGCCACACGGCGTTTAATGCGTAATCTTATCTCATTAAGATGTCAAACGGTCGCGAATACGGCGCCTGGCTTGTCCAATACTCCCTGCTATCGCAATGGCCGCTAAGCACATTTGATTAATGTGAATGTCAAACGCCTTCCCAAATGTGGCCTACTTTAAGGGGTCTCTAGTAACGCCCAAAGAGCGCACATCGCCATATGCATTAGAAAGTGCTAATTATAATACAATTGTTGTTATTAAATGCTGTCAGCACATCCTTCTAACAGGATTTTACAGAACTTATGACTCATATTTCTTTTTCAATGCCTACAATGGAATTTAATATGGTTACAAATCGAATCGGAAACAAGCGGATGGGGCAAAATTTAAATGATTGCAGCGGATTTTTAAATATTTTAATCCAAAATACTTATGGAATAGTACATCGATCAGCCTAATCCATCAATTGTTCAAAAGAATTTCACTTTTGGGATTTTTGGTGGTCTTCCCCAAATGAGGTGAAAAGCCAGTCCTCTTGTTCGACTTTTTGTTTGTTTGTTTGTTTGTAACAAATGCTCGATACATACGTGGCTTAGAATAAATGGACTTCTCTTTAGCCCAACAAAATCAATGTATTTGATACTTTACAAGCAAGAAAACTTTTTAATAAACGTTATTATTCTGTAGGATTTTATATTCAACAGCATACGACTGCTGACTAAGAAGGCATTTTTTATTCCAACTACGGTGTTAAGCATTTATTAGGTACCTTTTTTAAAATGATGACCATGCAATTTAGGATAAGGCTCTTGGTATTAATACCATTTCACACTACAAAACCAGCATTCCCATTATGACAAGATAAAATTCGCAACAATATCAAACCGATAAGAAAACGGTTGTCATGCTCTGAAACTTCCTCTATGGAATCAGCTTCCAAACAATTGTAAAACGATAAAAAGCGCGACAAAATGTATTAATTCAAGTTAGAAGTTTCCTCATTTCTCAATCTTTCAAAAACAACCTTTATTGAACATCACTAAACTGGATGTCAGAAATTTTGGGACTTCAAAGTGCTTTCGTCATTAGTCTTTTACCTCGCAAAGTAGGATATTCTTGTAAAATTTAAAAAATAAGAAAAATAACAGACAAACATGATCAGTAATAGTCATTCACTTCGTTTTGAAGCTATGAGACGAATCAACTCTAAGATTTAAAATTCTGCAACAGTGATCAGTATAATTAGTAGTTTAAAATTAATGTACTACTTATCCAATTTTTAGTTAGATAAAAAGTCCGCTTAAGCAACTTTATTGAGATAGAAAAAATATCTTCGCTTTTATTAATCGAAAGTTTATATTAGTGCACAACATAAGGATGAATTTGAAATCCGTCCATGTCGATCTACGCTTAGAACTAGTTAGATTTGTTTAAGTGGGGGTTGCCTTATGCTGTTGTATTGTAGAACAAGGCATGTCTGGCGTTTGAAATAGCATTGTCTATGAGAGCTGCACATCCTCCAGCTGGCGGATTTTCTCGTCGGATGTGATCTGTGCTTCAACCACCTCTCGCCGGAAGACTGCCTTGTAGGCTATGGCTGTGACGGCAGCACCGCTCAGCGGGGCCAGCCAATAGATCCAGTGGTTTTGGAAAGTGCGGTTCCAGAGCGCAGGCGCGAAGGATCTGGCTGGGTTCATGCTGGCACCGGTAAATGGGCCCTGTAAGCAAAATAAATAGTTTTATTGAACTGGACAAGATATGAGATGCAGACGCAAAGTTCAACTTACCGCTGAGCAGGCCAAGCAGGCAATGGCCAGGCCAAAACGAATGGCCACAGAGTCGTGATGCTTGGCATTGCGAGGATCCCAGACACCGCAGCAAACGATGACCAATATGGAGGTGGCCACAAACTCAATGCCAAAGGCCTGAACGTTTGTGATAAGCTCGTGGGGCAGGGTAACACACAATCCGGGCTGCGTATCGACTACCACCTTTGGCAGCAATGCGGTAAGCAGACCATAACCAATGAATGCGCCCAACATTTGGGCAACAAAGTAGATGAAAGCCATGGGCAGAGAAACCAGGTCATAGATGTAGGCCGCCACGGTGACGGCGGGATTGAGATGGGCACCCGACACACAGCCAAAACATTGAATGGCAATCAGAACAGCGAATCCAAAGTTGAGGACCATCTGCAAGTGACTGTTGAGGAACGGTGTGCCGACGCATCCCATGCAGCCGAGGAACACGAGGATGCCGGTCCCAAGCAGCTCGGCGAGGAAACAGCTGATTTTATCCAATGTCGATGCCTTCATTTTGAACACCTTCAAGCAGCTGAAAATCGAACAGACTAAATAATTGCAAATCAAATTGCATACTTATTGTGATTTTGTTGATAACCAATTGTGTCATTCAGTATATTTTATTACGCCATTCTCGAATAGTCTTTCAACTCTGACATGCACACAATCGCCTCTTGGCGCCAACAAATCAACTCAGTCCAATCAACTCCATCAATCATGCTCGCGCTTTAACACTACGAAATCCATTTGAAAGCCTTTCCATTAATGTTGATCTTGCACTCACACAAACACAAATACACACACACACAAACATATACACATACACATTCTGTTGTTGATTTATCTGCATTTCTTATTTATTCATTCAACATTTCAACTCAAAGACTGTGCAACTCAATTCAAGGGCTTCGATAAGACCTTCTGCTCAGCTGCTGCACAAATTTGTGTGCTCTGCTTTGCTTTGCTTTTTCCATTTCGTGTTTTCAGGGTTGCTAGACAACTATTAATGTTATCAATGTTGTTGTTGCCATGAATTTGCTGCTGCACAGCATCGATTTTTCAAGAAGTTAACTTAAAAACCGCATGGTAAACAGCTGTGGGCTGCTTGAGATACTCAAAAGGAACTTAAAACACTCAGCGACGATTCTTTTAAAGTCTTAATAAGGTTTTTGATATCTAATGTTAACTACTGACTCATGTCAAATATGCAACTATATCTTGGATAAAATTTAAATTTATATAATTTAAAAAAACGACCACTTGTTGATAAACTAGTTCTTTTCATTCGAGTAAGCAATAAATTGGGATATCAACTATCAATTCGGTGATCTACTTTGGTCTATGCAAAAAAATGCTAACTACATTAATAATGTAGTTAAACAGGGTGTGAAGGCTTTCAAGGCATAACTCTATTGCCCCCTTTGACTCAATTTTCAGATAATCAAAATTATGAAATTTAAATTTAATTTTATAAATATTCTTTCATTAGATCTCATTATTTCAATTTTAAACGCCACTTTAAATTCAAAATATTTTTGAATGCTACGTGTATTTAAATCCATACTATGAAAATAGAATTGCTTTTTTTTCGACACACAATTTTCAATGAAATTTCCGAGAGTTTAATAAGCTAATAATTTTTCACTTTTGTATTAATTTGAAGGTCAAACAGGTTGATTAGCTCTTAATAAATTTTTCTTTCTTTAAAAACGTCAGATGTATGTTTGTATGTATGTATGTTTATGATTTTTTTATGACACTTTTTATGGCACTTTTTTTTAGAATTGTATTTACCGTTTCAAACATTCGCGAGTCATTTTGAAAATATCGGTTTATAAATAAGGTTTATAAAGTCTTTTCCGTTATAGCGATCTAACGGTCTAACGGTCTTTGTAGATATAGTTGAGCGCGTCAAATTTACTAAGTGACAGCTCCACTGTCAATGTCAATCTGAGCGTTGGAGTGCCATAGACAAATATTTATACTTGTATCTATATTGTGCATATATCTTTTGCGTAAATCAAAAGCCCATTTCAGACGCGAGAGATGCCAGAGAGGCCAGAGAGGCAAACTGGCAAACAAACACATAAACGAGGCGTCGTTCGTTATTCACATGGAAATTAGCAAATCCTCCTCAGGTCTGACTGGAGTGTCGGCCGAGGAGGGAGCATAAAACAGTCACATCTCCAGAATTTATGAGAGTCTTAAAAGATCTCTCACTCTCTGCCTCTCAATCTGTCGGTTGTTTCCCTCTCTCGCTCTCACTCTCTTACTCTCCCCCTCCCTCTTTTTCTGCACGTTTTACAATCTCATTCAAATATTGTGAAATGTACGTTTTTTAAAGGAAATAAAAATAGAGTAAAGGCAACATAAGTAAAGTTCGCTGTTATCAACTGAGATTTGTTGTTGTTCCTTGCTGGGCTACGGCTATATGAATAGATCAGCTAAATCTCTTTAACGTATAGTAGTAATACTTGTTATTGAAACTCCAAAGGTCTCTCAATCGCAAGTGTTTACTGTGTGCCTGCCTATCAATTACAATTGACAATTGCAACAAATTGCAAAATTAAATTGCGTTTCATGCCCTACGCAATGCGAGTAAACAACAACAACAAATCACTGCAATGATCACATCGGAATCTCGATCGAAATATCGAAATACAAGTATCAATCTGGGACTCTCACTGAGGAGGCATTTGTCTATCAAATGTGGAACCATAATTGCACGCAATTCGCGTTAAATGTCTCAATCGCAATGCAATTGAACTGAGCAAATGGAATGGAATATTCTCAATGAAGATACAGAGATGTGTTAACCAAGTATACATATAAGCATTTAATGTGAATAAATATTTGTACATATATTAATAAAATGTTTTCATTAATACAAGTGTATATTTATTTATTGTTGCACAAGTTTTTTTCATGATGATAACCTTTACGGTCTTAGTCCCATTCATGGCACTAGGCCATCGACTCGTAATCACCTAGGTAATACAGTCAAACAACTCTTTATCAATAAGTATATCAATTATAGCTCGCACGTGCCCGATCTTATCTCAAGTATGTTTACAACTAAAATATTATACAATACTTGCATTCCAGCTTTCAGTTATGCCATTTCTCACTCGCAATGCATTTTAATTTTGACTGCATTAATCTCTCCTAACATTTGCTTAACTAGTTAGCGTGTTTTTTACTGACAATATTTGTAATTGTCTTTTGTGTGTGCCTTACGAGAAACGTTTTGGCAAATAGCCAGGCTAAATGTTTGGCTGGCTGATTGACGGCAACATAAACATGTGTGGGAAAGAGAAAGAGATCAATGGGCAAATTGACACGTTTTGGCAGAAAAAATATATACTTTGATAACCATTTCATCGCATTTATATTGTCCTAAAATGCCGAATAAGATCACTACCAGCCACGTCTTTTTATTGTAATCAAAGTAAAACAAATCGAAGCTAACTTGGCTTAGCCGATTGGAACGGAACTTGATCAAGTTGCTAATATATAAACTCATGTATGTCGAGTTTGTTATGCAAATAAATCAATTATCCATAGTGGGAATCGTGTGCTTCTTATTATTTATAAAATTTAAGCAAATTGTTTATTGATGTGCCCAGAAGGATCACGCAGTTGCCGAGAGTGTTGTCATGAAATTGCTGCATGCAAAATGATTCGATTCGATTAGTGTTAGATTTAAGTGATTAGATCTATTTTAAAAGCAAACATTTTTCATGCATATAAGTATTTTGTCTATTATATTTGCTCTGATCGTGCTATTGTCTTGTGCTAATTAAATTTTTGGGTGGAAGTTATATTTCAAATTTAGAATGGGTGGCGCCATTGATAAGGTGTGGAGCGTGCTAACTTGTTAATTGAGCAAATGAAACTTTTATGTAGACTTTTTTGTAGATTTCGCTAGAGGATTGTGCCGAAAAGCTTTCAAAGCTGTGCTCCAATTTTTTTTTAAACTGCAAAAGCTTTAAACGATCAGTTTATTCTTTTCTCCGGCTAATCTATAAGTGCTTACAGATAAGCATTCTGATGTAGAATTCTCCAAGAAGTTTATAGTTGAAAATATTTAGATTTGTATAGCATTATTGCTTATGAAAAACCATATTTTCAAATGAAAGTAGCATAGATCCGGAAAAACGGACCGTAAAGTACGAAATACACTTCAATAATTGTACATTTTTTCAAACAACATTTTTAAGATTTTGAATTAGTGAGAGCCTTAACTATTTTAATCAAGCACTTATTATCCGTTT
Source organism: Drosophila subquinaria (assembly GCA_037043405.1). NCBI lineage: Eukaryota > Metazoa > Arthropoda > Insecta > Diptera > Drosophilidae > Drosophila > Drosophila subquinaria. The sequence continues at coordinate 142,116 of JBAMBL010000185.1, forward strand.
ATCTATCGATCTAAGCCATTGAGTACAAGTCAATGGGATTAAATTAAAATGTAATTGAGAACTACTTGAGGGCTATTTGGGAACAGATTACCCTTGAGTAGCTTACAAATTATACAATCGTAGACGAAACTCATAGTTTGATAAAGAAAAGTGAAATAAATAGAGTTAAAAAATTGAAAAATGATTAACGGTAGAGTGCTGTCTGCAAAAGAGGCGTAGATAATTGTGTGATAATTTTGTATGACGAATTGTTCAATTTGGGGCCTAATTGGGGTTTGGTGTTAAGTCAGACAGACAATGCATGGAATTCTATTTATTGACATTGTTTCTTATTTTGCTACATATTTGCTTTACTGTCAAGTCAATTTCGTATAATAGATAAGTGGAGAGGGACAAAGTGTTGTCTCTGCCCTAGTGACGTGATGTTTATCTATCGATGCGCATCTGTTTTTGATACGCTAGTCGCATTTCGATGGGCTGGGGCTAGGGGCGGGGGATCGCATCTTGTTTCCAAGTCGCGTTGATAAGCAATTAAGCTCATTATATTTACTTGGCACGGTCGGACAATGGCTATTACTCGTATGTTGATAAGCTCTATTGATCTTCCGATCAATTGACTGACGTCGACACTGAACAGCTCTATGCAATCCTTCCCCTTCTGCGAAACATATATACCAGGTGAAATATAGTACATACTATAGTATATATATTGTATAATTACAGTACTAATCATACAATCAGAATCGCTACTCTGCCGTATAAGACGCTTATCAGGGGCATGCTATTATCAGTGCCAACTGTGGACGTTTTATTGCGCAACAAGTATAAAGTATAAAGCCAACAAAGCGTCAGCACCAGCTACTTCAGTGTGACTGTAGATTCTTTTTATGGCAGCCGCTGGTAAACTTTGCCCATGTCTACATAGTTATACATATACATGCTATCTGATAATGCCCAAAATAAAAAAATTTGAGACTTTCGAGTGTTCCAGACAGGAACATGTCATGTGGCAGTTGGCTCGGGACACGCAGCTGATGGCCATCCATTAAAAATGCCGCTAAAAGTTAGTTTACCTAATGGGCAGACAACTAGGTTACTCCTTATCAGGTGTGTCCACTCTTCCACCTGCTCACAAAAAACAAATCAAAATAAGCGCGAAAATTAGGAGTAGTTATTTACAGTACGCTAATATATTATGATAGATACTACTATATGCATATGAGAATCACTATCTCCCCCATTTTTATCTGATTTATTTATATTTATATAATCTGGCATTGCAGGTAAACGACTTTATAATTGTGTTTGTTTAGTTGCAAGTGCGACTCGTTCGAGCAACTGGTACCCTATTAAATAGTAAAAACAAAAGATACTAAGGAACCCATTAAAATTAGTGTTGTCCTAGGCTCAAAATGATATCGACAGATAACCCAGAAACGGTAATAGAACTATTAGAAAGTACATGGTTCTATTTAGATTTTCTAATCAAGTCAAGCAATCAACTGTGTCATAAACCGATACGGCTAAGCCAGAAATAATAAATCAATATCCGACTGGCTAACGTGTGGCTAGTACAAAATATTAAAAACAAATTAAGAACTTGTAACGATTACAATTAAATTGCCAAGGAAAGAAATCGTCCATTTTGGTTGGTGAAATGCGGGCAAAACATTGGCCGTGTTCACCAGAACTAATCAATCAGTAATCATGTATTTTGTTTGCTCGATAACTAAGCATCACAATCAGAAAATTTCAGCGTACTATTTTGATGATGAATTTTCAGTCATCATAATCACAAAATTTGAAGTCATGATTGCTAATCACTGCATTTCACCAGAATAATCATGCAAATTTCATCGATTTTCTGTTGTCGATTTGTTCTGGTGAACACGGCCATTGAAACTACTTTCATTACTGAAAATGTTTGTTACTGATCAAAATTTCAACTAAAGAAAATCAACTATAAAATCTAATGTAATTTTTGTATAAAATATATCGAAAACTTCTATAAAAATCAATATTTATTATTATTCAAAGACTGATTTAATAAAAGTCATTACTATGCATTATTTTTTAGCTTTATACTATTTATAAATAAAGAATAGTAATTTAGGGTGTTCACTTTACCCTAGCAGCGTTGCAGATTGAAAACGTTGCAAGCTTTCTGCGAGAACAGCGCTTTACGTGCAACGCGTTGAACATATTCAAAAAAATGTAAACAAAAAACAGCACACTGTGGTTATGTGCAACGCTTTCCACATAAAGTGCTGTTCCCGTAGCAAGCTTGCAACGTTTTCAATCTGCAACGTTGCTAGGGTCAAGTGAACACCCTAATTGTATTTATAGATTTTTTAGTCAGAGATTATTTTTAAGCACTATTAATCAAGTTAAAGTCTTTAAATAATTATTAAAAGTGATTTTTTGATTTTTTTTTTTTTCCTCATATGAGTTACTGTTCCTACTACAAGCGTTAACAAATTTAATTAGAAAGCCGTTTCGAGAGCTGTGTAAATCATAGATATGTAATCAATTGACGGGACATCACGTGCGTGTACTTAACTTCATTGGTAGTGCCAATTGTGACACTTTACCAAGCCAAATGTCTCAATTTATAAGTTTATAACGAAATCACCCAACCGAAACTAGTTTGACAATCATATGATAACAAAATTTGAGAATTATTCACAATAGACAGTATCGAAATTGGGCACGAGTTTCGACTGTCTCTATTACGAGTACGTCTTGACTGAAATTGATTTATCAAAATGTTTAGCACAAATTAACAGCCTCCGCGTGAGCTTCGGGATGTGATTCAATTAGGTAATCTGTAGCTGTCTGCAACGTCATCGTCATCCCTATCGTCATGTGTCACTGGCCGTGTTAATAAACTGTCAAGAACTTACATAATTTCTTACCACCCGAATCAAATCTTTATTAAGGCACAAATAGAAAATCAAATAAAGCAAGTGCTTATAGTTTATGTAAATATAATTAAGAGTATAGACATATCACTAACAAAGCGCGCTAACACGTGTCAGATCAGAGCAGATGAGCGCCGACCCATTTAATACCCTTTGGACACTTGTCTTTAGGGTTAACTAGGCTTGTCTGTGGGTGAAACTAGTGTAATCCAACGGATACAGGGTATGAAATGAAACTGTTTAGTTAGGTAACTAAACTTAATACGCGGTTATAATAATTGCATATATCTAACTAAATGTTAATTTTTTATTGTTTCACATTTTTCTGGGAAGTAATTATTAATTTTAAAACTTATGCCGTAATTTTACAATTTAATTGTTTATGTGTTTGCAAACAATTAACTAAAGGAAAAATCGTGAGAAGGAAAATTATACAAAATATATATTTTATGTCTCTAATTTGTCTTCCTCTTACAGGGTATCTGTTAGTCCAGACATATTAGTTTAATTACTGCCATATTTCGGGACTGTTATTGAAATTATGCTTTTAACTGACACTTTTTATCAGCTCGTGAAGAACCCAAGGCGAATAATTTTGTCTTTTTCAATGTCTCAATTTTTTTGTAGTGTTTATTCTTCTTTGGCGTTGAGATAAACTCAACACATGATAAATATTTGAGTTTACCTAATATTAATATAACATTGGCGAATGCCAGACGAAGCTGATGCGATTAGGTATCCGAACAGAACAATTGAAGTTGTACCAGATTATAATTTTAAATCGTACGATCCACTTGTTAATCATTCATAAGGAGTGAGTGCGTTAGTTATCAGCCAAGCTTTCATTCAAGTTTCCTTTATTTGCTCTTCAAGTTCATAGATTGGTGACCTTTTATGAAAGCGAACTGCAATCTTTGTTTTGTTATTTTAAGAATTTTGATAAGAGGCGTTGAAGCACGGCCATATGTCTAATTAGTGTAGAATATTTATACACATCCATTTGATGTGTAATATGAATGTATATGTATGTGGCACGGAAAGTGGAACAGCCTACATACATACATACATAAGAATCAGCTGTGTGTGAATGTGTTTAAATATTTCCAAAGAGCAAGAATGACATGTTTTAAAAATAAAAACTTGCTGGCGCGTTGGCTTCAAGGCAATTGCACGGAGAGTGCGGTTAAAAACCGTATAATTTTGTTGTGTTTTTGTTGTTGTATTTTTTTTGCTTTTTCCGATTTTTTATATGTTGCTGAGTGTTAAATGAATGTCATTTCGAAAGCAGCCGCAAATGCATTTGTACTTTTGTGCATATGAAACGAGTCTTTCAAACACAAAAACTTTGAACTCCAAATTTAATTTGATTTGAGTTCAGCTAAGTTCAGTTTCAGTATCAGAGAATAAAAAATGTCTTTTTATTACAGATGGTTTGTTATATAATAGGCTTTAAAATTCATTGCGCTGTCTCCCACGTGTATGGCAGATCATTTGATTGCCAAGTGCATTAAATGCTAAATAATGCACATAATTATAAGCCAATAATGCGGTAGTCACTAAGCAACGATAACAATTGCGATGTTAGTTCGTGTATCGATTCACTAGGTACATAGGTGTGTGCATTGTGTATTTTTTATTTACTTTATTATATTACTTTATTTTGATATTCAAGCAAGTGCCAATAACAACAGCAACAACAACATCAAGAGAAATTGGAATTTAATCATTATTAAGTACATAAGTAGCTATGTAGATAATGCTTGGCACCGACAAAGGCCAAACCCGACAAAGATATACGATAAGTTTGTATAGGGAAAATTTGGAGCTACCTTTTTGGCTATCAATGCTCATAAATTTACACCAAATTTGATAATTTATTACAACTCGCGCACTCAAACATACACAACAAAACACAAGAATATTCAATGCCGGCAATTACCTAACAGGACTCAGGATCTATAACTGGATCTTGAGGCACAATTCAAGTTGTTAGCTATACTTAAACTGAAGCAGTCTTTGCACATGAAGTCTTTTTATATACATCGATCTTTCTACAGCAGTAGGTGGAGTAAGGAGAGTTGACACTTCTCAATTCTTATTAATGAAAATTCGGAACAAGTTTTCCTATTAATTAAACACACACTCGCACACACACATACAACTCACGCACTTGCAGAAGCAGCTAAGTTAAACTAACCTGCGCTTTTGTCGATCGTTTGATTGCTATTAAAACTCAGCAAAAGGCGCGCGCGCGATCAACTTCGGCAGCGCAAAACAAGCTTTGGCCACCACGGCGTATTATTGCCGCCGCTTCAAGGCAGCGCAGTCGGCGCATGAACTTTTCTGCTTATCAACGGAAGAGCGCGTTCGTAAGAGAATCGAGTAAGAGAGAGAGAGAGCGTCTGCCAACTTTGTGTACGCCAGTGATGAAAGCTTTTGCAAAGAGAGCAATAAGTTGCTAAAGCTTCAGCACACAACAAAGTTTACCGTTTGAGATGAGCTTTGGATTGATACTTATCACAGTTGACAAAAAGCTAAACATGAGTTATCTTTTACATGCAGAAAATGCATTATGTTTATTCATTACGTTTACCATGGTCGAATAAAGTATTTTGACAAAGGTTTGTGCAATGTTAGATCGCTTGTCGTGATAAGCTTAGAGAAAAAATGTAAATGCTCAATATAAAGTAGGCAATATTAAATATATTTTATTAAACTTAAAACGACATTGTAAAAGTTAGGCGGAAAAGTATTTTGACAAATAATTCTCATTAGTTTCTCGTCATTCGAGAGCAAGTGACGGTCTGCACTGCAATCTAAAAAGTCTCGTTTCAATAAAATTTATAAATTTTATTCAAAAACACGGTGCTACAAAAATGAACCAAAATAATGGATGGGACATAGCGTAGGTTGTAGGTATAGATAAATAAATTTTTTTTTCATAATAGAATTTTTTGTCCACTTTGAACTTTTAAATTACGGTTAAAAAAGCCGTTTCTTCGTACTTGCACTCAGTAATGCGCCCATAGCTTCGTCAAATATTCACAGATTTTTAATTTTTTTAACGGTTTTGGAAAGAAGAAACTTAAGTATATTAACGTGCCATACTTGACTTTTTTGACTTTGGTGATGTTTTTTTGAACACTATTTTATTAGAAACCCCCTAGACTTGTATTTTTATTTAAAAAGAACACATTTTTATGAGTAAAATGTGTGTCTATTTTTTTAAATCAGACAATAATGGGCAAAGCTATAATAGATTTTCTGAAACAGAATTACTCAAAATGTAGATATTTGCGCCAATATTGCGCCATATTCCCATCCCTTCTTATTCCATTTGTAGTTGCGTAGATAGCAAAGTAGTTAGTTAGCTAAGGAGTATTTTTCAATGACTTTTTTTCTAAAAAAATTAATAACTCTGTTAAATACAACACGATTTTAATAAATTAAAAAGAAAAAGACGTAAAATTTAATGTTTTTTGAAACAGCTTGCCAAAAATTAGTTGCTTTTTACAAATTTAACTTATTTATTTATGTTCAAAGTACTGTAAAGTCGCAAAAAACTGAAAAAATCCATTTATTTTTACATGTAGCTCCCTCAATATTTATATAATTTTTAGCTCCATTAACCTCAAAAAAACTATTTTTTTTTACCGTAATTTAAAATATCGATGTGCAACGAAAAATTCTAGTATACCACAATGTTACATTCAACTATATCGACAACCTACTCTATGTCGCATCCCAGAAGTTTTTTGGCTGTAGCACCGTGAAAATCTTAAAAAGACAGAAATTATCCATATTGTCAGGAAGTAGACTACTTCGGATGAAGCTTTCGGCTTTCTTACAAGACGAGAACAAACTACAATGCACAAGTATGAAGGTCAGTTCACTTGTATGTACTTTTATTCTAAATAATATATTTTTTAAGATCATATGTATGTACAATAGGGCGGGTCAATTTGTTCGGGTCGAAAAAAACGTGATAATCGTCCTCCTAATACATTTTTCAGCAAAACTCATTATAAATCGCCCTGGTTTTGGGTTTTTTTTTGTTTTATTTTTTTGAGAGTAGGGTCCGACCCTAGACTTAGGCCATATACCTTAGCCTAACATCTTCATGCTTCTCAGCGGAGGCTAGGAATTAATTTTAGACGCATAGTTTTTCGGTGAAATATTCTTAGAATTCATCGTAGATTCTGATTCTGGTTGACGATTTTTGCAAAAAAAAAATTTACCCGCCCTAATGTACATACATACAAATTTACATCTTATCTTATGTATGTACGCTCCCAAGCTCTGGATGCTATGACACTTAGTTGCTGCTTTTCTCTTTGAACTGATTCTTCGCACACTTAGTGATGCTTTTGTTGCTAGTGTGGACTATCGACCACAGAGATTGTTGAATATTTGATGTAAGGATATATTTACGTTGAAGTCTGTTCAGATAAAGTTAAAGTTAAAGTAAATTATGAACGCACACCGTTCCCACATTAACAGCTTTTTAAAGTTAGTTAAACTTTGATGTTCCCTTGACGCATTTTGAATACCACAAGCTCCCACAAGGTAGAACTTGCACTTCCTGTACTCTAGACCACTTTTTGAGCGATCTTCAACAAATATTGAAGACTCTGTCAACGAGAAGAATACTACGTTTTCTTGAAATTGAAATAAGCAGACATTCAGAAGCTTCGTCATTCGTCATTCGTCATTCGTCATTCCCACATTCACAATTCGAACGTTCGAGTAAGCATACAAATTTGCGCTATTTAAATATGTTTTGATCACACTGTTCAAATAACGCAGCTGTCTTTTGATAAACAACTGAAACAGAGAGAGAGAGAGATAGACCCGTAACCAGAGTGGCCTTGATTCACAGTTACAGCTGGACTTACCTCAATCAGTGACCTACCTGCATAGTGTATTGTTCCATTGATTAAAATTTCCACTGGGGGGCTGTGGGCGTTAGGCAGGTCTGCAGCAAATACGATATGATATCACTTATCACACAATTGAACTAAAAAGTATAAATACTTGACGTCACTTTTTGTGATGTTGTGGTGGAAAACCTTATCGCGTTGTATTTGACATTGTTGACGAATTTCCTATCGATTCGGAATTGCAATTTTATTATGATACGTAAAGTTTTAATTTGTACTACATAATAATATTTGTCAACGTGATTTTTATTTGTGTTTTTAAGAGCGGCGTATATTTTGAAGTTTAATCAAACGGAAATTTAATTTGTAAGATGTCATTAAATGAGATACTACCAATCAATGAATAAATATATAATTATATTGACTGCAGCGGCATCAAAGCATGACAATCCAAATATTTTGAGTCGTTAATGGTTAAGAGACAAAGTCGTGAACAATTTGAGCTATAAATTTAGTGAATTTTTCTGGTTGTGCCCGTTCAAATGATTTATTGTTGTAGTGTCTGAGCCGCAGACTTGTGTGACTTGACAAGCTTGTTAATCGCCAAAAACTGGTTTTCGGCTTTTGAGGAAAATGCAATATTTCAATCGGTGGTGTGTTTAGGAAATTTGTTTATGCTTAATACCCTGTAAGCAGTAAATAGACGATACAATGGCGACAAAGTATTAAATTGGTATCCACAACTGTTTACAGGGCATTTCTTAGCTCATATCTTTTCTTTAGCATTTTACAGTTGGTATTGCGCCCTCACAAATGGCCGAATATAATTGTATTTATATACTAGACACTAAAACAATAACAAATAACCGTCTGGTGTTGCACGTGACGTATACGCAACGTGGCGAGTGCGCCATTCGCAGTCGCTGTCGCTGTCGCAATCCGACAATCATGGCACAAAATGTGTGTCAAATATATTTATAATATGCTTTAACTGAACTTAATATCTTTAGGTGTCTTTTACCGCTAAATTCGCACCTTTTTTGTGTCTTTTTTGTTGTCATCTGAATTTTAATGGGCGGCTGCTGCTGCGGCTGCTGTTGCTGTTGGTCTTCTGCTCGTTGCATTTGTTGACAATTTAGTATAGTTGCAACACTTGGCACTGATTGAACTTGTTGTTGTTGAGCTGACATGATTCAATGTATTGTATTGTTATACGCACTATAGCTGCTCTTTTTTCCACACGCAGCGACAACGATTATAATTATAATGCAAATTGCTTCTTTGTGCTAAAATTGCAGACGCGACACAACGAACTTTAGTTATTGTTGCTTTGCGATTCGATTTGAGACTCGTGCACGTATTCGTACTCGGAATCGGTTTGGTTATCCGTCGCGGTCTCGATGCTAGTCTTAGTCTGAATGCTGAATGACTGCGAATTATATTGTACGATGTATATGTATATGTATGTATTTATTTTTGTGTCGGTTTTGGTTGCTGTTTCAGTTCGTCTATCTGAATCTGCATGCACGGAGAGTCATGTGAGTTTTGCTTTTGGTTTGCGCAGCTCCACCGAACTGACTGACAGAGTAACCGTCGACACGTCGACGACGAAGCTTAAATTCACCGCAGATGTCAAGCGGCAGCCAATAAAAAATAAAATACAAGCAAATACAAATACAAAAAATACAACAGCAAATATAGCGAAGTAACAACAAGTGTCGTGTTAAACGGCTTTTGGCGATGGGCTTTTTGTTGTTGATTTTTTTAAATATACCCTGTAACCATGATTAAGTTGTAAAGTTAACTTAAACAAATTTAAAATTATACCAATAGACACTGTAAGCTAGAAACGAATTCTTTTTTGTATCGAAGATAACTTTAGCTAGGCAAAAAATAAAAATCCTGGTTTCCAGGATAAAATCAATCCAACGCGGTGTCAGAAGTTCTGTTATCCCGGATTTTCTTAAGCCACAAATACTTGATTCAAGTATGATTTTATAATTCCTTCTTCGCAAATAATTTGATTATTGGGGTTCTTTAAGCATTTTTGCAGTGAAGTTAAATGTTTTAGGCTTTTTAGACTATCTTATTGCTGATTTGTTGCCATTTTATCCGCATTTTCTGAAAACAAACTTAAAAACACATGCTAAAATTAAGAATTTAAAACTTGAATTTTAGAATGGATTTTCCTTACTGTGTACGATTTCAAGACAATAGCTTTCAATTTATAGTATTTTAACAAACAGCATTATTATAAAAAAAACAATATCATTATAATAGCATTATTGTTAAAAAAAAATAAAGAGTATCTCTGAGTTGAGCACCCTCTAGTTGAGCAAGTTATTTTTATGTGTTTTCCGTTGTTGTTGCTGTTAAATCTGTTATTATTTTTACTTTCGCTGTTCGTTTTCGGATTTTGTTTTGATTCTAAGCTTTGCGCGAAGGGGAAATTTTGGCAATTACGTTCAAGGGGGCAGCATCTATTTTCGGACACTTTGAATTTTGACGATTTAAGTGAACTTTGCTCGCTTTTTTTAAGCACTCACGCGCAAGAATCAAGATAATTTCTCTCAGTGTTGTGCGCACTAGTTGAACGATTTATATTGTTTTTATCTACGATACCTGTGCACTTTATATAAGTACTCATGATGGCATATAGATCGTAACTTGTATTGGATAATATGATGCCGATTCAATTGTCGGTGGTTTTGTTTGGTATAAAGGTAACTCCTTATCAAGGCGTCGCCATAAAGATGTGCTTATATAAGCTTTAACATCGGCGAGCTATAAATTAGAAATGCGATAACGTCAAAAGCTGGAAATGCAATTCAATTGAAATGAACATTTATGCATAATTATTAAATTCGACGTATTTCCGATGACAAAAGATATACACCTCTAATCATGGTCAGTTTGCTACGCTGACCTAATATAAACTAATCTTTCTATTTATGAAATGTATCTACTCTTTTGATTGTATTACTTTACAATATAATTACCATTGACGTTAGAAAAATTTAACGACCAGAAATGAAGATCCCCAAAGATTCCTTTAATGTCCCTCATTACTTGAACTGTTGGACCAAAGTCAATAAGTAAGTGTATAATAACTTCGGCTAACTAATTTTCTCATATTTCTTCTTTTTTTATTTGCAGTAAATTTAAATTTATTACTTGTATTTGGCTCAACGTCAACTGCGATAAGCAAATAAATGACAATTCCAATCAATTTAATGCATTGACATGTCATGGAATACCTTTTAATTTACATACAATACCATGTAATTAGGTAATTAATACAAGTAGCTGTTCAATAATTAGATTTACATGATTTGTTTTGTCATTCTAATAGCAGTTATAAAATATATTATTTTCTGATTGCCTTTATTAACAAAGATAATGAAATTTCTGTTTTATGCATTCTGCTTTTTTTTTTATAAATATGATAAACGCTGAGTAATATATTTATGTATATATTTGTAGATATGTGAACTTGTGTTTGTTTATTCGGCTACAGATTGGGTTTAAATCAGAGCAGCGAGGAAGGAGTGCAGCTGCAGTGTTGCCAACTTTTGCTTGGAAAAAAAGCTGTTTTTGACGGGAGGAACGATGCAAAAAAGCTGAAAAATGTATTAAAAAAATCCACAAAAAATCTTATTTTCAATACATTAATTTCTGTTTTTATCTCGAAAAGGGTAGAGTGAGCGCACAACAACAGTTGTTGTTTTCAGCAGCAGCTGATCTTTTATTCATAAGATGTGAATAATTTCATCGAAGCTGTCCTCATTCTCCTGATATAATAATCCTGCGCAAGCCATATTTGTAAATTCAAAATTCATAATAATATACATATATTATTTTCGTAATAAGAAGCAAACAAATAAACCAATTGCCTTATGTACTTTATACTTTTAAGTTTTGATTTCACAAGATTGGCTTGGCTAAATATGCGCTCCACCTTCTCGCTTGACCAAGGCAACTATAATAAATCAATGGCAACCTAAGTATTGTTGCCCCCAGAATCCTTATAGGAATTGACTCTAAATCTAAAATTTTGTAGTGCTGCCATTATTTTGCCATTTCACCATGCGAATTTCGTTATATTGGGTTCTAATTTCCCCTCTATTAAGGCATTTACAAAAAAATCTGAAAAAAAGCATTTCAACAAATAAAAAAGCCAGAATTCCCGCTGTTTGCAAATTTTTCTAAATGGCCTTTGAAAAAGCCAGATCTGACGGGAAAAAAGCGACTCTGGCAGCACTGTGCAGCTGATTACGCTGGATAAAGCGTTGCATACTTGTAGGCTGCATGGGGAAATGGATTGTGTCTTGGGAAGAGCTACACGAGATATACAATTTAATTGTTGACAAATCATTTACAATTAGGTTTTTTGTGTCATAATTTAATAATATATATTCAGGTATGCCACAGAAATCACTAGTGAAAGCGAATTCAGAGAATAGCAATTCCATTTCGAAAATTTCTCCGTGCCACAGAAATTTGTGTGATTTAGGTTTTTTAGCATGTTCATCAACCTTTTCGTACTAGGCTGCTAGGGTTGGCCCCTTCTCAGATTAAATTTCCCAAGGGTAAACTTTTTTAAGTTTATCATTGCAGAATATAAAATTTTTATTTTATTTCTTATTTTTTTTATTTTATTTATTTATTTATTTTTATTTATTTATTTAAAGCAAACATTGCTGCCAAAAGTTTAAAACAAATACAATATAGAATAGATATTACAATAATATAAGAATTTAAAAAGAACAGAAAGCCTAAATGAACTTACAAGTTTAGTCTAATAACGTCACCGACACGATGGGGGAGTTTTATTTGCCAGTCCGGCGAGCTATGCCCCTATTCACAGCCAAGGTCTGTCAGTGGCGTTATTAGAGCCTAATTCTGGATAGGAAAAGTGAAGAATTAAAGATAGAATTAATAAATAAGACTTAATTTAAACTTAAAATTAAATGGAGAGTAAGGATGAAAAATGCAACAATATGGGGGAAATTTATTAGCCGGTCCGGCAAGCTATGCCCCTGTTCACAGCTAGGGTTGGTTGCAAATTTCATAGGAAATAGAAAGTAGAAAAATATAGAAGGTCAAGTGAAAAGACAGAAGTATTAAGATCAACAGAACAAAGAAGAATATGAATAAGAGTAGAATAGACAGAATTGAGGTGTAAGACACGAAGTTAGAGTTGGCCAGAGATGGACCGTAGGTGACAGAGAATACAAATTTTAATAGAAGACAGAGTGTGTTCCAAAGAGAACACATGAAAGAGAGAATTATAACACGTGCATAAAACACGAAAAGGATTGTGCAAAGCATAATCAGTGGTGCAAATAGGAAGAGATAATGGAAGAAAGTTTCTAGTTGGTCTACAAGGAATAGAGAAGTTAAGACGACTTAAAAGAAAAGAAGAATCAATGTTACCATTAATAAGATTATGTATAAATAATACACTAAACATTTTTCTACGATCAGATAGTGAAGGAAGGTTTATAAGTAAAAGTCTACTGGAATAAGAAGGTAGGCGAAGATTGGGATCCCAATTTAAACTACGTAGAGCAAAGAGAAGAAATTGCTTCTGGATCGACTCAATACGGACCTCGTTGTTCCTATATTGAGGGGACCAAATACATGAGCAATATTCTAGAATAGGACGTACAAGGGATACATAAAGGAGTTTGGTAGTGAAAGGATCGTTAAATTCTTTCGACCAACGCTTTATGAATCCAAGCACGCCCTTGGCTACGTTAATGATAGAGGAAATATGAAGATTAAAGTTTAGTTTAGAATCGAATAGAACACCCAGATCTTTAACGGTGTATATACGTTGTAATGGAACATTATCAATCGTATAAGAACCAAGAAAGGGTTTTAAGCGACTAAAAGACATGAACATACACTTAGAACAGTTTAGAGGAAGATGATTAGCCAAGCACCAAAGTTGCATAGAATTTAGATCATTTTGAAGTAGATCAAGCTGAGCAGGATCGTTAAAAGACAGGATAAGTTTTACATCGTCCGCATACATTAGTATGCGAGAGTTTAATAAAATAGACGGAAGGTCGTTAATAAAAAGTGTAAAGAATAAGGGCCCCAGGTGACTACCTTGAGGAACACCAGAAGTTACAGAAACAGGTTTAGATATGGTAGATCTGAGTAGAACTTTCTGTGTTCTATTCTTTAAATAAGAAGAGATCCAGAAAAGTAAAGGAGAAGGAAATCCAATGCAACCAAGTTTAAAAAGTAAAAGATCATGATTCACTGAGTCAAATGCTTTACTGAAATCAGTATAAATGACATCAGTTTGCATTTTCCTCTGGAATGCATCATTAATAAGGCATGAAAATTCCAACAAGTTGGTCGTAGTAGACCGACTCTTGATAAATCCATGTTGAAAGGGGGAGATGACAGATTTACAGAGGTGTTGTAAATTTGCTGAGATAATTTTCTCAAAAAGCTTTGGAATAGCCGACAAATTTGCAATACCTCTGTAATTAGATACATCAGATTTACCACCTTTTTTGTGCAAGGGTATAATAAAAGATTCTTTCCAAACAGATGGAAATACCCCGGTGGTAATTGAAAGATTAAAGAGCTTAAGTAAAGGATAAAGTAAAGAAGAACTGCATTCTCTCAATACACAACTTGGGATATTATCAGGTCCAGGGGAGTAGGAAACTTTAATAGACCTAATAGCTGATAATAAGGAAGATTCGGAGATGAGGGGAGCAAAAATAATCGAAGATGAACTAATGTTATAGGGATATGAAGAATTAGTGGAAAGAATAGGGGAATAGGTGGATTGAAAAAATTTGGCAAATAGATCAGCAGCAGCTGATTTAATTTATATAGTTCAACTTATTTATATAATTATTGATATTGTATAGCTTAAAATATTTAAAAGTTATTGGCGCGGCAAAAAATTATAGTTACTCGACTACTCTAAATTCAATAATTCGGACAAAAAATGTGACATTATTCTCATGGCATCGGATGCCAGTGAATTGAGCGATGATTTCGTTTCACTCAAAATTGTTCAGGTGATTGGACTGTGGCACGGAGAAATGAAATGGACGTGAAATTCAAGTGGAAGAGATTTCTGTGGCATACCTGA
>JBAMBL010000191.1:0-232684 GCA_037043405.1 Drosophila subquinaria
AGGAAGGAGGAGAGCGAAACAAATGATCAACTGCTTAGCAAGCAATTTACAATGCAAAAGGAAAGAGAAGAGGCTTGCAGTTAGATACGATTAAGAGAGATGGGGATGGAGAGTAAGGAAGGAGGAGAGCGAAACAAATGATCAACTGCTTAGCGAGCAATTTACAATGTATAAGGAAAGAGAAGAGGTTTGCAGTTCGGTACTGAAAATGCAGATAACGTCAAACAATCTTATCTGTATTTGCATGCATACATACATATGTACGTGTGTATGTATGTATGTACACATGTACGTCATCCCAGTTGACAGCTGATATCGAGTGTATTTGATACTTGTCGCGTGCCAAATTCGCCATCTTTAAATTAGCTACGTTTGGTATTTAAAATCTTGGTATTATTTAAAGCGTTTTAAAGTATAATCTTATTACCTTTGTTTTCTATGCGAATAATTAATTATGCATAATGTTCAAGAACTTTCAGACTAATTATTTATGTTTTGCGTATCTTTATTCAGTTTAGGAATATTTCGAAAAATATTCAGTGTCGTACAATGTCCTAAATACCAAAAAAAAAGACAACAAAATTGTTAAATAAATATTACCTTGAAGCGAGTATTTTATACAAGGGGCTAATGGCCGAAATATCGTTGATGTTTTTGTTGTTGTTGTTGTTATTTTTGGTGTTTTGTTTTGGTGTGTGCTTTGGCATGGATGTGACATTGATATAACTGCTGAGTCAAAATGTTGGGTCATTCGCCTATCCAGCGACGTCTAACGAGATACGAGTTGGGCGATAGGAGGTGGAGGTTTCAGGGCCACGAATTTGACTCAATATTAATATTAAAATGCAAAACTACCAAGTATAATAAACGACGATTATCAATAACATGCATACAGACATACATACATACATATGCACATCTATGAGCATACACACACACACACACACACATAGGCAAATTGCCGGATCAATTCACTTTCTCATTGGACACACGGTTACCAACAATTATCTTGTCACCCATCTCACTGCTCGCTTGTTATTTTGCAAAGTAAATACACACACACACACACACACACATACAAAGATAGACAGACAGATACGAACGCACATTCACCCACAAGCCACCCCACTTACTCTTTCACTCTTTTTACGGTTACACGTGCGTGCGTCGTCCTCGTCATTGCCAAATGCCCCCACCCCCCCCCCGACCTCCCCGTTCCCATTCACATCTCATAAAATCATCAACACTCGACTAACCGAAACAGAGCGCAACGTTCGCCAGCCACACCGTTTTGGTTTCGGTTTTGCTCTCTCTCGCTCTTTGTCGCTCACGCGCTCGCTCTCTTTATATGTAAGTATGTGGCGCTCTCTTTTCGTTTGTTGCGGCTCTCACTAACTTCGTGTGTACTTCGATTTCGGCTTTGGCTTCTCTTGCTTTACTGTGTTTTCAATACACTTTTCTAGATAAATGGCGTATCAGCTGCACGATTAACTTTATATTTAACATATTTATAAGCAGGCTCTCAGCTGCATGTTATATTAAGAGTTCAATGTGTGAAAGAGTGTTCATATTTCGGTGTTGAGACATTTGTTATGGTCTTTACTGGTTGTTGTTGTTGTTGTTGTTTTTCTTTTTATTGCGGTTTTGCATTTAGAAATTGATGATGATGCCTCTTTGTGTTTGTTGTGTGTGAGTATGTGTGTGTGTGTGTGTGTGTGGGAACATTTTCCTTTTAAATTGAAACTGTAACACAAAATGTGTGTGTGGTACGCAAGTGGCCTGTGTCCGTCCGTCCGTCCGCTGCCCTCCTCTGCCCTTGATCGAGTGTCCGTTGCCGGCGGCGTGAAAAAACATTTTATGGTCTTCTGTTTAGCTTTTGAGTGGCTTTAAATGCGTTTTTCGACTGATTTTTATTTGCCTCGTGTCCCTTACACGCACACACACACACGCACACACACACATACTCTGTGTACATACATATAAAACATTCTTAGCATATTTTCGATTGATATCTTGCTTGAAATGCTGGCAGGAAAAAGGCAGGTACGCTGTCCAAGTTACATGAGCATGTGTACATATGTACATACATATGTACATACATATGTACATACATATGTACATGCATGTATGATACATACTTATGTAGAGCTGTATGTGCTAGTGTATTTCATTTGATTACATTTCATTTTCTGATGTTTCTCTTTATTTTATGCACTTTCAAAGCTGCTTACTGCGCGTGTTATTGTTGTTCATATTATTGCAATACGTGTCGTGTTAACTTGTATGACAACAACAACAGCAACAATAACAAATACAACCTCAACGTTGAGATGATGAGCAAGAAAATGCCGGAAGTTAACGTCGCAGTCAATATCTACGTCAACGTCGCTGCCAGCGTCGCTGCTGCGCTAAGTGGCTGTAAGCTGCCAAAGGCGTCGCGTCGCGTCGCGTCGCGTCGCTGTCTGCGATTGACGTTGACGTTGACAGCAGCAGGCGTGTTGTGATGCTGATGATGATGACGCCGCGGCGTCACCTTCGACGTCGACGTCGCAGCTTGCTGCCAATGAAAGCGTTGACATTGTTTTTGTTGTTTTCGATTTTCGTTTTCGCTGTTCTTATTGTTGGCAAAAACAAAAAAAAACAACAGCAACAATGAGCAATAATAATAATTGTTGCGGCGCATTTCGAATTCAAATTGAATAAATCTTGCTGTTATTGTTGTTGTTGGTGATTTCAATTTACTTTTGTATTAAGCAACAGACAAACAAAAACAACACGCGCTGGTTGCGCTGCCAGCGTTGATGCCATTCTTTTTGTTTATTGTTTATGATGAACGTATGTATGTATGTACATATGTGTATGTGTGCAAGCAATTCATAAATGAATTTTTCTCACATCGACGCAGATTTCAAGATGAGCAAGATGAACTCTCTCCCATCTCTTTTCTCTTCCCCTATTCTATCGGATGCTCAAGAGCAAACTGATCCCCAATTGAATCCAAGATCAACTCAGTTAGCAAGAGGTCGTCAATGATTGTCAGCTTATCTGTGTAAATGTATGTGTATATGCGTGTGTGTGTGTGTGTGTGCAAGTGGTTACGTATTTACGTAACTGATTCCGTATCCCGGATGCAAATACTTCCAGCAGAAATTTACTCTTTGTCCACGTTTTTGCGCACAGTGACTGTGCAAAGTATTGTCACACAAATTAAGAAAGAAATTACGAAAAACCAAGCAGACTTATTATAAAAACAATGTTAAATGTTTGAGGTGTGTCAATACTTGTGTGATTGACTGTATTTGTCTATTTGCTTGTTTGTCTTTGCATTTTTGGGTCAGAACCTGTTGACATAAAACATTCAACACTTAAATGGGTTAAAATGCTAAACACAATTTCATAAAAAATATATGTATATAAAAACAATACATGAAAACAAAAGACAAATACAACAAGAACAACAACTAATAACATTAAGCAGCAAAGAGGCGAAGACTACAAAAAAAACAACAACAACAACAACAACAACAGAAGCAAGAGACGCACAGCGACAGCAAAGAGAAAAAACCCAAAGCGAAACAAAGAAGTGAACAAATAATGTAAAATTATGAAGAAGTTTAAATACTCTTGTAAAACTATGAAAAATATGTGTATGCATTCATTACATACATATGTATACATAGATATGAGTATATACTTAGCTATAAGCTAACACATCCAAACAAATAAAAACAAAGCAAAACCGCTAAATTACAACAACAAGCAATAACAACAGCAACAACAACAAACATAAACAACTCATTCGTGTGACGATTATCTTGAAATGAGACCATAGCACACACGTACACACACACACACACGCAAACACTTTCAAACACAAGCGCATAGTTAAACGGCCGCGCGGAACAATGACGACGACGACGTCGACGTTAACGTTAACGTCGCTGCCAACAAGTCCCACAAGTCATTGCGCTGAGCAACAGCAGCAGCAGCAGCAGCAGCGACAACAACTAGTAACAAGGGCGGAAGCAAGAGAAAACCAAAAGCCTAGCCAAAAGAGAGCGAACGCACAAAGAGCTGCGCTATTGTAGCTACGACGCCAAGTCTCTGTTGACGCTAGCAGCGACGCCGAGGTCAAACACACACAAGCGCACATCAAATAAAATATACACATAATACAAATGAGCGAACATTTTTCAGCCGCGTGGTGGCTGGCCCCCAAACAACAGTGGACAGGGGGGTGCGGGCGGGCTAAAGTGAAGTGGAGTGAAGTGGGGCAGGGGGCCGTCGACGGCCCTGTCGTTTGAATTGGGACGCTTGCGCTTGCTTGATGTTTAGCTTCCATTTGATTATTATTTCTTCTTTTTTTTTCTTTGGTTTTTGTTTTATTATTTCGTTTTTTTTTTGGTTTTGTGAATTTTTATGCTGCCTGCTGTGCTCTGCACTGGCTCTGTCGCATGTTTTGTTTTACGTCTCGTCCTTAGGCCAAAGAGAGCGCCCTTCACTCGCCAGTCAATTTTAGTCCGTCTCTCCAAGTGTTTGGCTGTATATGCATATGTATGTGTGTGTGTGTACGTGTGTGTTTGTGTGTGTATGCTTGTGCAATTATACTGGTTTGTTGTGCATAGCCGACGGAGCCGACAATCAAATGTTGCTCTGTCTCTGTGTCTTTGCATGTGCTCTGCCTGTGTGTGTGTGTGTGTGTGTATGTATGAGTGTGTGTAAATGCAACGATATTGCTTTTAACATTGCTTCTGCTGCTTCCTCTGTCCACGGCTATGTCATCACCTATGCGCCCTCTTGCCCAGCCACTCCTTCTCTACCTCCACCTCCACCACCTCTTCCTTTGCCTTCTCCTCTCTATATCCCCCCCTACATGGATTTTGCACGCTCGTTCGTTTGTTTGTTCGTTCCGTTCGTTTTGGAAAATTTCTGAGACGCTTCGTTGCCATTGGTATTGGGTATTGAGTTACTTTTCTGGGCTAATCCAGATATGAAGACATTGTACGTAGTTGCTGTTGCTGTTGTTATTGCTGTTGTTGTTGTTGTTGTAATTGCTGTCGTGAGGCAGGTGAGGCCCAAAAAACTTTCTAAGGTTTCGCCGTCGACGTTTGAAGTAATCATTGCCCATTTTGTTTCATAATTAATAATCAACGCTTGTGTATCTATCGCACAAATACAGACACACACACACACACACACATTCATGAGAGACGTGCGTCTGTCTGTGTGTACAGTTGTTGGATGGCGTCAACATTGGCCGGGGGGGGAGGATGTTGAGTGTAGAAGCGACACAAGAGGAGGGTGGCCAGCAATTAAGCATAGATTATGCTGAGCTGAGATTTATTAAACGCAGCGTTGCCACATATCCAAAAATACTTATAAACATAAAATGCTCAATAGCAATAAACAAGTTTATACGACAGTCTAAATCGATTTCAAGGAAATTAATTAAATTAAATTCGCAGCTAACATTTAAAATCCTCAGTTTTGAAAATGTTTAAAAATTTAAGTAAAACATTTATCACTATGAAATGTACATATGTACATAATTTAGTCAAAGCGACGTTAATATAAATATTAAAATAAACGTAAGTCAGAAGGATTTTGGTTAAATCAGGTTTAGCTGCCTTATAAACTTTTGTAAGTGACATAAACAAGACAAGACTTGCATGTGCAGCTGTTCACAGGTATGCGCACACACACACACACACACATACATATAAATATTTACAATTGCATTCTCAAACCCCCTCCCTCTACCACAACGTGCTGTCAGCTGTTTTGTTGCTTATCAGCAACATGACAATAACAATTTACAACAACAAGAACAACTCTATTTGCAGCTTCGATCAAAGTAAGACAGACAGCGTGATCCCCCAAGTCGGAAGTTGATAGCTTCCCTCTCCCCTCCCCTCCCATCCGTCAACGACAAAACAAAAAGGCAGACGAAACCAAAAAGACACAGGCAAACGCAAACACAGACAGACAGCAACAACTTAACGGAGAGAGCAGAGGCAGCAGAAGCGGCAGCGGCAGCGGCAGCGCAGTCAAAATTACTTAGCCAAAGAGAGTCATCAAAGAGAGCTGGCGGCGCGTGTGTGTGCGAGAGCGTAAGTGTAAGAGCATTGCGTTGGGGAGGCTGAGGCTTCAATGCGCTTGAGAGCCAGCAAAGTCGTCATAAATTTCAAATGCTATCAGCTGTTAAAAATGCATATGTACATCTGCTGCTACTGCTGCTGGCGTTGCGGTCACAGTCAACGTTAACGTTAACGTTAACGTCAACGTCAACGTCAACGTCAACGTCTGCTGCAGCTTCACTTGCATGCGGGAAAGCCGCCGCACACAAACACACGCACTCACTGTCAACATGTGCGTGTGTGTTTATGCTCTCAGCACAAAGTGTCGTTGTCGCTGCGGTCGTCTCTAAGGGATGCGGTCGGAGGGGGGCTCAAAAGGGGGTTGCTCTTGCTCTTGGTTTTGCTTGCTCTTCGCTTTGGCGCTGTGCGATGAAACCAATTAATGAACAAACGCATTTTTATTTTTCTTTGCGATGTTGTCGTTGACGTCGACGTCGACGCCAACGCAATCGTCACTTCTTATCGCCGTTTGGGAATCGAAATCATTTCACAGCTGTTTTTTTTTTGTGTTTTGTTTTTTCAGGGGCAACATATTTTAAATGGAAATCATTTTAAAGGTATGCAATCAAAATGATTCCAAAACTGCGACTTAATGGACAGTTATGTCCCTTTAAAGATTGGCATAGATAACTAACGGGTTTGGTCACAGACGATTAACAAAAATATACCCCCATGTATGTATGTAAATATGTATGTATGCATGTATTTATGTTTATCCACCCTCCCCTTTGGGACATACGATAAGTGCGTCGCACTCAAACTACAGTTATTGGAAGGCGTAAGCAGTTCCATATCGAATGTTTAGTGCGGGTCGCTTTGGGGGAGAGTGAGATGGGGAATGTGGAAGGAGGAGAAGTGGAGGGAAACTGAAATTCCTTGGCTCAAAACAAATTGTTTGTTTCTATTCATTGGGGCAACTATAATTAGAAAATCATTTTCTACGGCATTTTTCCAATGTTTGTATATCAACATCATGTTTAAGTGCGTGCATGTGTGTGTGTGTGTGTGTGTGTGTATGTGTGTAAATATGTATGTGTGTGTGTATGTGTGTGCTTGGGTTTTTGTGGATGTTATCTCTATGGAGTTTTAAAAGAACATTTCTCGGAATATTTAGGAAAAAAACCAACAGCAACAAATTAACACTAAAAAGTATTAGATAACACTGAAAATTAATTGAATGTGGGCTAAAAAGGCAAGAAAATGGAACACGTAGAAGAAGAAGGAAAAGAAAAAAGGCCATTTTTACTTAGCCTATTATTTTGGCATATTTTTTTTCATACTCCGATTGTTTATACTTTATTTCATATTGTATTTCATTTATTTATTTTTTTATATTATTTCAAAGGGAATTCCTAAGAGTTCTAATAGATTCTTAAAAATCTATAGAAAAAAATATTGTAATATAGTAGCTCTATAAGAATTCTTTTGAAATTGAAATTAGCTAAATAAAAAAAAATAAAATTAAAAAAAAAAAATGTTTGAATAATACAAAAACAAGCGGAACAGTCGAGTGCACTCGACAGTATTATACCCTGGGCCTAGGCCTCGGCAAGTCGAAGATTTGATGCCAATGCAATTCTCATACTAATCCCTAATAGATAGATGGATATCTATCGTTTCTGTGGCAGCTACATACATACATATGGGCATTTCCAAACTCGCGCACGGGACATTCGTACACATTCAAAGTAAAAAAACGGTAAAAAGGAAACGTTTTTTTTTTCTGATGAAGGGCTTAACATATAGCATTTGATTAGCTCTTTCATTGGTGCAAAGATTGATTTTGGGTAATTTTTCATCTTAAAGTTAATAGAAAAATTGAAGTGATTCGCACGGGACACGAAATGGAAGTGACTTGTGAGGTCAACCAATTCAAACGCCAATTTCAGCGAATCCAGAGGCAACATTTTAATGCAACTAATTTTAAACTCTTCTGCATTGATGCCTCTTAAAAATGGTTATGATTTTTTTAAAAGATGACTTGCACTTTTTTTTTAATTCAATTTGACGTAAATTCGCACGGGACATCGCGCACGGGACATTTTTTACCATCACTATTTTAATGTTCTTTCTGTCTCTCTATTTATAAATTATATATCCAAAACAGCCCGAAAAACTTATTTAAATTAAACTTTCAATATATTTCTTTGAATTAAAATGGTTCACGTTACAATTTTACTGTCCTACTCAGTGTAATCGTTAAAATACAAACGGTCCATTTTGGAAGTCAATTTTTAAGAATATTGACATAAATATGGAAAAAGTGAATTTATTCCAATGTAGAATCTATATGTTCATCCTATTGAATTTCTTCTAACGTATATTGCTTAATTAAATAACTTAAATACATTTCTGGAAGAAAATTTCGAAAGATGTGAGTTTTTGATCAATTTTACGTTTTTGGCCGCGGTGGACCTTTCTGTGGAAATGCCCATATATGATATAAATGAGTGACTTTAACCAATTTGCACGGTATATTTAAATTTTAAAAATTTATTAAAAGTAAAAATAATTAAAATAACAAAAAAAATTGATTGAGCAAGCCAGGAATTGAACCCACGACCTAAACCGCACGGGCGCGTAACTCTAGCATTAGACAGACAATTCAATGAAAAGAAAAATATGAAATAATTAAAAATCATCTGCATCGAGAAACCAGAGAGATTCGAGCCGTGATCTCCCGTTTCGCTTGCCGAGCACCTATCACTTCCACCACTCCTCCACTTGGTCTGATGCTGGCAAACTCGATATGGGCATTTCCAGAAAAAGTTCCACCTCGCCCAAAAACGTAAAATTGATCAAAAACTCACATCTTGTGAAATATTTTTTTCCAAAAATGTATTCAAGTTACTTATTTATGCAATATACGATAGAAGAAATTCGATAGGATGAACATATAGATTCTACATTGGAATAAATTGACTATTCTATATTTTTGGCCATTTTCTTAAAAATTGATTTCCAAATGGACCGTTTGTATTCTAACGATTACACTAAGTGAGATATTAAGATTGTATCATGTGAACATTTTTAATACATAGAAATATATTGAATATTTAATTTAAAACAAGTTTTACAAGCTGTTTTCGATATATCGAATAAAATTTGATGAACAAATTCTTGGAACAAACTACATAGGTGAAAATCTTGTCACGTTCGCGATGTAGCGTTACAAACCACTAATAAAACTTGTAAAATATATAAAATGATAGTTATATATCAATATAATTCCCTTAAATGGAAAACTACATTATTTTATTATGATTTAAGAGTATTTTCTTCCAAATTACTCGCCACCTTTTACTGACTTTCGCATTTGTCAAGATGAAGTCAAATATGACTTGCATTTTTCGTCGCGTTCGCGATGTACAATATTGTTTTCTATAAATATTTCGAAAACGACAAGTCTTCAAAGCGTGTCTTTAAAATAAAAATAATGTTGATAAAATGCATTAAACATGTGAGAAAACATTTTTTTTAAATGTTAACTTTAGCCATTTTTTTTTTTTCATTTAAAGACTTACAAATGTCGCGTTCTCGATTCTGGAAATACCCATAGACAATATTGAAATTATCCTAAAATGAGTTATAACTGTAAAGCGCCGTTTTCTCAATGTCTATTTAAATTTTGTCAAAGACTTTTTTAAAATTTTTTTTTTTTCTCTTTTTTTTGATTTTAAAATATCTTCTAAACTACTATAGATATTGAAAAAAAAAAGTTTTTCAATTGTACAGCTTAATGAAACTTTGTTCTATTCAACTCAAATTTCGAAATGAAATGTATTAACGTACTATATATTATACAAAAATTTGAATATTTAAAAAAAAAAACGTTCTTGTTTTGAATGACAAATTAAACAATTATCAGTTGAACAATGTGTTTTTTTTTATCGGAATAACTACAAATGCTATGGAATAGTTTCAGTTTTGAAATTATACTCAGAAAAAACTTTTCCACAAGTTTTTCCTTCTCTATTTTCAAATATAAATTGAAAAGTCTCAGAATTGAGTCTTATTATCTTTGAAAATAACAAATTTGAACAAAATTTACAAATAAAAAACAACAAATTGAGTCTAAGAAGAAAGAAATGAATGCAGAAAACAATTAAAATGAATTGAATTGACATTAGGTAAAAGTTTTGATGATAAAGTCAACTTAAAGGAAGTTACATACATACATATTGTACTAATCGTTTTAAATGTCTTTTAAGGAATTTCCCTACTTATCTTTCATTACCTAGATGCCAATTCCTATCTTCTCTCTCTCTCTCTTGACCCTTGACCCTTGACTGGTATGGCAAATGCAATTCTTGACAAACAGATTGTGTTTTTTTCTTTGGGTTTTACAGTAGGCGATTTGTAGTTTTTACCTGTATTTACCTGCTGGCACTTGCACACCTGCCCCTACCCCTAATTCGACTTTCTTTCTGGTTTAGAATGAAACTTCTCTGATTATGAGTAGAAGAACAGGGAGAAGAAGAATTCAAAATTGTGTTGAGGAAATGGGAATGAAAAGAGACAACAACAATTGCTTGATGGTTCGAGTAATTACAGCGAATCTAAATAAGTATGTGCTGATGATGTGTTACACACAAAATCCAAGACTAAAAAAAAAGAAACCAACCCTCTCTCAACCCCCTACCCCCTTAACCACCCCTCCCCCCCCCTTTTCATGTCACAATCAACGGGTGGCGAGCAATGAAATTCGGTATGCTAAAAATCCGAGCAGAAATAGAAAAATAAGAGGTCAGGGGCGGAGGTTAAAGGGGGTTGGAAGGGGGATTGGGGTGGAGGTTGGTGGTTGGTTGGAGTAAAGGGGGCATTGTTGTCGATGATACCCACGCTGATGTTGATTTTGATGGGTACTTTTAATGCCAACAACCCGCAAAATCATTTACGGGGCTTTTAGCTTTCATTACGCCTGAAAACAGGAAAAACAACAACAACAACAAGGAAAATAAACCATCTCCCGTTACACATCTTTCCGTTCGCCCTGGTTACCGTTACAATCCGTGGCTTAATTAGTTTAAGTGGCACCATGCAATATACATACATACATACATGTATACATACATACATACATACATACATAAATACATACATACATACATACATACATACATACATACATACATACATACATACATACATACATACATACATACATACATACATACATACATACATACATACATACATACATACATACATATATAGACACAACTGCCCAATAAATATGTATGTATGTATGTATGTATATTCATAAGTGGGCGATTGTTTGGAATCCATTGTCATTGTTCGCATTATGGCAACACGATCCTAAACCGATTAATTGTAAATTTATCGATATGTCGATATAATTTAAAATGAGTAAAACTTGCTTAAAATTCAGATATAACGAGCATATTTATTTTAATACTCTGCTTGTTTCTACCTTATTCCATTTATTATACCCTGGGGGTATATTAAGTTTGTGCAAGGTATGTAACGGGCAGAAGGAAGCATCTCCGACCCCATAAAGTGTATATATTCTTGATCAGCATCAACAGCCGAGTCGATATAGCCATGTCCGTCTGTCCGTATAAATGAAAGTATCTCAGAGATGGTGAGAGCTAGGACCACCAAATTTGGAATGAAGACTCCCAATAATATCAGGCAGAACAAGTTTATGTTAAAATTGTGCCACGCCCACTGTGGGGGGCGTAATTCATAAAAAACCGGCAGCACCTTTAATTTTGGGTTTTCAGTTAAATTTTTTAATTCATTTTATGCTAACACGATTGGGCCATAAATAGTAAAGATATTAACAATATTGGTCGAACGCCTTTTCATGACAATTCTATAAATAGAATAAACGGTCAATTCATTCATTTTACATTTACTCCGCCAGAATGTACATCGAGAATGTATATGGGTATTTCCAGGTCTGAGAATGCGACATTCGTACGTCTTTAATTGAAACAAACTTAATATACCCCTAGGGTATACAAAAAAATGGCTAAAGTTCACATTTTCAAAAATGTTTTCTCACGTGTTTAATGCATTTTATCAACACTATTTTTATTATAAAAGACAAGCATTGAAGACTTTTCGTTTTCGAATTATTTTTAGAAAACAATGCTTCGCGAACGCGACGAAAAATGGAAGTCATGTTTGACTTCATCTTGACAAATGCGAAAGTCTGCGAAATGTGGCGAGAAATTTGGAAGAAATTAATCTTAAATCATAATAAAAAAATGTAGTTTTAAATTTTAGAAATAATATTGATATGATACTACAATTTTCTATATTTTACAAGTTTTATTAGTGGTTTGTAACGCGACATCGCGAACGTGACAAGATGTTCACCTAGTTTGTGCCAAGAATATATCCACCAAATTTTATTCGATATATCGAAAACAGCTTGTAAAACTTGTTTTAAATAAAACTTTCAATATATTTCTATGTATTAAGAATGTTCACATGATACAATCTTAATATCTCACTTAGTGTAATCGTTGGAATACAATTTTTGAAGTCAATTTATAAGAAAATGGTCAAAAATATAGAAAAGTGAATTAGTTGAAATGTAGAATTTATATGTTCATCCTCTCGAATCTGTGGAAATGCCCATAAAAGTATGTTTATAGATTACTTCCAGATATATATTTCAGATCTAACATAGGGAACACGCCCTATATACATATGTACATTTGTGCTTCATTTTAACGCCTTTTCAACTCGAAATCAGCATGAAAATCAAAATCAGGCAACTTCTTGGCTGCATTTCACTTGGGCAGATGCTACAAGCAAATTGAAATGCTACAATTTGTGTGCACTCGACTGCCAGATATCCTGTAATCAGAAACTTTAAAATTTTTTGGTTTTACAAAATTGAAATCATATACAAAATATGACACTTTAGTGGACAATAATACCTTGTAAACAGTAAAAAATGTTACCTTTTATGTAAACACTCAAGTCGAATATATCTCAAATATTCTTGAAGATTGTTTTTATAGACTTTTCAATTATTTAAACACAATTTCATTTATGTAAAGCAGGGGTGCCCAAAGCCAGCATACGAATGAGTTCGCACCAATACTCACACAAAAAAACACCAATACAAAGAAGAGAAGTGCAAACTTGAAGAAAAGACAACAACAAAATCACATTGAAATTGTTGTTGTTCAGTTTTCTTGCGCTTGCAAGCACCAATCAGAGAGGAGAACAAAACCGGTTTTTGTGCTGCGCATTGCATGCACACGAAAATGTTTGCATGTGTTGGTATTTTGTATACTCGGCGCCGTGCATGTATACGATATTTTGTTTCCTATGCTTTGAGGAATTACAAAAACAAATGAGGCCGAAAATCAATGTAATGAGCAAAAGCTGAGCACCCCTGATGTAAAGTGATCTCTTTTTAAGTTTGTGAGTAGCGCAAAAATCTGTTTAAGCTTCAATAAAAATAAATAATGTTTTATCGATTTTGCATAACTAGTTGGTTATACCCGTCAAAGTCAAATTTACAGGGTATACGGGGAAAAAATAGTTTCGCTGGGCTCAGTTCGTTTGCCTGCTGTCGAGTTCACTGGGCCCTGGGACTCCTTTGTTGCCGCAGTTGTTCTAGTTGTTGTTGTTGTTGCCGCAGTTGTTGTTGTTGTAGTTGTTGTAAAGGTTGTCGTTGTTGTTGCAGTTGTTGTTGTTGGTTGATTTTTGTGCTTGAGATGTCGCCTCGTCTCCCTTTGCTGCAAGCATTTTCGACTCGTTTTATTGTTTTCTAGTTGTGTTGCAACCCTCCTCCCCCCACCCCCTCTCTAACTGCCTCCCTCTCTCCATAGCAGCCCCTAGGATGCCCTTCTCTGATGATGATGATGATGATGATGATGAGGATGATGATGTTGGCGATGATGACGGTTGTCTTTTGTTGTTGTTAGTTCTTAACGATTTGTACATTGTTGTGCATTGATTGAACGAATGACTGACTGACTGACTGAATGATTGACAAGCAGCGGCTGCTGTTTCCCCAACTGTCACTAGATTTCTGTTTCCCGATTCCGATTTCTGTATGTACATATGTATGTAGTTGCATATACATATGTACATATACATACATATACATATATTTATATGTATCTGACCAACCGCTTTTTACCTTGAGGAATTCGAATATTTTGATGATATATGTATATTGAAAAATGCTGGAAACAAAACTAATCAATCGAAACCTTTAAAATTTTGAAAAATTTCAGCTTGTTGTTTTTAACCATAGAACAAGGTTTTAGTTAGCTTTAGTTAGTATTATTTCTTTAACTATTTTTTTATTTTTTTTTTACTTTATTTATTTTTTGTTTAAGCCAATAAAAATATATATACAGTCGAACTTCCCTAACTCAAAGTCTCTCTAACTCGAACAAAATCGAGTGGCAATACTAGGCAAATTTCATACAATTCTACTTCCCTAACTCGAACTTTTTTCGTGGATAATGGTGATTCGAGTTAGGGAAGTTCGACTGTACATACATATATATTAAAAGCAATTCTTACTTTTTAAGATAATGATTTTATCATAATGTTTTCAATGTTATAAAATCAAGTTAAAATAAAGTTATAGATTGTAAAATACAAAAAACAATTGTTAAGTTGATGTTATTATTTCTTTTATAAATTAAATCAGTATTTAAAAAAAAGTTACATTTTTAAAGTTTTGTAAGACTTTATTCAATTTAATTAACTATTTTTTAAACTTATCTTTTAACTAACAGTACTGCATATTCCTAAATAACGCTTTGAATAATTAAAGACCTAATGAACTACAGTCGAACTTTCCTAACTCGAATCACCTTCATCATTGTACAAAGAAAAGGTTCGAGTTATGGAGATATTCGACTTATAGAAGTCTTTTTGTTAAGTTAGTTAGTTTAACTGCCACTCATTTAGCTCGAGTTTGAGAGATATTCGAGTTATCGAAGTTGGAGTTATCGAAGTTCGACTGTAGTTTAAAATTCATTGAATTTTGATTAGAGACAACAAATGATCTAGTTAATTTGAACAAATTCCAAATTGAAAACTGCAAAAAGACACTTTTTTCATTTGTATACAAAAAGTGGCTTTTTTATTTCCAGTTTTCAAAAAATAATAAAAAATACTAGCAAAGAGATATTTGAAAAAATTTTTTTGAAGAAACTTTTCGCATTAAAACATTTTTTATTTGAGGCCGAAACTTTTACAAAAATTCGAAATTTTCAATGGGTTAAGGCAAGTTTTGTATCATTCAAACGGAATTTGAATGACCTTCCATTGATGCCAAAATTAACATGAAGTAAGTTCAAATTGTGTTTAGATTTAACTTTAAGTGTTGTGTTAATACTTTTGACCACAACTGTATATAAATATGCACACATGTATATGTGTATGTGTGTGTGTGTGTGTCTGTGTAAAAACCCCACTCATTTATACATACATATGTATGTATGTACATACATATGTATGTACATATATTGGTTGCATTAAGTTTCACAATTAATTTCATGTCGAGCGCCCAAACATTTGTTATTCCATTTAAATGTTTGACAAAAAAAAAAAAAAATTGATGTAATTATTAAATGCCGTAACCCAGCCCCCCCCCCCCCCCATCTCTCCCTCCTTCCCTTTGCCAGCATACGCGCCATCCCTTAAGGCAAGGTAAATCTCAGATTTTGACTTTTATTCATCAAAAAATGTTGTCGCCAGCATTCAACACACACACACATATATAAATAAGCTGCGCTATGTGCATGTGTGTGTGTGTCTGTGCTCCCTTTGCTCTTCACACGCTGCGTGCTCCACTCTCGCTCTCCATTCTCCCGCTCCTTGTTGACTGCCCATCTTCCCACACTCTGCTCACTCTCTCTCTCGCTCTCTCTGCCTATCGCTGTCTATGTTCGCTGCACACACTTTGAGTTTATTTCAATTTTTTTTCTCGCTCATACTTATTGCCCTGCTTGCTGTCGCCTTTGCCTCCGCCTCCGCCTCCATCTCCCACTCCGACGAGTCCCCCACCTCCTGTTGCTGCTGCTGTTGCTTCGGCTTTGGCTTCTGCTTTCGTTCGTTCTTTCGCCTGTTGTACTTGTTGTTGTTGTTTTTTATCTTTTTTGTAAAACGAGTTCTTTAAACCTTAAACAGAATTCAAGACACGTCAAATTGATTTTCATCTATTTTATTTACACAAAAAAAAAAAAAAAGAAAAGACGAAGAAAAAAAATAAGAAAGAAACTTAAGCGAATTACATAGAAAGCAGAGGGAACAAATGTCAGGCGACATTTCGTATACCTTCTCGACCTATGGGTGTGTGTGTGTGTGTGTGTGTGCATCCCTCTCTCTGACTCGGACCGAAACGTGCTTACATTTTTAGATACGGATGCGGATACACACACATACACAAAGACACACAGACACACGTCTAGTTTGCATGTATTGAATAACTGCAACAGTAATTCAGTCTGAAACGGTTCCACTTCCATTTCATTCCATTCTGCTCCATTCCGTTGGGTTCCACTCCCCCCGCCCCCCCGCTAAGCGTTACTCAAATCAATCAGCACAATCGTCGACTCTTATCTCGCCACCTCACTCCTCTCAGATTAGTGGGCTTTATCCCGTTAACATATGTTCTCAATGAACCCAGAGAAACTCAACAAAGGCAAAAAGTTGAAAAACCACCCTTAACATACTTAAGATAAACCTCAACTGAATTTGTTAATCCACAGATAAGAGTCTATAAAATAACGCAAGCAATTTCACATTTCAATACAAATTCAATATCAAATTTTCTAATCTTTTTTTACATATTGTACATCCAATCTGTGACTGTTATAAAAACAATTCCAAACTAATCTCAGCATAATTTAGATTTAAAAATGTCTAATTTTCTATTTAATGTTCATTTTATTTTATTTATTTAATTTGTTTATACAGGTTCTACAGGATGTAAAAATGTATCAAAAAATCAACAACTGTATTTTAGCGAAAGCGATTTTCAAGTATTTTAACTTAATATTTTTTTTTTTTTTTTAGTAGTTAATTTTAGGTTCAGTTAATTATGAAAGGAGTTGATAAGATATTAATACTTGAGATTTAATATTTGGAATTTTTGACAAAATTAATCAAGACTTTGAGGCAAAAATTAATATTAACGTGTTGAATAAAATTTGAATGCCCAATTCGCCCAGTTCATTTTTTATACTCGATTCTGTGTTTTGATTTGCAACACAGATAAATAATTTCTATCAGGAACTCAAGGCATTGTGTATCTTAAAAGGCATATATGCATGTAAATACATATGTATGTACATTATGTCAAGTACTTAAATTGATAACATAATTTCTCTTCTCGTTATTTATTAGATGTCTGCATGTATGAGCTAAAACGATGTTCGAAAGGAATTGAACGAAGTCGAAAGATTTTGATTGAGTTTTTGTTCGTTTTTGTCAAACTCAGTTGACAACATTCATACGGAGTGACACGAACTGAATGAGTGAGAAAGCTACTTTGTTTTGAGTTTACTCGAGTTTGATTCGAATTTCGATTTAATTTTCATATTTTCTTTTTTGTATGCGCATTTTCTGTTGTTGCTAACATGTGTGTAATGAATATAAGAAAAAAAAACAATAAAAAGCAATATACAGCTTAATATAAATACAACTTATAAAATCAAAGTCTAATTTTTATTATTATTAAGAGTCTTAAATAAAAGTTTGAATCTGAAAACAGAATTTTTTTTGACATTGTCTGTGTTGGTGGCAATACGATAAAACAACGCTTCTCCATTATTAACAAAAAGTATTCATACATATTCAGCTTGTTTTGTGCAATGAGGGAAAAATATTTATCTGTTTATTCCACCAACATAGACAATCAATCGGAGGAAAATTGAAACAAAGTGAAAAAAGCAGCCACTTGACAATTAAAATTGCGAATCATTCGATTGAATTCGGCCATTTCAAATTCATTATTTTCACATAGCACATTCCTTCATTCGCACTCATTTCGTTAAGGAACTGTTATTTTAGAACTCAATGTCACTCACACTCAAACGAATTTAATTCAAAGTGTGCCTCGCACTCACTCAATTCGAAATCGTTCGAATTTTAACTCAAATTTTGAGTGAATTCATGCAGATTTCTATTATCTTTATGCTTAAATACATTTTCATATTTTATTATTAAATTATCCCTTACTTAGTAAACTGGCAATACATTATTCCTAGTGATAAGTGCTCCACTAAGTTCCAGTTCCAGTTCCAATTCTATTCTGTTCCAACTGGAGCATCAAAACGAGCCTGAGAAAAGGTTCATCTCAGTGCATTGGCCTCCCCTGTAGGGTTGTGCGTATATATGTGAGTGTGTGTGTGTGTATGAGATACAAAAACAACAACAACAAGAGCAACAAAAGACGGCAGGTGTGTGAGCCGAATTGCAGCTAAGTAAACGGCTTTGGTATGTTTTTTGTTGTTGTTTTTTTTTGTTTGCATTTCAACATACATACATACATATGTACATACATACATGCATACATAGCTCTCTTTCTGCCATTTATGCCCCATGCAGCATGCGGCAAGCAGCTACTCGACCAACCAACCAACCAACTTGCAACCGACATATATTTGATAATGAACCTTTAATAACCGTCAAGAGAATGAGAGTGGGGAGGGAGGAGGAAGAGCAGAAGAGGAGGCAGGAAGAGGAGGAATAGGGTATGTATGAGCACGGCCAACTCGGGGGTTAGTGCACAGGGTAGCCCCTATGTATGACAACGACAACGACAACAACACTCTTACACTTACACATACACATCTACACACACACACACACAGTCACACTCATGCACATGTATAGATATATCAATAGTCTGAGGCAAGCCAAAGGTTCAGAAAATTTCGTTGGAAAGCCAGAAAGAAGCCGAAGCCTTAAACGTTCACGAAGCCAGACAGTTCTGGTGTATTTGTGTGTGTGTGTGTGTGTGTGTATGTGTGTGTTGATATCCCTCTATTACGTCTGACTGGTGAGAGACTACCCAGCAAGCCAAGTTCAGAGCGCTCGGAATTACATATGTGTCTGAAAAGAGCCGAGCTTAAGATCGTTTTGGGAGTAAACACATACGGGGGTGCCACAGAAATCGCTTTCGCTTGAATTTTACTTAAATTTCATACAAATTTAAGTGAAATTCAAGCGAAAGCGAATTCTGTGGCAACCCAGATAAATTTGAGGGTTTTCGGAGCACATTCAGTGCTTTCTAAGCAAGGGCTCATAAAAAACACTAGTGTCTAAGCATTTTCGGAGTTGAAGTAGGCAGCTAATCGAATATAACGGAATGCAGAATTATGTGATATGCAAGACGACAGACAATTCACATATTCAGGTATGCCACAGAAATCACTTCCACTTGAATTTCACGTCAATTTCATTTCTCCGTGCCACAGTTCAATCACCTGAACAATTTTGAGTGAAACGAAATCATCGCTCAATTCACTGGCATCCGATGCCATGAGAATAATGTCACATTTCTTGTCCGAATTTTAGAATTTAGAGTTGTCGAGTAACTTTTATTGTTTGCCGCGCCAATAACTTTTAAATTTTTTAAGCTATACAATTTCAATTATTATATTTATAAATTAAATTATGTAAATTAAATAAGAAATAAAATAAAAATTTTATATTCTGCAATGATAAACTAAAAACGTTGCTAAACAAACCCTTGGGAAATTTAATCTGAGAAGGGGCCAACCCTAGCAGCCTAGTTCGAAAAGGTTGGTGAACATGCTAATCACTATAAATTACTCGAAGTTCTGTGGCACGGAGAAATTTTCGAAGTGGAATTGCTTTTCTCTGAATTCGCTTTCACTAGTGATTTCTGTGGCATACCTAATAAATTTCTTCCATTATTTTGGAAAGTAGCCTTAGAGGGTTAAAAATAGATGACAAATAATTATCTTTCAAACTAAGCATGCTTTCAATTATTAAATTAAAATACTTTTACATTTTTATAATTAAATAAAATGTGCCCAAAATAAAAATAAATAAAATATAAATAGAAGCTTTTCTAAAATTCGACTTTCTTAGCTTAATCAGTTTTTATTGGGTGCTATTTAATGGAATCCATCTAGCTTAATGTGTTAACATCTCTTAAACTAATTCAAAACATTTAATTAGATATATTTTTAGTATACACGATTTATATATCCGTTTCGGCAATCTTGGCTGCATCCGCATTATCGTAACAGCCCATATCGGCCTTATAAAGAATGCGATTAATATGGAATTGAACTGTGTTCCTGGTATTTGCCGAGTATTTGCCGAACTTATTGCCCAGATACTGCAAATAGAAGGCATCATCTGGGTTGGAGCCAGCAATTGTTGCCATCGTCGAGGCTCCCGACGAGGTGGCAGCACTGGTGGCAACTGTTGCAGCTGCAACTGGAGTTTCGGCTGGATTCGCAGAGGTTTGTGGTGACAAGTTGTTTATGATAAATTCACCCTCCTCGGGGTGACTTCCCTGATACGAGAGGGATTCATTGGAGTCATTCAGTTGACCGTCTCGCAACTCCGCCTTCGCCAGGTAAACACTCTCGAATTGTCCATTTCCCGTCGGATCTGCGTCCTCGTCATCGTATTCATTCGAAAAAGTATTCGAATTGGGATTCTGTAATAATAATAAATCTATTAATAACATATAAGAATTTTATTGCGGAGCAGGAACTACAGTCGAACTTCCCTAACTCGAACAGAATCGAGTGGCAATAGCGTTCATACAAATCTGCTTCCGTAACTCAAACTTCCATAAGTCGAATTTCTCCATAACTCGAACAAAAATATTGGCCCGTGCTTCTGTAAGTCGAATTTTTCGGGAAAATCCCCAATAAAGTTTGAATTTTTTTGCGTTTCAGTTTTATGCTTTTGTTAACGGCTCGTTTGGATATGTAATATTGATGTACATTAACATTTGTGATGTAATATGATAGAATATTGCATCGACAATTATTTGGGCTTGTGAAATTGCTATAGGAAAGATGTTCGAAGTGTACTTATTTGTCAGCGCATCGGTGTATTAAAATGTTTAAAGAAATATTTAAACATATTAGTCAAGAAATTTGAAAGTAGACCAATTTAATTGAATTTGATGAAAAATATGGTATCTCAGCAAAAATATTTTTCATTATATTAAAAAATTAAATATTAATTATGATGACATTTGAATCGGGAACTTCTTCTGGATACAGCAAAAGAAAGAAGTATCCAATTTTTGACAATATTGACAGGTCTTGAACAAACTGAAATCTGTTTTTGTTGAAAACAACAAGAAAAGTTAACAATTTGAAATGTATTTATGAATGAATGAAATTGTAGCTTCTGTTAAAAGACTTTAAAAAAAAAGTTCCCTAAGTCGAACTTTTTCTTTGGATAATGGTGATTCGAGTTAGGGAAGTTTGACTGTATCTTTATAAGTATTATTCTCTTTTTTATAGAATTAAAAAATTATATATCATTTTTATATAATACAATTTTAACATAAGAATTTTCTATTTTGAATTAATAATTGGTGTTTATTTTAAAATAATAACTTGTCTGCTGATTTAAGCCATACGATGACAAGTTCTGAAAAAAGTCAATTATCTAACGATTTAAGCTAAATATATTTGAGCAACGTAGCTTTAGATTCATTAATATAAAGCAGCGGTGGCACGGAATCTGAATTCGGGAGCACTACAACAACATCAACAACAATAACCCTATAAGAGTCTACCTAAGTTGGGAGCAGCCGCTGCTCCCGGAGCCACTGCGTGCCCACCGCTGATATAAAGAATACAAAACATAAGTTTTTTGTAGAGCAGAAACAGGTAAAACACATGTTTTTGAAATAATAAATAAAAATGGAAACCTGAACTAAAGCTAGTCTAATTAATTAGTTATGTTAAGGTGCCGTAATCAAAAACGTTAATCAGAACTAACCGAACGAAAGTGGTAACTGTAATAACTGATACCGATATTCGTTTCGAGTTGGCTCCCTGACTAATGGTAATTTAATAGCTTAACTTTTTAAATCGGTTTATATTCGCTATGTATACACAGAAAAAAAAGCCATTCTAAAATCAAGCCTAAAATACTTAATTTAAGCCTGCATTTTTTAAGTATGTTTTCAGGATTAAGCTGAACAATCAAGTCTATATCGAGATTAAAATGGGAAAATAAGCCCAAATTACTTGATTCTCTCTGGGCCTCTCTCATTTCAACTGGTCCGGTGGCTCAGTGGTTAGAGTCGCCGACCTAGTTGAAAAAAACCTGGGTTCGATTCCCCCCGTCAATTGCAGTAAAACATTCCCTTCATTAAAAAAAAAATGTTAAAAAAAAACAATAAATAAAAAATGTTTAAAAACAAAATTAAAATAAAAAAATTTAATAATTTAAAATAAAAAAAAAATAAATAAATAAAAAAAAATTTAAAAATAAAAACCAAAATACAAAAAAAAAGTCGTAATAAAAAAAGTTAAAAAAAAAATTTTTTATTTTATTTTTTGTTTTAAGAATTTTTAGGATTGAATTTGGGATTGAAAAAATCAAGTATTTCATACTTGGTTTAAGAAAATCCGAGATTACCCCACTTCTGCCATCGTTTCGGATTGAATTCGGGCTAAATATCCCGGATTTTTTTTCTGTGTATATGTAGTTACCTGTTGTTGTCCAGGTTCATTAAGTCTGAATTCCAATTGTTCCTATAGTTAGAAAATGAAAAAAAAAAATTGTATTAACTGAACAGAATGATATATACATAGTTATTGAATAGACAAAAATAATAAATAATAATAACTCGAACTTCTATAACTCGAATTGCTGCCTTACTCTATAGGTCGAATATCTCCATAGCTCGAACCTTTTCTCTGGATAATGGTGATTCGAGCTAGGGAAGTTCGACATTTTTTGGGAAAAGAGGCTCACCGATTTAATCAGTAGCTTGTGTGGTTCCGTTTCGAACTTAAACATGGATGACAAGGGACCACCAGCTGAAGCTGAAGCTGAAGTATCTGTCGTTGAACCGGTTTGATTCGAAACGGCGGATCGACGGCGCTGTTTCTCCAGCATCACCTCGGCGTACGTGGCCGGGTGTTTGCGCATTAGATGCCGCATCAGATTCTCCGAATGCCTGCCAGCCATATCGAAATAACAGATTTTGCATGTGCTCTTGCGTATATCATCGTTATAGATGAAATGGTTGTTAACGGGATTCTTATATTTACGAATCGACATCTTGCATCAACAGCTACTCGTACAAAGCGGTACAACAACAATAATAACAATAACAATAATAATCTTCGTTTGAATAATGATAATAATAACAACAACAACAACTAGTTGAAAGAGCAAAGCGTGCGTCGTATTTAAGTATCGTTCGTTTACTGAACAAGAGAAACGCACCGCACCGCACCGTACCAGTTGAGTGAGCGAGAGCGCGAGCGACACGAAAAACAAAACAAAACAAAACAAAGCGAAAAACAAACCAGAGCAGAAACCAATTTATGAACCGGTGCCAGGCAATCGCAATCACAGTTAGCTTATAGTTGCCTCTCGCTCGCACGCACGCCACGCGCCGTTCGTTCATCTTACAATTCTGCAATGAGCGAACACAGCGAACACAGAGAGAGAGAGAGAGAGAGAGCAGAGAGCGGTTCACGGCAGACGGTTCAGAGAGAGTGGAACACGAGCACAACTACAGAAACCGAAACACAGGCGCTCGCACACACACACACACACACACATGCACAACAGCGACGTGTTGAACCGGTTTGAAACGGTTTGTGTTTGTGGTGAGCAGTTGCTGAATTTCGGTGTCTGCCCGTTTGTTGTTGCTGTTTTTGACTGTTGCTCTCGCTACTGCTGCGCTGCTTGAGGGTCACTTGTGTATGTTTTATTTAGTTCATGACTAAGAGATACCCGGCACATTGTATTTAAAAAAAAATATATTAGTATTTACATACATTAAAATATGTGTATAAAATATTATATATACAACAAAACTAAAAATAAAATTTTAATTTGTACAAATTATCCATTTCTAATTTTCGAATTCGAATATACAGTGGCTCACAGCTTATTTCGACCAGCACCTTCGGAAAAGTTTAAGCGTCTATAAAATCTAAACTAAACGAGATTTCAAAAAAATTTAAATGCAGCTTGTTAGTCTGATGTTTCAACTCATAAAATATGACTTTATTTCTTTTTTAAATATTTTTCCAATATTTTATAATAATTAAAAACTAAAAAATGAGCCAATAACAATGCCACACTTTATTTTAACCACTTCAGAAAACAAAATTTTAAAACTTATTTTTAAGTCACAGCTTATTTCAACCAGCATAAAAAGCAACTTTACTCAAAAGCTTCAATTACAACTAACTAAAATACAAACCTAATATATAGTATTTACAGAAAACTAATTTTATATCAACTCATAATTTGAAAATATTGAAAATATTCGAAAATATTAAAGTTTTCGTAAAAATCCACTTTTTCAACTTTTACCCTCGATTTTTTACAAAAAATGTTGGGATGCAAAAAAATTCTTCAAAGAATTTTAATAATGTCTGTTAAACAAAATTTTCTTTTACTTTTTGTATGAAATGGAGGAAAAAGTGGCTAAAATAGCCATTTTCAGGATTTTCAAAAATTTAGTGAATCAACCAATCCACCTTAAAGTAGCACCATTTATAAGTATAATATAATAAATGTACCGTACATATTACAAATAAAAGTTATAGTTATTTATTTATTTATGTTTTTATACACCTTTCTGGAATGCATCGGCGTTATCGTAACAACTCATATCGGCATCATAGAGAATGCGATGAATACGAAATTGTACGATATTTTTGGTACTCGCAGAGTATTTGCTGAACTTATTGCTGAGATATTGCAAGAACAAGGCATCATCTTCATCTGGGTTGGGGAATTCAATAATTTCACTCTGCTCGGGGTGATTTCCCTGATAGGAGGGAGATTCATTGGGTTCATTCGATTGACCGTCTCGCAACTCGAATTGTCCATTTCCCGTCTGATCTTCGTCATCATTTAAAAAAGTATTTGAATCGGGCATCTGTAAGAAT
Organism: Drosophila subquinaria; assembly: GCA_037043405.1. Lineage (NCBI taxonomy): Eukaryota > Metazoa > Arthropoda > Insecta > Diptera > Drosophilidae > Drosophila > Drosophila subquinaria. The sequence continues at coordinate 25,247 of JBAMBL010000191.1, forward strand.
AATAATCCAATTAATAACGTTTTAAGTTGTCTTGTCACAGGGATTAAAACCGAAACAAATATTGGTTTCAGTTACGGTTTCGGTTATCGGTTACGCAAAATCTTTGAATAAAGGTTTCGTAACGGTGAACCGCTTTTTGTACGTTTCGGTTTTAAAATACCGGTATTGTTTCGGTTTATAAAAAAAATGCCTTATGTTTCATTCACACATTTACTTCCCATATTCTTCAGTTAGATGTAGCTTAGTTACATTTCAACAATTTCAAATTTGTTTTATTTGCTCTTATTCAGTGCTTTGGAAATATCACAAATTAAAATTCAAAATTAAACCAAAGAAAATGGAAATCAAAATTTAAAATGTAAAATACTTTTTTTTTTTGGATGTATGAAAAACCGAAACTAACCCTTATAAATGAAACGGTTACCAAACGGTTATTTCGGTTACAGAGTTTCGGTTTGAAGGTTTCGATCAAATTAAATTTTTTGAATTTCAATCGGTTATTACCGGTTAAAGGTTACGGTTTCGGTTAGGGGTTTATTCCCTGGTAGGAAAGGTCTTTTTTATTTATCTACTATTGTAGTATATTAACTTATTTTTTACATTAAAGTTTGAAATACAAAATTTTTAAATATTATTAAGTGTTTATTTAGTGAAGAATTCGAGCTCAATTAAGTCAATTTGAGTCAAATTTGTTTGCCTTTAGTAAATGTTGAATAAATAAAATATAGTAAGTAAAAATAAATAAAATCAATGAATTTAGATTTCAAGTAAAACAAATTTCAAGTAATGTAAATTTTCGCGGGGTTACTTTTTATGATCACATTTAAGGCATTTAAAGTAAACAAGTTCTCAAAAATAATTTACTTTCAGATTATATGTCTGTATATTATATGTATGTATATGTCTGTACATATGTATGTATGTACATATCTTATCTGCCGATAAGTGCTATGCAATTTATACAAACTATTTATTTAGAGTACAAATAGGAATTCTAAGTAATAAAAGACTGCCTGCGGTAATAGTTTAGTTTATCTGAGTTAATCGCTCTGTTTTCGTAGATTTTGCAGTTACCTGTTTTTGGCCAGGTTCATAAAGTCTCAGTTTCAATTTGTCCTATAGTTGAACAAATGAACAAAATTGTTATGTTACAAATAATAAATAAATATTATTATATGTATTTGGAAATGGGACTCAATCTCTCACCGATTTCAACAAGATTTTCCGTGGTTCTGTTTCGAAACAAAACATGGATGACAACCGACCTGCTGGAGAATCACACAACAATGGCTGCACATCCGACTTATGCGACCATCTCTGTAGTGTACGCTCGCTGGGTAATGGAAATCCAATTTTTAACAAATGTCTGTACGCCGGGGGTCCTGTCGCATAAAGACGAATTCCAAACGCAATGTCTTCATGGTTCCATTCGACTTTCTTCCTGCCGCCGTTTTTCAGTTTTCGAACTTGCGACTCTGTGAAAATTTTCCTAACATTGTCATTCAACTGTTTGAAATCTTGTAATTTTTCTATCAATTGTTGATTTTGTTTTTCTAAATCAGAAATTCGACTCAGTAAACGCAAATTTTCGTAAACTAGCCCAGCATTGACGACTTCTTTTCTGTGAATCAAATATTAAATTTAATATTAATATAAGACAAGATTTTACAGTGAACCACTAATGTCTTCATGCAGCATAAATTTGTCAAATTTGTGTATACTGAAGATGTTTTGATGCGGGTTTCTTATATTAACTAGTCTTTTATTCAATTAAATCCCGTTCTAATAATGCAAAGATTTCATTAACCCATTAAGTACCCATCGAAAATTTTGAATTTTAATACAAGTCAATTTTTCAACTTTTTTCCAAAAAAATTTTTTGATTCAGCAAAATTCTTCAACCAATTCTAAGAGTAACTGCAAAAAAATGTTTTCAAAAATATTTTTGCTAAAAAATTTACTTTTTTTTTAATTCAAAATTTTCGATGGGTACTTAATAGTTTAATGAAATTTTTGCATCATTAGAACGGGATTTAATTAAATAAAAGATTAATATAAGAAACCCGCATCAAAACAGATTTATTATACGCAAATTTGACAAATTTATGCTGTATGAAGACATTAGTGGTACACTGTATATTGGGTAGACTTACTCTGTTTGTGAGGCGGCCTCTATAAATTTGGAACTTGTGTTAGCCTCTTGGAGTAGGCCTTTTGGCAAGGCAGTTGGCAACAAACGCCTCCGTTTCTTGTCATTTTTATAATAAAAATCCTGCTCCTCAAAGTGAAGGTCACACACCGTATTGGTGTCCGTAAATTGTATACCGCTTGAATTGGACCATAATTTTCTCTTCACTGCATCTTTTGGCACTTTTCGCACTGTAATGTTCGATACTCGGCATCGACATATCGAGCAGTATTGCACCGACATTTTCAAATGTTGCAAATACAGCAAGCAGCGCTCAAACGATCTCTCTCTAAGAAGAGAGCTTGCTTACTGAAGCATGAGGCACACACAAAGCAACACAAGTGGCGACAACAGTAGAAGTATGACAGCGAAAGAGGAATTGCCGATAATCAGATGGGAGGTGCGTGAGAGCGAGCAAAGCCAGTCAGTCAAAATATAAGCACTAAATCATGATGCAATAAAAAGGTAGCGTTAACACTGGAAGAATGACAGCGACAGAGGAATACGAAAGAAATTGAGAGGGCTCTCTAAGTTGTCGCTACCTTGTTTTATTATACCATGCACCGAATACTGAGTTATGATACAATAATATTAATTATATTAATAATTAATTAATATAATACAATTAATATAATGTAATTCACATAATATTATATGTAGTATCATCTGCAGAATCACTTAAGACAGCGAAAATTGAGAACGCTCTCTAAGTTGTCGCTTGCAAGTGTTATTGCATAATGCTCTTACACATGTACGACAGCAAAAGCGACGCGTTGAACCGGTTTGAACCGGTTTGCAGTTGTTGTTTGCCTGTTGTTTTTGTTGTTGTTGCTCTCGCTGCTGCTGCTGCTGCTGCTGAGAGTCATTTGTGTTTGTTTGTTTGTGTGTTACTTTCTGCTGCTTTTGTTGTCGTTGTCGTTGTTGTTCCAACAACTACTTATAAAAGACTTATTAAAAACAGAACTAAGCGAAACAAGTCCGATTGCTGAGTTTAACATTGCTCGACTGGCAAACACCCTGTGTGCCGTCACAAGCTCACAATATTAGCACATAGTACATATTAGTATGTTGTCAAGTAATTGTTTTGACATAAAATTTTAAAAAATCTCTTCGCCAGTATTTTTTATAATTTTTTTTGAAAATCCTAAAAATGGATATTTTAACCCTTTTTCCCTCCATTTCATACAAAAAGTGTATTTTTAGCAATTTTCAAAAAATTATAAAAAATACTAGCAAAGAGATTTTTGAAAATTTTTTTTTTGCAGTCACTCCTAGAGTTGTTTGAAGAATTTTTTTGCATCAAAATATTTTTTGTAAAAAATCGAGGAAAAAATGTCCAAAAGTAGACTTTTACAAAAATTAAAAATTTTCAATGGGTACTTGATGGGTTGAGGAAAGTTTTGCATCATTCAAACGGAATTTAAATGAAATTTCCAAATATATTTTTTTTACTGTGAAGACTTGACTTATTTTTTTGCAGTGACTCTTGGAATTGTTCCAAGAATTTTTTTGCATTAAGATATTTTTTGTAAAAAATCGAGGAAAAAAGTTTTGAAAAGTGACTTTTACATAAGTTCGAAATTTTCGAAGGGTACTTTATGTGTTAAGGAAAGTTTTGTGTCATTCAATCGGAATTTAAACGACCTTTCCAAATATACAGTGGCGGCAGAATTAATAGGGACAAACAAGTTCGGTTGCTTCTTTTCAATATTATTCTGATCCTTGCAAGATCCAATGCATATAAACTCTTAAACTTGATACATAATTGCTATTTCTATTTAAATTTAACAAAAATTTGGTCCATATTATCATACAAGAAGAAAAAAACATAAATATACAAAAATTTCCGAAATTCATTCTGGCAGAAAAAATAGGGACAAGGAGCATTAAGCATAAAATTTTTGTTTTTTACATATTGGTTTTAAAATTTTGTGGTAGCATTTATCATTTTTAATATTCTAGAGCATCTTGGATGCATGGAGTCCACAAGTTTGGCACAGGTTTCCTCAGGAATGCCATACCAAGCCTATTGCACCTGTTCAGAGAGCACCTGCTGATTTTTGGACATGTCAGACCCTAATGCCTAAGCTTAATGCCGGCTTTTGATCTTCCCAGAGGTCCTCTATGGGAATTAAGTCCGTGGAATGTGCAGGTGGTTCCATGTCGCCAGTATTTTCGAGACCAATCCATTCCCTGACCAAATTCGAAGGGTGCTTTGGGTCGTTATCTTCCTGTAAAGTGGGAGTAAAGACATTTCCTCTTCAGCAAATGGCTGAATCGTAGTCCGGAGGATCTCTAGATAATATATTGCAATAGATTTGGTCGACAGCAGGTTCTGGTAAGCATTTATCAGACCATACCAGACCATAATCGAACCGCCGCCGTGCTTAACAGTCTTAACTGAGTACCTGGGTTTAAAAGCTTTTCCTTTACGTCGTCTAACCTGTCTTTATCCATCGGATCCAATGAAGTTGATCTTCGTTACGTCCAACTAGAGCATATTTTTCCAATTTTCGAGTAGCAGGTGCGTATTAGCAAGTTTAAGCCTATGCTGAATATTTCGGTTACTTAAAAACGGTCGATTATGGTCTGGTATGGTCTGATAAATGCTTACCAGAACCTGCTGTCGACCAAATCTATTGCAATATATTATCTAGAGATCCTCCGGACTACGATTCAGCCATTTGCTGAAGAGGAAATGTCTTTACTCCCACTTTACAGGAAGATAACGACCCAAAGCACCCTTCGAATTTGGTCAGGGAATGGATTGGTCTCGAAAATACTGGCGACATGGAACCACCTGCACATTCCACGGACTTAATTCCCATAGAGGACCTCTGGGAAGATCAAAAGCCGGCATTAAGCTTAGGCATTAGGGTCTGACATGTCCAAAAATCAGCAGGTGCTCTCTGAACAGGTGCAATAGGCTTGGTATGGCATTCCTGAGGAAACCTGTGCCAAACTTGTGGACTCCATGCATCCAAGATGCTCTAGAATATTAAAAATGATAAATGCTACCACAAAATTTTAAAACCAATATGTAAAAAACAAAAATTTTATGCTTAATGCTCCTTGTCCCTATTTTTTCTGCCAGAATGAATTTCGGAAATTTTTGTATATTTATGTTTTTTTCTTCTTGTATGATAATATGGACCAAATTTTTGTTAAATTTAAATAGAAATAGCAATTATGTATCAAGTCTAAGAGTTTATATGCATTGGATCTTGCAAGGATCAGAATAATATTGAAAAGAAGCAACCAAGTTTTTTTGTCCCTATTATTTCTGCCGCCACTGTATATAATAAGCTATTATTTTCTTATTTAAGGGTGTGTAAAGTGTTTCTTGACAAACTGTAGCTGTTAAAGTAAAAAAAAAGGGTGGACGCATTAATAGTGATCGGGGCTCGTATGATGAAACATATGTAAGTAGATAGTACCTGATGTTTCTGTAGCCAATGATAAATATTTTCAACAAAGAACATCTATAAAGTTAGGCGAAACTATTCGAATCGACTTTGACAGCTAGTCAAAATTTAAAAAATAAAAAAAAAGCGGGAAAAAAACCTGATTTAAAGAAATAAGATAAATATGAGAATTGTGTCATGACGAGCATCCGATTAATGCCGTTGGTAACCAAAGAATTAATCATAGGAAATTGAAATCTCTCTCACATCATATTCAAATCAAATCAAATCAACTGTAGGTCTGAGTGTGTGTGGGAGGAGGCAATAAGAAAAGGAAAGGGGGAAGGACCACGCCCAGGACTTGCTTTGAAGTCGAGTCGGCGAGTTTGCCAAATGGTTTGCAGAGTGTCACTTCTCTTTCAATGGGGTCGGATTCGGTTCACTTCGGTTGAAGGGTGTTGAAGGGATTGCTGTGTGTATGTATATGTGTGTGTGTGGGGGGGAGGGGGATGAGTGACAGAGGCGGGTAGCTGTTGAATGGGGCTAGGGGATGGAGGGAGAAAGCGTTTGTGTGTGTATGTGTGTGTGTGTGTGTCTGGCAATGTCCTTGTACGACTTCTGTTGCTTCAGCTCCATCGCCCAACCACCCTTGACTGTGTGTGTGTGTGTTTGTATGGGGTTGGGGGTGGCGTAGGGGTGTTCATACGCTAGACAGCGGTCTAGTGCTAAATTTCTGCAATATTTGGCTAATGTTCATGGGCTCGTTTCATCAATGTCACTTTCAAACGCCGAAACGGAACATAAAGGAAAGGAAAGAAAAGAAACAACTCACATCCCACTCCTGCTACAAATATACCCCATCTCCATCCTTCCTGCTCCATCTCACTTCCACTTCTGAAACCCTGGAAAAAAAAAATAATAATCTTATGTTCGACACGCCAAAGTTTTAATACACTTCAGTAATTTGAAAATGTTAAGAACAAGTACGACTTCTATATAGAAAGCACTTTATTGTATTTAGTTATAATATCAGGAAAATCGGAAAAGTTTTTGACGTTTAAATTTAATTTTCGATTTGTAAGAAAAAAACTATTTTCACAGTCAATGTATATATTCAGGGGTGCCACAAAAATCGCTTTCGCTAGAATTTCACTCAAAATTTCATACAAATTTAAGTGAAATTCAAGCGAAAGCGATTTTTGTGGCACCCCCGAATATATACATTGACTGAGAAAATAGTTTTTTTGCCACAGAAATCGTTTTCGCTAGAATTTCACTCAAATTTCATACAAATAGCGAAAGCGATTTCTGTGGCACCCCTGAATATTTACATTGACTGTGCAAATAGTTTTGTTTGCCACAGAAATCGCTTTCGCTAGAATTTCACTCAAATTTCATACAAATTTAAGTGAAATTCAAGCGTAAGCGATTTCTGTGGCACCCCTGATTGAAAGTGCTTTTAAATTCGCTAAGAATGAAGCGCTACTACTATTTTTTTTTACCAATCAAATAAAAAAAAAAAAAAACATTTTCTTGTGTCTGTATTTTTAGATGAAGGTTTATTAAAAAAATAATGAGTTTTTTTTTTAATAAATAGCATGAAAAGCATTTTAAAATTATCTTGTATCTTTTTAGGCGTTACATATTTCGTGACAAAATTCGAGTACTCAACAGAAGGGTACAAAAAATAAGCGCAAACTTCTCGACACCAGGCAAACAACTTTGTCTTGTTTCCTACTCCTTGTGACTTAGTCCTGCTGCTGCTGCTGCTCGCCTTCCCTTCCCTTCTCTCCTTACCAGTTCAGTTGCAATTTCCGTATAAACACAAAGACAAGGCAAACACACACACACACTCACACACACAGACAGACAGACAGACAGACAGACGTTCCTTTGGTGAGGGGGAGAAACATGTCAGTCGCCCCTTTTCTTTGTATGTCGCAATGTTTCGGGGTGCGCTCTTGTTACAGCCTGTATACACTTAACACAGAGAAAGAGAGAAATAAATAGAGTAAGAGAGAAAGAGCGTGAAAGACAGACAGATAGAGGGAGAGAGAGAGAGGGAGAGAGAGAGAGGGAGAGCTAGGGTCTATCCACTTTGTCAACAAGTTGTGAGCAATTGTTAAGTCAGCGTTAAGTTCATCTTTCTTTTAAGCTAGCATAAATTGTGTCAGTCTGGCAACGCCAAAGACAACAAGTGGCCAGCATTGCAACGAAAGGTGGGCAGCCCAAACCTATATATGCATATAGATTCATACAAACATATACTCGCAATTAGACAGATTGTGAATCTCACTTTAAAAAAAGCTGGTTGCAATATGCTAACAAGCTGGCAACGCTGCCAAGGACTAACTTGCTTTAAATTTGTCAAGTCAGCTTTGTTGCGAAAACTTATTGGTCGAATGTGAAGATAATTCCAATGTCAGACAGCCCCCAAACGAGATTGAAATCAATTAAGATTTATTAGTGAGATTTCAGCGTTGCCATACATTGTAATATTTTTATATATTTTAGAGTCAATATAGCCATGTCCGTCCGTCCGTCTGTCTGTGTGAGCGCCTAGATCTCAGAGACTATAAGAGCTAGAGAAACAAACTTGGCACACAGACTTCTATAAGCCCCACGCAGATCAAATTTGTTTCAAATTTTAGCCACGCCCCTTTCCGCCTTTTTAAGATATTGGTTTTTTGTTGCTAATTACCGTTAACTACTACTATTACCTATCATCCTACTCAATCGCAATAAGATCGCACAAATAGAAAGGTGGTAATGGTTGACTAAAGTTTTTAAGCAGTGTGGGTGCCTAAAAGCATGCAATAAAAAATATTTTAAATTTATTTAAATAAGTAACGGGTATCCTATGGTCGGGAGCTCGACTATAGCCTTTCCCACTTGTTTTATATTTGAAAATGTTTAGGGCGCTAAAAATTTTCAATTCTAATTATAAAACGAATTTGAAAATTATCGAATTGAACTTTATTAAATATTATCGTTTTTGGCTGACTTTCAATGAGTTGAAAACTCAAGCACAACAAGAGGGTGGTAAATTCTTGTCAATCGACGGACTATCTACAGAGAGGCATCGGTTATCACAAAAGCGATGAGTCTGCATTTGGCAAATGGGAAATGGAAAATGGGGACGGGTTTGGGGTTGGGTTTGGGGTTGGGTCAATTCCCATGTGTAGTTGATTTTCACCATCATTAAAATCAACTGAAATTGCCGCCTGTGACATAATTTGCAGTCATGTGACCCCATTCAGCGGTGTCCAGTGTCCTTTCTCAAAAGGTTTCACACACACACACACGTCAAGCGACAGAAAGAGAGAGTGAGAGAGAGAGGAAGGGTGGAGGGGGGAGAGAGGTGGTTAACCCACCCTCTCTGTTGTAAAAAAGGTCAACGTTGCGTATTTTATGAATAGATTGAAATTCCACCCAATGGCAATGATGTTAAATGCCGTTCTCGGTGCAACTTTTTTGTAGGTTAAACAGCCAAAGGACACTAATGAGCAGCAAGTGCGAGCGAAACAAATAATATGGGAAAGGGAGAGCGATAGAGTTAGTGATTTGAGTCGAGGACACAACGATTTGAATATATGTATATACACAACAACTATGTACACTATATATGTATGTATATCGAGGCAAACAAAGTCAGCTTTTCGTCATACGTTTTGTATTTTCAGCTAGATACCCTGTAATTTAAATAAAGTTAGAACATAGTATGCCATACTTACTGTAATAACTCTCCTAATTTGCTTATTCAACATTTTGATCGAGCTATGTGAACTCTTAGACTAGAAGAGCTAGACTGTTCAAAAATGGTATGTATGTACAGTAGCTCACAGCTTATTTCAACCAGCACAAAAAGCCACTTTAATCAAAAGCTTCAATTACAACTAACTAAAATACAAACCTAATCTAAAGTATTTAAAGAAAACTAAAGTTATATCATCTCATAATTTGAAAATTACTTGAAAATTTTTCAGCTTTTGTAAAAATCAACTTTTTCAACATTTATCCTGGGATTAAAAAAACAAATTTTTATGCAAAAAGTTTCTGTAAAAAATTCTTATAGTGACTGCACAAAATCAAATTTCAAAAATCTCTTCGCTAGTATTTTTTATGATTTTTGTTCCTTAAGCTACCTTTTGTATGAAAAGGAGGAAAAATCATAAAAAAAATACTAGCGAAGAGATTTTTGAATTACAATTTCGACAGTTGACAAGCGCAGAAATTGTTGTGCTTGCTCTTATACACTTTACAGGGTATATGCAGCTCACAGTTCAAAATTTTAGCATGCAGAAGAACCACAAATTTTGGTTAGTTTGGAAATCTAGGATATATGATTGCGTCGCTAAAGCTTTATGCTTAAGGGTAAACAGGGTATGTGCTAGTCGATTTTTATTTTATTGTAAGTGCTGTTATGGATTTTGTTAAAAAATGCTTTAAATTTTGGATAGGTAAACAGCATAAAAATGTGATGATATGACTTATTGAATACAGGGTATTACATTTTAAAGTCAGTTTTATATCTTATACATGATGCCTTGAGATTAAACAATCAGACTTATACATTAAAGAATGCATTTAGTTTTTTGATAGAAATGTGATGGGATGATTTATTGATTACAGGGTATTACACAGGACATTGTTTAGGCTGCGCGCACACTGCGAGCTGAAAGCTGAGCTTATCAGCTCGAAAAAAACAAACACACTGCTTGTATGAGCATGCGCGCACTGAAAGCTGAGCTTATCTTTTAGTTTTGCTCTGAACTTTTCAGCTCGCCTATAAGCTCAGCTGTAAGCTTCGCTTTCAGCTCGCAGTGTGCGCGCAGCCTTAGTCAGTTGCATATTGCTATTTTTCAATCAAAGGGAAGCATGATCTATGATAAAGATAGATAGGGATCTCGCCTGGTTTGTGTACAAAAATGTTGTGAGTAAATCACCGATTACTGAGATGGGAAACTTAACGAAACTGGATATAATTCAAGTACTTATCAAGTGGCATAGATTGCATTAAACTCAATGCGCTACAAATAAAACCTGTTTCATAGGGTGTTCATATTGTACAATGTATACACGTGTTGCTCTCATAATTGTATAAAATTTTATTAGTGCATAGCTTAAATTAGTTCAATATACTTAGTATGTATGGGCTGTCTATGTCTATGTCTATGTCTGTGTGTGTGTGTATGGCATATGGGCTTACAAAGGAGTAGAAGAGGGAAATGTGTGTGTGTGGGTGGGTGGGGGAAGGTGAGTGAGGTGTAAGAATCTATTGATCTATGGATCATCGGATGATCGTGTGGGTTCCTCTTCCGCACAGTATTCAGATAGCTCCTTATAGCCGCACGGACGCAGGCAGCACATATGGATTGGACCATTGGACAAGGGCCGAAAGTATGTCTCATCGGGACTGAAACGTTTGCTGCGCCTCCCAATGCTTTCGGCTGCGAGAGTGAAAGAGAAAACTAAATAAAATTAATTTTTTGTTTGAAGATAACATGCGTCAATAGTACAGTTACTCACGAAAGGCATCAGCCAGAGATTTGGTTTTACCTTTGCAGACTGTATTTATGGTATCGCCCAGATTAGTGCTGCAATATCTCTTGTATTCGATACCCTCGGGTGGCTGGCTAACGGGCAGGCCGGACACCAGTGAAAAGCTGAATGCCACAAACACAACGGTGGCAAGCACTGACCACACACATGAATTTGGCAGTGCGAAAATCATCTGCAAAATCATAATGCAAATTACATGATTAGTTATCATTAATTTCAAGAATATGCTCAATTATATAATTATAGAAAAGTGATGGATTGAGTTACATGTGTGTGTGTGCCCCCTTACCCCTCCCATACATACATATTTACATACATATGTACATACATATGTATGTCTGCTATCGCATCGCATTGCGTCTGCTGCCTGACGTCTTATCAATATCAAATATTATTGTATTTTTCATGCTCATTCCTTTCACATTCTGTTTTTGTTTTTGTTTTTGTTTGCGTCGCGGGCCAGGAAATATTTACATAAACTTCAATGTTTAAAAATAAACCCGAGCTCTGTGCGCTTATCATTTGGAACATGAATTTTATTCAAATCAAAATCAAAAACACACACAGAAAAAAGTGAGTTTGTTTGTGTTTATTTATAGTTTTCGTTTTCGTTTTGTTTTTTTCTTTGAATGAATGCCCTCAGAGCTGATTATGTATGCTGTATTGTCTTGTGCTGTACTATCATCCAAGACATACAGACATAGAACGTATTACAAACCATTTAATTTCATGGGAAATACCGATTCAAAGGAAACCAAACACAAAAATAACTTGGTCTCTGATAAAGTTGGGGTTAAAAATAATTCTGGGATTCTCCCGGTTTTCGTTGTCTTCTGGAAAGCATTTGCAAGATAAGCTTCGTTGGGTTTTTTTCAGTGTAAGCTCTTAATCCACGTGGTTTTCCTCATCTAATGGTTCTTCTAACTAAATTGTGGTGCTATCAGTATCTTTTCTCAATAATAAAATAATGATCAAAGTTTTAGCCCCATTTTTCCCTGCTTTTTTTCCTGTTTTCAAGCATCTTTTACCAACTTTTTTCTGTAGAAAGATGATCTATAAATGATGCTTTTTTTTTCTTACTGGGCTATCGATCAATAAATAACCTTTTCTGTGTCTGATTCCATTTATTTCGATCTACAAGCTGTTTTAAATCTATAAAATTTAGTGTAGCATACTTTTGAAGTGAATGAAGAAACCTCCAGAAGTATGCAATTCATTAAATTGAAATCCTGTTCATAAGTAGCTTACTTTTGCATTGATTGAATATGTTTTCCTTTGGACTCCGATACGATCTCAATGAAGGTTTACACGATGATCCTGTGCACGATTTTCAGCTTTTAAACTTATCACGTTGGTTAAGGAACTTTCTTTCTTTCTTTTTTTGTCTTCGAATTGTTATTACTTTTGTCTCGTTCTTTTGCAATCACACGGTTTCAGAAATCACAATTATTTGTCACAACAAAAAAAAAATTAAATAAAAAAACGATAACAAATTGTCCTGGTTTGGGGATACGATAGTTCTGCAAACAAAAAAAATTTAACGTATTACAACAATAATAATATTTATATTAATAATAATAATAGTAATAATGATGATATAATAGCTATGAATGTAGAGCAGTAGCTAATTGGTGTCGATTATGATCACGGTAAAGACAAGAGAGTCGGGGACAGTGTGCGGGCGAGTCTTTTGCGAACGACGAGTTTTATTATTATTATTATTATTCTTATTGATGGTCACACGCGATGTTTGGCGATGTTGTTGCATTTCGTGGATATGCCGCTGTGTGGAACTTGAACTGCTGTTGCTGCTGCTACTGTTACTGTTACTGCTACTGCTGCTTGTGGTGCGTGTGGATCTTAATCGAGGACTCAAGAAAGCTGTCGAGCGCACGACCTAACGATGATGCTTCTGGCTTGGATTTGGAACGCGCTTTGATGATGAAGCTCAGCGTTGATCAATCGTCGGGTTAATCGCGTCAGCTCTTTGCTGCTCTCTCTCTCTTTGCTGCTCTCTCTCTATCTCCCTCGCTCTCTTTTACTCTCCCTCTCTTTTACACTCTTTTTCTCTGGCGCCCAATCGCTGTAGGGAATGCTTGGCTGTGGTGTGGGGGGGGGTCTATTTTGCTGACTAAGCTTGGCGAATTTTTGCAGTCAGTTGTCTGTTTTTTTTTTTTTGTTGTACTTGCACCCGTTCTGGTTTTGTTATCAGCCAGTCAATCGATGATCGGGTACGTTGCAATTGCTTCCACGACTTTCGGTCTCTTAATCGGCAAATATCAAATAAACAATCAGCTGCTGGTGTCGTCGTGTTCATTCGCTTATTACGAAATTTAAAACTTATGCTCACATGCTTACGCTCTCACTCTCGCTCTCGATGCACGCTCTTTCAGGCTTTCGCTCTCACCCTTTTTGTATTGTGTGTGCGTGTGTTTGTGTGTGTGTGTTTGTGTTGCTCTCGCCAGCTCCCACACAATGATTTAGTTGGGTATCGTTTGGGTTTTCCTGTTGCTATGTTTGCCAGTGTTTGTGTTTGTGTAAATTGATGTGAATTATATTTTTAGCGTGGTGTGTGCTATAATTAGACTCCGATTCCGACTCAGACACAAACAGAGGCAGATATGAGGACGGCGACGGCGACGTCAACAGAGGAGACTTTGAAGCTGTGTGTAAGCTCTAGTTCGTCTTGTTCTTATCTCATTTACATACACACACTCAAGTTTATTTGTTTGTTTTAGTTGTTGTTGCTATCGTTTTGATTTTTGATTTGTTTTCGTTTCGTTTTGTTTGCTTTGTTTTGTTTTTTTTTGTTTGATTTTGTTTTATTTTTATTTTTTTACCGTTTGGCAAGTCTGGCGTTTCCTGCATTCCCTTTCACACGCTCGGCAATATGCAGTTGATATTTTTGAATGAGTTCAATTTTCATTTAATTTGCACACAGTTACGGCATGTACATATGTATGTATGTATGTTTTTAATATGTATGTATGTATTTATGGTTTACGGCAGCTCAGCTTTTGGGGGCAATCGTTGCTCGTTGTTTCACAGCCAAATTGAAAAAGAATTCTTTGTGTGCTGCAAGCGCCGCACGAAGCCTCGGCTTGATTGCTTTTGCCTCAGCCCGCAGCAGCCAAGTAACGGTTGCGTCGATCTCTCAAATGGCACACACACATGCACACACATATATGTATATGCATGCATGCATACTTATTTTAATACATAATTCTCATACATGTGTATGAGTGTGTGTAGGTGGATGCAAGCACACTGTGTCCAAGCTTATGAAAACATGAGGAACATTCAGTTGATAATTTCAATCAGCCACATAAACTTAAAAAGGATGAATAAACAATTTAAAAAATCGCAAGACTATATAGTTTATGTTTACCTTCCTCGTACACACATATGTATGTATGTGTATGTATAAGTAATCATCATCTTTAATCTTCCTTTCAGCCAGTGTTGTCCATGACACATACATAGAAATAAATAGCGAGGGGTCACTGTTGTCACAAACACACACACACACACCGCACATCAATGTGTGCGTGAGTGAGCGTTTGTGTGTGTGAGCTTGTGCTGTATTCAGCATTAATAACTATAACAATGACAATATTAATAATAATATTTGCTGTTGAACAAAGCACACACACACACACACACTCATACACACCTAATACAGACATAGCCAATGCATTTTGTGTATGTATGTGGAATGACTCGGTTAAAGTGTACAAGAAGAAGCTACAATGCAAACAAAAAGAACAACTAGAGTGAATCCATCAGTGAACGACAATGGCATCGTCCTCTGTCCCGCTTCCACCTCTCTTGTTCATTTTGTAACCTGTGTACTCTTATTGTCATTGTTGTTGTTGTTGCTGTTGTCGGTGGCAATTTGAATGCAATCCACAGCAATTAACAGTCGATAATAGCAGACATAGAACAGAGTCTATTATTATACAGCTGTTATCGACTTATCGATATACGCACACACACACATGCGCATACAAATAAATATAACAACAAAATGCATGTTATTTTAAAAACAAGCTGATAACGCATTATCAGCGATCTTGTTATTGTTTATTATTTATTTATTATATTGAAACGGGGTTTCCCTCTGCGTCTTTATGCGTCCAAGTGCCAAAACTGGCAACAAAAAATTAAGTCAAGATCGTTTGCTCATTTTGTCTTAATACGAATTGTGGTACACAATGTATGTGTGTGTTAAGTGTGGATTGTATGTACACATGTCGTAGTCGGGTCCTTGGCTTGTTGTGGATCGTCTGTTACGCATACAATACACACTGGCGTGTGTATATGTATGCATGCATGTATGTACATATGTGTGTATGCATGTATTTATTTTTGTGAGTGAGTGGTGCTTTGATAACGGTAAACGCGCTGCTCTCCGATAATGTTGTTTATGTTTTGGTTGTCGCTGTGCTGTTGTTGCTTGCTGTTGTTGTTGCTTGTTGCAGCCAGCCGTGAACGAAGAACGGAAACTGCAACGCTGTGGGCGTAAAACGTAAACAACGGCAACGTGCATTCAACGTGATCTAGTTTTTATTAAAAATAAAAATAATAACAGCGACCCCCCTATTTTTAGCACAATCTTCTCTCCAGTGCATCACTGAGAGCGAACGAGAGCGAATGAGAGCGAACGATAGAGAGAAATGTTTGCGATAAGCGATCGTTGGGCCTCGGCTTCGGCAGAATGTCTACACTTTAATGACAAGGGGGGAGGTGGGAGGCGGTGCGGATTGGGGTTGGGGTTGAGAGGTAGGGGATGTGCACTGTGTACGCAACACGTTTCAAAGTCCAATCAGGCGATGAGCAAGACCTGTATACCAAGTTTATAAGGCAGCTCAGCCAGATTTAACCATAATCAGTACAACTGACACAACTTTTTATTCAAGTGTTTTCCTATAAGAACCTTGACTTACAATAATACGACTATCAATTGTATTTTATTTGGAAATTTAAACTAGCAAACTAAATTTACAAATAATATTATTTGTATTTGTATCATTTCTAATATTAGCAACATAAATTTTTTCTTAATTATTGTACTCTGAAAATTGCGCTTACTTTGATTTTCGAATTCTTACTTGGAAACCAAATTTACAAATAATTTTATTTATATTTATATCATTTCTAATTTTAGTAAAATCAATTTTTTCTTAATTATTGTGCTCTGACAATTGAGCTTACTTTTATTTTCGAATTTTCACTTGGAAACCAAATTTACAAATATTTTTATTTATATTTATGTCATTTCTAATTTTAGTAAAATCAATTTTTTCTTAATTATTGTACTCTGAAAATTGCGCTTACTTTTATTTTCGAATTCTTAATTTTAAAACCTAAATATTTTTTCCATTCTTTATTGGGTTTCCTTAAACTTTATTCAAATTCCGTGATTCTTCGAAAATTTTACTTAACGCGATTTCTCTTAAATAGACTTGAGTTGTCGTGTAAACTAAGTATTAACAACTAGAGCTTTCGGCAGCTTTATTTGATCTTAAATATATCTAAGGCACAATTGAGCTTTATTCATATTTAGGTCAAAGCTGCGCTTAAAGCTTGCGTGCTTTGCTCAATTACTGTTAATTGTGACCCAAATACTTTATCGAGAATATTTATGAGTGCAATTAATCGATTAATTCGATAAATTCACAATCTCCTGGCAAAAAACTTTCCTTTCAATATAATAAGTATAGAAACAAGGCAAACAGATAGAAGACTCTGAAAGAGACAGAAACAGAGTGAGAGAGAGAGAGAGAAAGAGAGGGAGAGAGAAAGAGAGAGAGAGTGAGTGAGAGACAGAGAACGTATGCTGATATGGATGGGGCTTGTGGATTCATTGGAAATCTATGATGATGATGACGGTACAGCATGAAATGCTTCGGTCTGCTTCGGTTCGGTTCGGTTCGGTCGATTGTCAAGGGGGGTGGGGGGTGGTGGGGTAAGGGAGTTGGCAGGGAAACTGGGGAGTGTGCAAATATTGTTTACTTGTGCTAAAATTGGATCTTCCATTGATTGATTACGCGTCAAGCGGGCGCCAGAGCAACTCAGCAACTGAGTGCGACTCAGACGCAGACGCAGATTATTGACCCAGAAGCGTGCAGGGTGACGGGTACCAGGCGGGCGATACCAAACCTAGACGAGAGTCCATTCCAGACACTACTCTTAATAATAGCAATAACAATAACAATTACAATTACAATTGCAATTGCAATTCCAATAATACCAACAGCAACAACAAAATGTAAACAAATAACAAACAATTTGCAAATTCTGAACTTTGATTTTAAGCTCAACTCGTATTCCCTATAACTTTGACGAATTCACTATTTGCATATTTTTCGAGACTTGTGCACAGAAAACAAAATGCAGTTAAAGATTCAAATAACAACATTTTTTAAATTTACAAATTCAAAATTTTAAAATCTCCTTTTTTTTTTAAATGAGTAAATTTGAAAAATAAAGAATTTTACCCAATTTTTTTTAAAAAACTGAAATTTTTCAAATATATTACTTTTATTTAAGATTGAGCTCAATATATTTAAATCCATAGATTCACTTCAAATGTAAAATGTTTTTTATTTGAAATTTTAAGAATTTGTCGTACCTCAAAATATTAATTTCTGATTTACATAAAATCGTTCTTCTTTTTTGAAAAATTCTTAATTTTCAAATTGTTTTTCTACTCGAATTTTTGAGATGTTTTTTATCTTCATTGACAGTTGTAGAACTTACTTGCCTTTTTCTATAAATGATTTGAAATTAAAGTTCTTCACATTTCTTCATTTCAATTGTGGCTTCAATTTTGGAAAACACTTCTGTTGTTTTTCTGTGAAATACATTAGTGAAATTTAGTAGCCTTTGATCGCATTTTCATTCTTTCAGAGAATTTTTAATTGTTAACTATTATTTTTTTTCGAACGAAAGATAAACCTTATTTGCTTAGATATAGCGTATTGCGAAAGCTTAGAATGTCAGGTAAGTATGGGGGAAGTGGAATTATTGAAGATTCTTCCCTTGCTCCTTCCTTTTCTTATATGTAGCTGTACCTGGGCCAGATCCGCATACTTTGAGTGCAGAGGAAGAGTCTGATCCTGTGTATATATTCGATATAATTATCGATCTTAACGAGAGCGATGTTATAACTTCTGTAACCGAAGGCGAATTCTACATCAATTTTTCAAACGAATCGGAAACTGAAGAAGAAACCATATCCTATATTCATATAATGCTCCATACTCTAATATAGCTTAAGCCTTAATTATAATATAATTATTAATATTATAATTTTCATTTTCTTTAATTTATTATTATCTGCAAATAAACATAAATAAGGATTATCGCACAACGAAAAAAGTTATAAATAAACCAACTCGAAATTATCGCGAGTGTCAATAAACTGTTGAACGACCAGGTTGACCTCTGACAACAACAACAACAATAACAGCATCAGTTGTCGCGTCGTTGACATCCCCCATCCACCATCCACTTGCATTGGGATCCCTCGGCTTTTGACCGACCTTCACCGAGGCTTAACCGACACCAGGTCGGACATAGACACATATTTTTTGTGCTACCAATAGTTAGCAGGCTGAGATATTGGTAGTATGCCATTTGGGCCACAAGCCACTGAACTCCACAGTCCACCGCACAGTGGTTTAATGCTCGTTATTAGCGACTCGGAATTTTTATATTAAAGATATTCAAATAAATCTAAATGAGTTGAATACCACTCATATTTTTAGATAAAAAGTCCTTAAGATCTATCTTAAGCCTGAACAAAATTTATTAAATTATTATTTTAAATTAAATTATGCAACAATAATGCATTTTTTTAAATTTAAGTTAAAAAGACTTCAACTGCCTTTAAAAATATTGTCATGCGATTCCTTTCAAGAAATTTCCACACTATAATTATTCTTTTAGCATATATTTTAATGCTGAGCTTAAAGCTCCAGCTTGGATATTGTATTGCCTTCGAAGCTCATTTATTGTAATGCCATCTGAGCTTAAATATATATTATTAAAATTTAAAAAAAATTTGTAAATCTGATTGTTATTTAAAAATTGCAAAAAAGAGTTATGGTGTAACTTTTAAATACTATTTTAAAAGCATGTTTTATTTTCAAATTTTATTATAAAAATTTAAAAAACAAGTTAAAAGTTTTTTCAACAAAAAATTTTGAACTGTTTCGATTTTTTCTGACTCATAAGTCTTGTTTGCGATCTCTGATATTTTGTTATTAGTTTTATATTTTATTTTGGATTTTCTTTTCTATTTTTGCCTATTTAATTGTTATTACATATATTATAAATATAATTATATTTATTTAAAGATTTTTTTTTTGTGAACCGAAACCATACCGGTATTTCAAAACCGAAACGTACAAAAACCGGTTCATCGTTACGAAACCTTTATTCAAAGATTTTGCGTAACCGATAACCGAAAACCTAAATGCGAGCATAACCGAAACCGTAACTGAAAGCAATAATCGTTTCGGTTTTAATCCCTGTTTTAAATATAAATTGTAATAACTTAGATTGACTTCCTCGTGCTAGAAATAAACATTTCTTAAATATAGTTCGAAATAATATAATATAAAATATAAGGTTATGATATGTTTTGCTATAATAATTATTTATTATACATTCTAATAACAAATGAAGATAAAATTTATCTAGAAGTTTACTTTCTCTATAAAAATTTCGATTTTTAGAAATTGTTATGCGTGGACATTGAATTGAACTGAATTTGCTCGAAATTTGCAAAAGTGCCACAGTGCGAAGTACGCGTCGACAGCGTTGAAAGGCCTTCGTCAAGGTCAATGTTTGGCACATAAAAAAAAGACAAAAAATAAAAATAAATAAATAAATGAACGAGGAAAGTTTCGGTTTTTTTTCTGCCTTTGGGGCTCGTTTCTTTTGGGGGCGGGGAGGGGTAGAGGGTAGGGTAGGGGGTGCAGGTTAAATTGTGATTTGGAAACTGTGAATTAGACACTTGAACTACGAGTATTGAGGACGTCGCACTGTCTGGCAGCGGTGACCTTGGCAACGCACCCAAAAAATCTGAACATTGGACGTTGCACTCCCCAAACATCATCATCATCATCCTTATTAGCATCATCATCATCAATGTGAGAAGTCGGTCGTGTGTGTGTGTGTGTTGAGCGTGTGCCTGTGACCTTTGAACTTAATCTGTAGATTCGTTTCGATTCGAATCGAATTGTGCAGTTCTCATGAATTGGAGGCACAAATCAACATCTGTAATCGGCACACGGCAATCACTTGTCCGTCGCGTGGAAGCAATTGTAAACAAACAACAGCAGCAGCAACAACAACAACAACTATATATATAATATATATATATATTAAAAAAAATATATATACTATTGATTAGATTATATTTAACCGCATTTCTATCGCAAACATTAATCAGTCATTAATTGAATCAAATAATAATAATATAAAAAGCACATGCTGACCTTTATAATATATAGAGTGCACTTAATTTTCAAATACATTCTTACAAATAATAATGCAATAAAAATATCAATTAACAATAATACTAATTAAAAAATAAAAAACAAGCTAGCAATCAAAATTAGTTCAGTATTTGTACAATTATTGGCAAATATATTTATGCTTTAACTTTGACCCACAGTAAAAAAGTTAATATGTGAAACAATAAAATAATTTAGTTTTTCTTACATAAAACTATACCTATATTATTTTCTTCCTAACTTTCGTGGGCCTCGTTTTTAAATTTGTTTCTGGATATTTCTCAACTTCGCCACGCGAAGAGTCTCATGCACCAAACCAACTTTAAAATAAACTTAATTATTTTAAAAAAATGTGCACTTTGTTGCTTTTTTGAAATTGTTTCTCAATTTTTTTTAAATTTATTTTTGATAATTCGTCGCATTCCTTTTTAAATTTGGCGCCACTGCAGCAGCTGAGCGCACCTTTCGGTAGTTTTGTGTACTAGCAAGTTATGTTATCATTAACATGTCCGACTGCCGCTAACGTAACAGACACAAACAAGTGTTATTAAAACTATCGCGTCTATCGACTGACCGCCACGATAATGTCGACAATTGTGCGCGTAATTTAAATTAAAAATTTTCTCTGCTAACAATTGATTAATTTTGCAATAAAATTAATTATACAATTTTAATTTGAAATAAAGATGATGGATGCCAAGGAGCGACAACAAGCTCCAAAAGAATAAAAAATTAAGGACTCCTGATCATCAATACTTCAAAATTTAACACTAGTTGCCGACAAACATTTGGATTATATTTATATGTACGAATATATTTAATGTTTATAATTAAAAACTAAAAAAGTTAAATGCTTAATACGTTCTTTCTGTTAAAAGTTAAAAAAGCTCGTGCCTTAAAAAGCAAAGTAAAAGGCAAATATCGTAAACATTTATTGTGCAGAATATGAATTAAATGTACGTTGCTTATGTCTTTATTTGTGATTGCTTATGTACACACGTACTTTCTTGTAAATAAGAACAAAAATGTTTTTTTAGTTTTAAGCTTAGTACGCAAGCTAACTAAATTTTACGCGGCGTAAAGTGCTCAATATTTAGCTGTCGACGAGCGTAAGCCCAGTGTTGCCAATACAACACGGACAAATAACCAAAAGTTGAGTGGTAACTCTATGCGTCAGCGGCGGTTTATTTTAAATTTGAACATGCAGAACTGATTTGGACAAAAGAGGAGAGAACAGGCAATGAAAAATGTATACTAATGTTAATTAAAGGAGAAATATGCGATGGCACGCAAGCACAGCGGGTATTGGGTGCACCCATCGGTTTTGAACTTTTTACGTGGATTCTCCCTCTATATTAATGTAAAAATGCAAAGTCTTTTGTTTATGTCTATAAAAACAATTTTATTTTTTGTTCTTGCTTGTAATTCATTAATATTGTCGTCGTTATTGTCAATGTCGCTGTTTTTTTTTCAACGTTGCGGCCATTTTTTTGCATTTATGGGAGTGAGCGAGATAGATATACCCAGCGAAACTCTAAACAGTTTGATGTTTCGCTGGGCCTGTCAGCTGTTTCAAACAGTGCTGCCCATTCTGTTATTTTACTTAACAGCTCTGTTATTTTATTTAGTCTGCGGACACCCGAGCGTAGCTAAATGTCAAGTTCTTCTTCTTCACTTTACGCCAGTGTTTTTTTTATATGGAGTTTGGGTTTACGCCAGGCCTATTTTTGAGTTTGCGTACTATGCTTTAAAGCTTAGTACGCAAGCTAACTAAATTTTACGCGGCGTAAAGTGCTCAATATTTAGCTGTCGACCCAGTGTTGCCAATGCAACTCGGACAAATAACAGAAAGTTGAGTGGTAACTCTTTTAAATTTGAACATGCAGAACTGATTAGGATAAAAGAGGAGAGAATAGGCAGTGAAAAATGTATATTAATGTTAATAGAGGAAAAATATGCGATGTCACGCAACCACCGCGCGATTTGGGTGCACCCATCGATTTTGAACTTCTAATGAGGATTCACCATTTGTGTTAATGAAAAAAATACAAAAATATCTATAAAAACCATTTTAGCTTTCGTTCTTGCTTATAATCTACCAATATTCTCATCGTTATTGACCAAATTCAAATAGTCTTCATAGTTTTCACTTGTGTGCCAGACATTTATCTCCAGTATACCCAGCGAAACTCTAAACAGTTCGATGTTTCGCTGGGCCAGTCAACTGTCACAAACAGTGCTGCCCATTCTGTTACTTTACTTAACAGCTCTGTTATTTTATTTAGTCTGCGGACACCCGAGCGTAATAAATGTCAAGTTCTTCTTCTTGATTTTACGCTAGCGTTTTTTTTATATGGAGTTTGGGCTTACGCCAGGCCTTTTTTTTAGTTTGCGTACTATGCTTAAGCAACTAAGCAGCAAATGAAGAACAATTTAAAGGAACTTGTTCACTTGCTCAATTCAGTGAGCAACTCTGTTTTGTTCACTCACTCATGAGCAACCCAGCACCAGTGTTGCCAATTTAGCTATTTTTTTAGCTACAAACTAAATTTTCTGGCTATTTCTTGCTTTTCTCAAAGGCTAGTTTAGCTTTTTTATGACCCGAAGAGTTGGCAACACTGCCCAGCACAAACGTAAACAATGCCGGCATAAAAAAAAACATTATGTCAAAACGTTATTAACAAGTAAGCAGCTAAATTACAAAAAGCGTGTAAGGTGTAGATAGAGATGTAAGTACGCTGCAGCTTATAACTACAAATTAGGCATACATATTTCCATAAAGACCGCATGAATGCGTCCGTTTGTGTGTGTTGTGCAATGTATCAATTTCATTGACTTACGAGCATTCAACATTTCCATAACTGTAAGCCGCCTTATCAGCGACGTGCTAAAACAAGTCGAAATAAATAAAGAACAGCAGTTAGTCAATAGCAACAATAAGTTGCAGATAGGCAGACGAGCTGCTTAAGGCAGACAAGTGTATTTATGTGTGTGTGTGTGTGTGTATCTGTGTGCGTGAACTTCAAACTGTTCGTGTCCTACTGAATTTGGTAAAAAGAAACTGAACAATTTGCTTTATTTTTATAAACAGTATCTGCAATCTTGCTAATTGTTTTGCTTGTACTTTGATATCGTTTGCTATAAATAATTATTAATATAGTATTGGCTTGATATTTATCGTTAATTGCACACGTATTGCCTATACATGTATGTATGTGTGTGTTAGTAAGATCCGGTTAATGTTAGCAATTCCTGCTCATTTCCTCTAGATTTCCGCTACAGTGATTATTACCAACAGTTTATGGCACTGCACACGCAGTGCATGTTGGCTAAAATCTATGCATGTTCCAATATTTTGGAGGTTATTTACTATTGTTGTTATTGTAACCTGTTGCGTGTGCCGCTTGTTGTTGTGTTGTTCTTGTTCTCCGCTCAATTGACAATTGCTTAATGCTTTGCGCTTCAATCTGGCGATGTGCGCGTGCCGTGACACGAGCTAATTGTTGTTTGAAAAGGAAGGAAAGCTAGAAATGCAATGTTTAAAATGTTTAACTAATAGCAATAAATTTGTAGAAGTTATGAAGATTATTAATTCAGCTATGGCACACCGTGACGTGTTGACAGTTGCTGATACTAGGGGGATTCCTGAAACAGTTGAGATAAGATTTCGACGTTAAGCTACTACTTACAGTGTGGCCAAACTAAAATATTAAATGAATCAAATCTAAAAACATGTCCGTTGCGACCTGTTACATGTGATGCCTTAATGACAATTACTGAATGCTGCGCGCTAGTCTGGTGATGAGAGCGTGCCGTGACACGAACTGATTGCTGTACGTACGTTGGTGCTTTTTGCAGCTTGCGCATCTCTGTAGTAAGAAACCGGTAATGCGGCAAGGCGTGGCTAATGTTGGCCACATGTTGCGAGGGGCATGACGTTGTTGGCATGCTCATTATTATTATTATTAAGTTCGTTGTTGCTGACAAGGTCAATACGATTCGTTAGTCATACACAACTTGCCCGCTTGCATAGGCTCCAATTTTGGGCATATGTACATGTTCATATGTATGAGCAAGTGTATGTGTGTGTGCGTGTGCATGCATATGTGTATGGAGACGCAGCCCATACAGATGGAAAACGTTTTGCCCGCGACGTTGCCTACTATCGAAGTTAGTTTGAGGCATACTCGATTCGCAACTCATGAACGTCGGACGTGTTCTCCAAGCGCAGTCAGAATCGTACCACTAATCCAAGAAAAGAGACTCGTCCGTATTGTAATCGTCATCGTCATCGCTTATCGTTTATCGTTCATCAATATTAAACCTGCTGCATGCTGTTTGTCGCGCCGGGTTTGTTTTTGTTATTTTGTTTTTCTGCTTGTGTATGTGTGTTGTGTGTTTTGTGTTGTGGTTTCTCCCACTGTGCATGCTTTGACTCACATATGTACATGTGTATGTACCTGCATACATACAAATGTGTTATAGCACTCAGAACCTGAGAGCAGCAAGCGCCTAAGAGAATGCTAGAACGAGAGCGAGAGCGATATCATTAGCCACAGAAAGATGGGAATATGGCGTAATCCCAAGCAAAAGCAGAATGCTGGATAAAATGCACAAATAACATAAAACAATTTTGCAGTGTGCCAAAGTAATGACGACTTGTGCATGCCCTACTAACTTTAAATATCAACAACAAACAAAAATAATTAACACTGTGTGCGTTATGCTAATTAACGGAGTGCGGGTTTTTTTTGTGAGCGTGCATATTTTTTAATGATCCATTGCGAACTTAAATAAATACTATAAATATCTGTTCTTTAACATTATGTTTTTAATAATTTCAGGTTGCAGTCAAAAAATTGCTCAGTTCTCAAATTGTTTAAACAATTGGAAATTTTAATTGGCTCACACGCTAGGTACGTACATACTTACATAGTACATTTGTCGATAAAGTTTGTTGATAAAGATGAAATCAAAAAGTAATTCTCTTAATTTTAGTACAGACCGCGTCGAGTGCCATTGTTGTTGTGCCGAAATACTCATAACTACCTAAAACAACAACAAATACACACAATGGGTTCTATGCTCTGTAAGGAATACAAAACAACGGGGAAAGTAACGCCCAATCCAGAACAGGTCTCAGGTAATTGATTGAAAAACTCGAACAAAATATTTTGAAATTTAACGGAAACAGGCTATAAGGTTGACCATATTCTAAGTTCGCACGTATGGGCTCCGGGAGCTAGCGGCTGCTTGAGTCGAGGCATTTCGTGCCCACCGCTGGTGTAGGATAATTTAATTGATTGCCTAAAATAACTTAAGTGATCAGTTGAAATTATAATCAATGTTCGTTGTGTATGACATCTTTTTCAATTAAATTTTTGTAAAAATTTAGGATGACCATATTTAAAGAAGTTTTTGGTAAGAGGCTCAAGAAATTCGTTTAAAAAATTAAAGTACGTTTTTGTAGAAATTATCTGAGCTATTTAGGGTGACCATATTTCAATAGTAATTTGTATCTATTGTGTTTGGGATGACCATATTTTAAAATGTTTTTGGTAACAGGCTTAAGAAATTTGTTAAAATAATAAAATTACGCCTTTGTAGAAATTATCTGAACTATTAAGGGTGAACATATTTCAGTAGTAATTTATATTTGTCGTGTTTAGAATGACCATATTTTAAGAAGCTTTTGGTAGGAGGCGCAAGAAATTCGTTTAAATAATAAATGTATGCCTTTGTAGATATTATGTGAACTATTTAGGGTGACCATATTTCAATAGTAATTGGGATGACCATATTTTAAGAAGTTTTTGTTAAGAGGAGCAAGAAATTCGTTAAAATAATAAAAGTACGTTTTATAGAAATTATCTGAGCTATTTAGGGTGACCATATTTCAATAGTAATTTGTATCTATCCATAGCTAAAGACTATAAATAGGTTGACACAATTACACCTAGTTCACTCCAATAAAGAGATGTAGAAATTATTAAAATAATTAATGTTATTTCTCAGTGTCATGAAACTTTCTCCATCTCCATTAAGTTGCCATTCCTTTCTAAATATTTACCATGTTGTCAATTGGACTGATTGTAAATCAATAATTACAATTTTAATTTCTTATGTATATTTCGTGTGCTCAACTGTAATTACCATTACCAACCAACCGACATTCAGCCTCGATTCGTTTAATCCAACCAGAAATAGCACAAGAGCGTTGAGGTCGTTGCGGAGAAAGAGCGTGTAAATAAAATAGGGAGAGAGTGTTTGTTTGCTCTCTGCGTTTGAGGCATTCGCTTTTGGCATTTGGCTTTGACTTTGACGTTTTTGCGCTAGTCCCATGTCAGTTTACACTCTGAACTTGGCTGAGACGGCGGACGGACAGACATTGCCTCTCGATAGATCTGCGAAAAAAAAACATAAATTGAGCGGACATTCCCAGAAATAGCAACAGCGTCATAGCACTCTTCAAATCCGTTCAAAAATTTCAAACGCATTATTTTAGGTAAGCGAGACTTGAACCAAAAAAAAAACAAAACATATTTGCTTATTGTTTATCTTGTTGTTTGTTTGTTTTTTGGTATTTTTTCTGCCTTTATTTCGCTTTTATTACAATTGTTTAAATGTGTGCGAGACAAGGCTAACTGGTTTTGTTGCCTGTGTGTGTGTGTGTGTGTGTGTGTGTGTGTGTGTGTACTTCAAATAGCAGTAAATCATAGCGAATTCACACATTTACATGACTTCAAATTCAACTAATTAGATTGTACACCGGTTTTTAGCTCAAGTGCTGCGACTTGTCGCAAGTATTTTGTTGTCTTTTGGAAATGTTTCGTCGAACCTATCGAAGGTCTGAATCATATTCAGATTAAGCTTTAATTCGCTTCGTCAAGCTCTGACGTCATATTTCTACAGTTTCTTTAAGTTACATTTTTTTAATCATGAACTTGACTATTCCTCTTGCATATTAAACTTAACTTGAGAACCTTCTTTTTTTTTTTATTATTCAGTTTATCTTTGAACTACAAATGTTGCTTATCGGCAGATTGTTTACTTAAGCAACGTTTTTTCCAGAGTGGGGAAAAACGCACTTAAGAATCAGAGTTTTCCAATCGACTGTCAATCTATCAATTAGTTAAAGTATCGACATTTTGATAGATATCTTGTTACTCATTGGCACCAATAAGTGTCCCCATTATTTTTTACTTTTTCCCACTCACAAATGACGCAACAAACTGTTGAAAGGAACTTGTCGAGTTTCCTTTGGTACGTATTGATTTTTTATTATTTTGGCCATAACATTGTGATCTTAATCAATATAAAGCCGGTTGAAATTGATTTCTGGCACAACAAAAGGAATACATAGATATATGTATGTACATATGTAGATAGCGAGTACGAGATTATAAAATATGGAAATTAACATGTGTCTACATTTCTTGTGGAACAGCCGTGACATTGATGTTCATATCAAATCATGTGTAAGCTCTTATCGGTAGACAGATACAGCATTTAAAACTTCCATATAATTTCTTTTTAATTCGTCAGTAAATTTGGTGGTCTTTGAACTTGCATTAAACTTACAAGTCAATTTAACAATTAGGTAAAAAGGTATTTAGTTTTATTTGTTTTTTATTAAGGGATTTTTATGACACTTTCGGTTCATAATTTTAACGAAATATAGTTAATAGTTCAAATAATATGTATTATTTAACTTCAATATTTTGAATCTTACACATAAATATTTGATTGATATACGAGTAATACTATATAGTCGACGCATAAAGTATTTTGACAAAACTTAAATAAAATCTACTCATAATTTGACGTTACTTCATGTAAATTTTGGAATCAAAGGTCATTTAAATTCCGTTTGAATGATATAAAACTTTCTTTAACTCATTAGGAACCTATTGAAAATTTCGAATTTTTGTAAGTCTACTCTTTTAACTTATTTTCTCGGTCTAAAAAAAAAAAATGTTTTGATGCAAAAAAATGCTCCAAACAATTCTAATAGTGACTGCAAAACAATATGTTCAAAAATCTCCTCGCTAATATCTTTTATGATTTTTTTAATGGGAGGATCTCAGAAAAATGTTGTATAAAAAGCACGTTAAGTGGCAACAATTGTAATTTTTAGCAATTTTAAAAAATCATAAAGTTCCTTAATATTGTGGGAAGTTGGGGAAATATAAACTAGAATAATAGCTGAGTTTGTTTATTTTATTATTGTTTTTTTTTTTATTGTAACTATTTCTATAATTTATTAAGTGCAATTTTAAGACAATTCACTTAAAAAGTATAATTAAAAAAAATAAATAAAATATTAAAAAACATTGAAAAAAAAGATAGAAGATTTATCAAATTAAGAATTGCTGAGTAAAATAAGTAGAAAGATAAATTATAGTTATTGAATCTAGTTGCAGAGTAAAATGTATAGACCAGTGGTGGGCACGCAGTGGCTCCGGGAGCAGCGGTTGCTCCCAACTTAGGTAGACTCTAATAGGGTTGTTGTTGTTGATGTTGTTGTAGTGCTGGTATAGACAGACGATTTATAAAGTATAGAATTGCTGAGTAAAATAAATAGATAGATGAACTATAAAATGAAGAGTTGCCAAGCAGCAGTTAACAGTTTTAGGCTTTGCTGTCACTTGGCTTGGCGGCAAGCAGCTCGAGCCGTGTGATGGCCTCGTCCAGGAACTGACGCTGCAACTGCAACTGCGGCAGCAGCTCCTCGGCGCTGAGCAGCTGCAGCTTGTGCGTCGTCTTGAGGCTGGACGATGATGATGATGAGTCCAATGATGGCCAATGGCCGCGCAGGAAACCCGCCGAGGATGATGTGGATGTGGATGAGGCATTGGGTCGTAGTATGGCCATTAGACGCTTGATGAGCGAGGGGGAATTGGTGGCAGGTCGGCTGATGATGCTGCCACTGCCACTGGACAACTCGGGCATGGACAACAAAGGTGTCCAGAAATAAGAACTGTGCGTTGTTGATGTAACTGGAATTGATGTTGGAGTTGGAGTTGGTGTTGGAGTTGCCGTGTCATCACGCTGAGCTTCCCCTGGCTGCTTTTTGTTTTTGTTGTTGCTACTGTTGTTGCCCTGTTGCATTGTGTCCAGCTGTTGCAACTGCTGCTTGAGCTCGTCCAGCTTTTGCTGCAGATACCCAAAGTCATTGGCCAAACTGATGGCCAACTGCTGGGCATCCTGTTCGTGCGCCTTCCCCTCCAGCGTCTCAATCTGCAGCTGAACATCCTGTTGACGCTGCTGCAGCTCCTCGAGCAGCAGCGACGTCTCCGGACTGAATCGTTCCATATACAAGCGTGCAATCTCCGCCTGCAACAGCTGGCGATGCACCCGCAACGCGCTCAGCTTCAGTTCCAGCTGCTGTTCCGGTGTGGTCACACTGCCACTGCCATTGACATTGGATGGGCTGCATCCAACAAGTCCAGCGATCAGCATGAGAGCAACAAGTTCTGGACGCGACCACGACATCTTTTCAACTGACATCGCAGCAGATGGCCTTCCTGGGCTCTGGGCTCTGAGCCCTGCGTTCTGCTTTCTTTCTTTCTTTGCAGCCAGTGCTGCCAACTGAAATTGCAGCGACAAAAAAAGCTAGCTTTTTAGCTAGAAAAAATTAGCTATTTTTGCTAGTGTTTTTTTAAAATTTTATAAAATCCTAAAAATTACAATTTTAACCCATTTTTCCTCATTTTCATGCAAAAAGTGCCTTTTTTGCAGTTTTCAAAAAATTCTAAAAAATACTAGCAAAAATATTTTTGAAAATTATGTTTTGCAGTTACTCTTAGAATTGTTCCAAGAATTTTTTTGCATCAAAATATTTTTTGTGAAAAATCGAGGAAAAAAGTTGAAAAAGTAGACTTTTGCAAAAATTCAAAATATTCCATGGGTACTCAATGGGTTAAGGAAATTTTTGCATCATTCGAACGAAAATTAAATGACCTTTCCAAATATACATATATAATAGGCTATTATTTTCTTATTTAAAGTCAAAATATTACATTTTTAAGGGTTTGCAAAGAATTACTTGACAAACTGTATCTGTATTGATAACTCAAAAATGCATTCTTATATCTTAAACTAAATGCAAACAGTGTACATATTTTATTTGAATACATATTACGAATATTATTTATTTTTTCACTTTAATGCATTCAAATTTTTAGAAACGAACGTATGTATATTGATAATTCCTTCAAATTCATTCAAAAACAAAAGTAAAGCTGACTGAAATCTAGCTAGATTTGGTGGAAAAACAGCCAATTTTGGGCAACACTGACACACAGCAGGCGTTAGAAGAAACGAAACGAAACAGAAAACAAGACTTTCTATCTTTTGGGTCTGCCCGAATTTTAGTTGTCATTAAACGGGAAAAATTTTATGTGTTTTAATTTGAAACAACTAGGAGATACACACAGTGAGAGTGAGAGAGATAGAGAGAGTGAGAGGGACAGTAGAGTTGTGAGAAGAAAAATAAGTAAAAAAAGGTTTGAATTGGAAAAACCTTTCTAATCGAATTGAATTGAATTGAATATTACAGGTGCCGTTGGTTCATATCAATCGAAGTGCAGCACGGAAAAGATGTCGTCGACTGTGGAGGAGCTGGATGTGGAGTACACGGCCCCAGTGGCCGTTTGCAAGGCGACCGATCTCAATGAGAACGAGATGAAGCAACTGGAATTCAACGAGGACACCAATATCCTGCTGGTCAAGCAGAATGGTCGCTTCCAGGCGGTGGGTGCCAAGTGTACACACTATGGAGCACCGATGCACACTGGCGTCCTGGGATCGGGTCGGGTGCGTTGTCCCTGGCATGGCGCCTGCTTCAATCTGGAGACGGGCGATATTGAGGATTTTCCTGGTCTGGATTCGTTGCCCTGCTACAAGGTGGATGTCACCGATGGCCAGGTGATGGTGCGGGCCAAGCACAGTGATCTGGCCAAATCGAAGCGTCTGAAGAATATGGTCAAGAGGAATCCCCAGGATGAGCGTTGCTTCATTGTCGTCGGCGGTGGACCGTCGGGTGCCGTGTGTGTGGAGGCACTGCGTCAGGAGGGCTTCACCGGCCGCCTAATCTTGGTTAGCCGCGAACAGTATTTACCGTACGACCGTGTCAAGGTCTCCAAGTCGATGAACCTCAAAATCGAATCGCTTCAGTTCCGTGATGAGCAATTCTACAAGGATCACGATATTGAGGTGTGGCTCGGCGTTAGTGCCGATCAATTGGTCACGGCACAGAAGGAACTCCACTGCTCCAATGGCTATGTGGTGAAATATGATAAGATCTACATTGCCACCGGCTGTTCGGCCTTTAAGCCGCCAATTCCCGGTGCTGATCTTGAAAATGTCATGACAATACGTGAATTTAGCGATGCCAAAAACGTGCTGGCATCGATAACACCCGAGTCCCGAGTCGTTTGTTTGGGCTCCAGTTTTATTGCCCTGGAGGCGGCCGCATTCCTTGTCTCGAAGACGGCCAGTGTGACGGTCGTGGGACGGGAGAATGTGCCGCTCAAGGCGGCATTTGGTGAACAGATTGGCGAGCGAGTTTTGAAACTGTTCCGGGACAACAAGGTAAACATGGTGATGGAGAGCGGCATCACGCAGATCATTGGCAACGATGCTGGCAAAGTGACGGAGGTTCAATTGGCTGATGAATCGCGTATACCCTGTGATCTGCTCATCATGGGCACCGGCTCCACGCTCAACACTCAGTTCATGGCCAAGTCGGGCGTGCATGTGAATAAGAATGGTTCGATCGATGTCACCGATTTCATGGAGAGCAATATACCGGATGTCTATGTTGGCGGCGATATTGCCAATGCCCATATCTATGGCCTGGCCCAATCCCGCGTCACCATCGGCCATTATCAGCTGGCGCAATATCATGCCCGCATCGCGGCGATCAATATGTGCGGCAGTGTCAAGAAGGCGCAGGCGGTGCCCTTCTTCTTCACCATGCTCTTTGGCAAGGGCATTCGCTATGCGGGACATGGCAGCTACAACGATGTCATCATCGATGGCAGCCTCGAGGATCTATCGTTTATCGCGTACTTTATCAATCATGCCGATACCGTGACGGCCGTGGCGTCCTGTGGCCGGGATCCGATTGTCGCCCAGTTTGCCGAGCTCATCTCGCAGGGCAAATGCCTGGGACGCAACCAGCTCGAGGATGCCTCAAATCGTCAGGCCTGGACGGCGATGCTGAAGGAGCCGGTGCCCAAAGTGCGCTAAAGATTCAGATTCCGAAAGTATCCAAGATGACCCCATGCCAGTATGTGTGATTATTACTCGCTGCATTCAGATATCGCCGCTCATAGATAGTATATATCCATATATATATATATTTGTATTTTAAATATGTGTATATATAATCAATATTGTTAAATTTGTTTAATGTGTACAAGCTGCAACCGCACACATTCATATCTGTCCATTTATCGTATCCTATCCTTAACATAGTTTACATACTATATATACATATTCGTATTAGTCTGGAAATTCTTTTTTTTTTTCTTTTTTTTTTTGCTATATTTTAAAATTATGTCATGACTGTGGGTTGTATCTATTCTTGTACCAAAGCAAATGAGATTTGTACAATAAATACGTTGAATTTTCTTATCAGCAATTTGTTTTTTTCATTATTGATTCAAAGAATATCTGAAAAATTATTAGAGAATTTCTTCAAAGAAGAAATATGTATAGTCTGCGGTGCCAGAAATTTGTATGAAATTTAAGTGAAATTCAAGCGAACACGAAAGAAAGAAAAAATTACATATTGAAGATTTGATACCCTTAAATTTTCGACTGATGGTTCATATATATAATAGTAGTTTGATTCTTTCAAAATTTTACATGGATGCTAAAAACATCAAAAACACAATTTGAAAAATATTAAAATAAAATATAAAAGTTAGTTCTAGCCAAATTTTTAACTTACTTCATGTAAAGTTTGGAATGGAAAGGTCTTTTGAATTCCTTTTGAATGATACAATACTTTCCTTAACTTTTAGGTACGTATTGAAATTTTCAAATTTTTGTAAACGTGTTCTTTTTCAACTTTTTTCCTCAATTTAAAAAAAAAATTGTTTTGATGCAGAAAGTTCCTTGTAACATTTAAATAGTGACAGCAAATTAGTTTTTTCAAATATCTCTTCGCTAGCATTCTTTATTATTTATTGAAAATGACAAACAAGGCACTTTTTTTCTCATTTTCTTACAAAAATTTCCTTTTTTTGCCATTTTCAAAAAAATTATAAAAAATACTAGCGAAGAAGTATTTAAACATTTTTTTTTGTTTTTTTTTTTTAAATAAATAAAACGTTTATTTTGGGGATCAAAAATCTTTTTTTATAAAGGACGCGGAACTCAATGTGCAGTGTGACCGTACTTAGATGGAGTAAAAATGTTAAGCCTGGTATGCTTCGTGCTCTGAATTTAGGCACGAAAATAAATTTTTTAGGCACGAAGTCAGCACGGACTAAAGCCACATCTAATGAAAATAATGCTATATTTTAAACGAATGTTATAACTAATTATTAAGCTCATGGAAAATGAAAACACAAAAATAAATTTGTTTACACTTTTCAAACCATTCAAGAACTCCGAAACTGGCCCCTTTTCACATGCATCGACTGTACAGCGCCCCAATTAAATACCGACTGTTAAGCTGTGATTAATTTTATAGTCTTTTAGTTTTTCTATAATTTAGTTTTTAATTTATCTAGAAGTTTTTCAAACATTGCATTGCGCGCCAGCTGAATGGCATTGCTCTCCTCCAGAGCAACTCGCATTTTGCGGAATTCTTCAGTGCACGCACAATGATGAGTTTCTTTGGCATTTTTTCTCTTCGTGCAATATGTGTTCGACGGTGGTTCGTCCGACTTCCGCTTACGACTTATGAAACTAGTGCTTTGCTCTTCATCGGAGTCAGCCTGGGAGCTGTTCGACAAATCCTCGGACATGAGCATAGAGTTGCAGAAAGGTGCCGCGGACTCATCGAATGTGGCCGCCTCGAACTCTGGAAATATCTGTGTGGAAACATTATCGTCCTCCGTCAGTAGGGCTGCCAATGTGTGACGCCCTGGAACTGTTGCAGGTCTGTTATTGTCTCTACCAAAGATGGCTTCCATATCGTCGAAATGTTTCCATTTTGTTCCGCTCTCGCCGGTGCTCTTGATTTTTTTCTTGATATTGTCGAAAGTCACCCGTAAATTTCGTATTTTTCTATCTAGCTGCAGCTCATCCAATCCTCTAACTCCTTTGTCTTCCATGCCTTTAAGAATCTCGCGCCAAATTTTCTTATTTTTTATTTTTGGATCGCGAAATTTGGATTTCCTTTCGCCATAAAGGGCCAACAACAATTCCGTATTTGCCGATGTCCATTTCTTTCCCTCCACTGCAAAGTAATAATTTATTTATTATTTACTCACTTGCAATTTGTTAAAACTTACGGTGCAATTCCATTTTATTTAACAAAACAGGACAAATTTGTTAAGAAAAGCGATAACACTCATTAATAAAAGCGATAACTTTAACGTAGAGATGGAGAAACATCGATGCAAACATCGCAGCTATCGATGTTTACAAAAGTGTTGCAATTGTCGATGTTGTCGTAGCCCTGCAGTTATCATATGTACATCAACGACAAATTTAAATTTTACTTAACTTTGTTGTTTATTTTCAATTCAAATTACTTGTTTTGAGAAATACATTTAAATTTTGTTTGGAAATCTCAATGCATTTCGGAAAGCGTAAAACCAGCTGATTTATAAACGCAAAATTTGTCAAAATTCGAAATTTGAATCATTTCCCTTTATAAAAAGATATCAATGTAGGTATGTCGAAAATGCAGTTGGTGTCGGCAGAGGATCAGCTCCAAGTGAATCCTCAAGTGCGTGCCATGTACAATTGGCTTGCCGCCTGGCGTGCTCTGAACGATGAATTTCTTCGGCTACAGGCGAAGGCTATGAGATTTCAACAATTGGTAAATATAACTTAAGATTCTAAGCAAGTAATTATTATATAAATATATTCATATTCATGGTCAGATCGGACTGGCCGCAAAGCAAATTGAATGCTTTGAGAATATCTTAAAGGAGCGACAATTTCTGAATGACAAATTCTTCAAATGTATTGCGAATGCCAGAAATAAAGACTTTCTCTTTAATGAGGAATATAGAGAGAAGGTCGATAAGATAATTTTGCTGAAGGATCAGCTCTGTTTGGCCAATAATACATTGAAAAAGCAAAAATTGCAGCTGGAACGTGCCAAAGAAAAGCTCCACAACAAGGCAGCAAATTCCGAACGTGTCAGAAAAAGTCTAGAAGAAAGTAAAGCAATTAACAAGAATTTAAAAGAGTACAATCTTACGCTAAATACATTGGTAAGTGGTTGTCCTTCTTACTTGCAAGCAAAAAATATAGCAGAAACAAATATCGGTTTCGGTTCCAGTTCATTTCGGTTCCGGTTCCGTTACTAAATATGAAACGGTTAACGGTTCCGGAACCGGTTCCGCTATAATTCCCTATTTGTAAATGATTTTTTAAGATTCTAATCATCTGCTAAACCAGAAGAGGGAAACAATGGAACTGTATATATCACGGGATCTAATGTTCGACTATCAGCTGATCGAGAAGGCGCAGGAATTAATCAATGCCCAGGACAAAACAAAGGCCTTTGCATCAGCCAGCACTTGTCTTCAAACGTAAACGTTATGTACCATCTAATTTAATTTGATTTCATTTAATTTTCATCAACAGCAATATCGATCAAATACAATTGCAAGAGAGTTTACTTAGAAAACAGCTGGCAGTTGGAGGCGCTGAAAGTAACGACAAAAAGTTCAAATATCATCAGATTGTCCTGCAGTATATGCGCTTTCTGTGGGACTGTGTGTCGAGTCTGGCGCAGAGTCCCAAGTTGGAAGAACCATCCAATAAGTTTCAATGTGCTTTAGTTAATTTTTAGTTGGCGCTCTGGACGTCAAGGAATACAGCTGCCAGGGCTGCACAGCTGCCAGGGATGCACAGCTGACAATTGGCTGTAGGGCTGAAGAGCATAAACTCTTGGTAACAAAATTACTTTAATAAATTAAGTAATTTTCTGTTGCTTTCAACTTTTTAACCTGTAGCTTATTCTGGTGCTTAGACTAAGTAAGTAAATTGATAAAATGGCGTCACAAGTGCTCATCGGCTGTTGTTGTGTCATCGAGCCGGCATTTTAACAGCACTGCAACGATATACATATGTATCGGTTTTGCATTCGCGTTATATCGATTTGTTTCTGTTCCGTTTTGTGTTGTTTGTGTGCCAGGCGATGAATCGTCGTCGATACGTTTTGGGAAAAAAATTTGTACACACCATCAGCAACCAGCACACACACACACACACACACACACAAAAACGCCCAATAAATTACAGTTGCAGGCAAGGCAAGGCAGCAGAACACAGGCAAAAAAAAGTTTTATAACAAATTCATCAGGGTGAGGACGCGCTGCTGATCAGACAGACAGGCAGACAACAATAAACACCCAACGAGCACAACAAGCAACATAACATTCCAATAAGCAGAGTTGCAGCCTACTCTGCGCCAGCCTGCCAGTGTAACCAAAGTGTAACAACAACAGCAACAACAATAATACGCAAAGAAAAACAACAATTCATATTTATCAATTATGAATTTCTTGGGCTTTGGCCAATCAGCTGAAATCGAAATTGTTTTTGATGGTGCCGAGAGCAGGAAAACCGCTGAGGTGAAAGGCGAGGATGGCAAAGTGGAAAAGATGCTGCTCTTCTACGACGGCGAAACAGTATCCGGCAAGGTAGGAACGAAATGGGGAGGAGGAGTTGAGGAGGCGGTGGCAGAGGGAGTTGCAATAGAGGCGGCGGCGATGCGAAGTTAAAAGTGACGGACGGCGGCGGCTTCCGTTTTTAGTTGCCTCCCTCCAGTGACTATTATCAGTGCCAGTGTTGTCAGCATTTGATGGGCTTCAATTGATCACCAAAAAGTAGCCAGAAAAAGCTAAAAGTAGCAGATTTTTATTGAATAATTCGAATTGAAATATTGGTTAAGTTTCAGAAATTCTTAAAAAAAACAGTACCATTTATTTGAAATTATCTAGAATCAAGGAGTGTCCACATATAAATATTGTGTGCAACTTGCTCAAAACTCCAATAATTTGGTTATATTTTTTAATTTTTGTATTACAAAGTAGCCAAGTCTAGCTATAAAAAAGCTGAAACGGCAGCACTGATCAGTACGTCACAGAGAAAGAGAGAGAGAGAGACAGATATAATATATACACTTTGAAATATGTGATGATTATTAATTATTTGCATTGTTTCTCGATAGGTGAATGTTACGCTGAAAAAGCCGGGCAGCAAACTGGAACATCAGGGCATCAAGATTGAGTTTATCGGACAAATCGAATTATTCTACGATCGGGGCAATCATCATGAGTTCAAGTGCCTTTCCAAGGCGCTGGCCCGTCCTGGCGATCTCATCCAGAACAATAGCTATCCCTTTGATTTCCCCAATGTGGAGAAACAGTTCGAGGTCTATGCCGGCTCCAATGTGCGATTGCGTTACTTTCTCCGGGCGACAATTGTGCGACGCTTGAGCGATATAACGCGGGAGGTGGACATTGCGGTGCATACGCTGTGCAGTTATCCGGAAATGAACAATCCCATCAAAATGGAGGTGGGCATCGAGGACTGCCTGCACATTGAGTTCGAGTACAACAAGAGCAAATATCATCTGAAGGATACAATAATTGGTAAAATCTATTTTCTGCTCGTACGCATCAAGATCAAACACATGGAGATTGCGATCATCAAACGCGAATCAACCGGAACCGGACCGAATGTTTTCAATGAGAACGAAACGATTGCGAAATATGAGATCATGGACGGGGCGCCGGTTAAGGGCGAGAGTATACCGATCAGAGTATTCCTAGCCGGCTATAATTTAACACCGACGATGCGAGATATTAATAAAAAGTTTTCGGTCAAGTATTTTTTGAATCTGGTGCTGATGGATACGGAGGATCGTCGGTACTTTAAGCAGCAGGAGATAACGTTGTGGCGCAAAGCGGACATACCACGTTATCATGCCACGCAGCAGCAGCAGCATCAACAGCAATCCCATCACCAGCATCAGCATGTGCCGCTCCATGCGCCACCGCATTTGGTTAGCGGCCCGGCAGCGCCAACCGTTGCCCATTCCCTCATCAGCAGCAGCACCGATAGCGAAGGTGCCGCCACAGCAACGGGCAACGTGGCAGGTGGAGTAGGTGCAGCAGCTGGAGCGGTTGGTGCTGAATCCAAAATGGGTTTATTCACACGCGAGAGCCCGAATCAGGAGTTTAGCCAACAGCAATTGGACTCGCCACTGCCCAATTCACCAATGACGCCTGGCAACGAAAGCAATATCATCATCGGAGGAGGAGTGGCAGTGGGCGTGGGCGTGGGCGTGGGAGGAGTAGCTACAGCTGGAGGCGAACGTGAACGTGGCATGGGCGATGGCGCTGCGGCGGCCACGAGCAGCGCCTCGCCGGTGGCCATGCTGTCCAGCTCGCCGCCACCGTTGCCCAGTGGAGCAGCGGATGAATCAAGCTTGTTACAATCGCCAACACATGTCGCCGGCGATGGCGATGGCACCATGCAATTGGATTTGAATGTGGATGAGGAGCGCGCTCTAATGGATCCAGATGATGAGCTAACGGAAGTGGCGTTACCATCGCCACCAGCTCCTGCTCCAGCTCCAGCTGCCGCGCCAACTCCCGCTCCCGCTGCTGCCAAAAGGGTCAACACAGCAACGCCGCTGAGTGCGGATTGAGTGACAGCGAAAACGAAACGATTGCGATTATGATTTCCGGAACAACAACAATAACAACAGCAGCAGCAGCAACTCACTGACTAGCGGGAGCTGAAGAAGCACATCCAACTAACAACAACAACAACAATATACATATACATCTATTTTTTTAACAAAAACCTTTATTTAAAAACCAAAATTGTTACGAAAATGTTTTTATTGAGGTTATGCGCGCACACAACACGTCGTTTCTGTTTTTGAGAACACCCCTCAAACAAAAAAACTAAAAAAGATAAATAAGTAAAAAATTCACTGTAGACACTGGCGCTTTAATACTATCACTAACTATCTCTCTCACTGTCTCACATTCAAGAAAAAAAAACACGCTTAGCTCTATTCGAAAATTGTATTAAATTTTTGCAAAATGAAAAACTAATTTATAAATATTTTTGTTGTGATTCTCACCCACTCTTAGTCCTACTATTTAAACGCCTAGAAATATCATCAATCAGCAACAAAACAAAAAAAAAGTACATAAAATTTAAATTTAAAAAAAAAAAAACCTCATTCCCCCTTTTTGGAAAATTGAATTTTTCAATCTGTAGCAATATTTTCGAAAATGTTCAAAAACCAAGGAAGAAAAAAACAAATGCTTTCTAAAAGTAATAAAAACTAAAAATAATGAAATGAAATTGCTGCGTAGGCCTAAATAAAATTGAATAAAGATTAGAGAATAAAATAAAAACGAAGCTGCCCGATGTTGTTCTGAGCGCGCCTAGAAAACATGTTACATGCATACAATATATATATATATATATATACTATATATATATGTGCTTGCATATGTACATAACATAATTCATATTAATATACAAATATATATATATATTATATATAAAATTTATCAAATTAATAAAAACGAATGAAAATTATATCGTGTCATTTAAAAAACACATGAATCTGAGCGAGAGAAACTGAGAAGTGTTGCTTGCACGCTATCTTTGAGATTTGGAATGGATGTTAAAATGACATGTTAAGAAAAATTGTAAGACGGATTATCTTAAAGAACACTTTAATGGTTTCTAGGCGTATGAGAATTCAAATTAGGATGGAAGGAAATTGACTTCTTCCAGTTAGTGATGTAAAAAACATCGATGCATCGATGTTTTTTCAGCGATGTTTCTCTATTTTCTCCGTTTCTTTTTGTTGTAGACGATCTTAAGCGATGCACATGCATTTGCAATGCATCGATGCATCGCTCAACATCGACATCAACAAAAAAACCGGAACATATAAAGAAAAATTGCTGAAATACATCGATGCATCGATGTTTTTTACTTTTTTCAGCGATTTTTCTCTATATTTTCCTTTTTTTTTTTGATGTCGATGTTGAGCGATGCATCGATGCATTGCAAATGCATGTGCATCGCTTAAGATCGTCTACAACAAAAAGAAACGGAGAAAATAGAGAAACATCGCTGAAAAAACATCGATGCATCGATGTTTTTTACATCACTACTTCCAGTCACCATCTTAGTAATAAAGTTTAAAAAAAACTATATTTTCAGGCATGTTCCGAATTTCGAACGTTTTCACAAAAGTAAACGAAAACGAACGTTTTATTATTTGCTGTTCCCAATTCAGATCGAAATGGGCTTGTTTTTACTTTTCGAACTCGGTTTCGAAAATTCATTTTAAGTTTTTCAGGTTGATTATAGCAGATAGAAGGTAAATTGGGCTAAAACCTTCGATTGCGAGAGTTTGTATCGACAAACATAAATTGAAGTGGAATTCAGAACAGCTCCGTTTTGTTTTTCATGCAATATTTTATAAATGCTTATAGAAATTCTTTTAAAATACACTTCAACTGTTTGAACTTGAAGTAGTCATGTTAATCGATTCTAAAAATGTTCAACATTATTATAATTTTCAGTTTATAAATTTAGGTATTTATTTTAATGCTTTAAATTGAATTTATTTTCAAATACGACAATTTTTGTAGATTTTCGAAATTTGGAACAGCAATCAACACGTTTTGCGGCAAATCGACTCGATGTAAAGTATGTAGAAAGAAACTTTGCATAGGGACATGCGAATCTCGTTGAAAACAATTCAATTTGATATATGTACATACATATAACAATTTGATGGAATCCATAGAATACATCTTCCTACATTATAAGGACTCACTGAAATACACAGATAACTGTAATTAGTTATAGTAACATATTTATTCTATAATTTGTAATGCCATTGGTATGAAGAAAAACAAAACCAGTCGAGTGTATTTAATCCCACGCCTCCTTGATCTTCAGCTGATTGAGACGCTCCTCGATGGTCACATGAGGCTTCATCTTTCTCAGTGTCTGCTCATTTGTCCACTTGGCCACCAGCTTGTCCCGTTTCTGCAGTTCTTTGGCATGACCCGAAGATTGTTCCTAGACACACACACACACACACACAACGTTTAGTTAAGTATTATTTAGTATATATGTATAGGCCATTAACATACCAGCGTAAGGTAGGGATGCCGCAGCAGGAACATGATGTGCTCCTGACGTTCGTATTCCCGGGTGAGTGTATCCATGGCATTTTTGCTCACCGGCTTGACGAGGCGCCGCTTGCCGCGGAATATGTGTCCGGGCACGGTTTTCTTAAAGAAATTGACAATAGTTAACTGCATGTTGTCTCTAGTTTATTTTTCCTTCGGCGCACGTTAAAATGTTGTTGCACAAGTCGCCGCCCAACAGCTGATTGATTGACTAGGGCATCGTTAATGCAATCGATAGTATCGATAGATAGTATCGAAGTTATGGCCGCCCTCCACAGTTCCGATAACTGCCACATGCTTCAACATTTCGATAGTTTCGCATTTAGCGCCAATTTGAACAATAATAAAAATGTTAATTATATTGTGAAAACAATTGACATACTGCATAATAAACAATATAAAACATATGTATGTGTGTGTACAGCTCAGCTTAGGCACTATTTTCGGAAATGGGATATGGACTGGCCGAATGAATGGCTGATGCATCTGATCCCTGATGCAATGCACCCTCGACGAAATGCAAAATCTCGAATCCCACCTCGACCATAATCAGTATGATGATCATCCACTCGAGGCGAATGTGATGGGCATCGTTCAGATTGTGGGAGACTAGTTCAGCGAGCTCGACACAATGATTGATCTTCTCGTTCATGACTTTGGTGCGACGCGATAAGCTAAAATAGGAGCACACTTGCAGATAGAGACCCTCCAGCTCCTCGCGATCCCAGTAAAAGTCCGGGGCATCCAGCAGATCC
Source organism: Drosophila subquinaria (assembly GCA_037043405.1). Lineage (NCBI taxonomy): Eukaryota > Metazoa > Arthropoda > Insecta > Diptera > Drosophilidae > Drosophila > Drosophila subquinaria. Next base: position 68,072 of record JBAMBL010000191.1, read on the forward strand.
GATGACAGGTTGATGGAATGCCGCAACGCGAACAATTCACCCGTTTTCCTCAGCATCGAAGCGCGCGAGATGCGCAAGCGTCGTCCACGCTTCAGATCCTCGGTCAAATACTCCATGGAATCAATATAACGATCCAGTGTCGCCTCCCACATGCCCAGCTTGATGGACTGCGCCATCGCATTGGAGAATGTGTATTTGTACAGGAAATTATCGCTATCGGGCGTCACATAGAACTTGCCGTTCTGGAAGAAGGCACGCGACGCCACATCCAAATCATTGCTGTCCGATTGAACGAGATCACCTTCCACATCCACAGACGTGGACGCAATATACGTGTAGGGCATCATTTCACTCTCACCGTGCACCAACGCACTCACATACGATTCCCGCTCAAAGTTGCGCAGAAAGTTGAGCACATTGTTCGTCTCGATGTCGGTGCAATTCCAGAACACAACGCTGCCCTCGCGAAAGAAGAAAATCTCTCGGGGCTGCTCACCCGTCGGATATTTGGCGGCCACAAATAATACATTCTGCTCGATGCCCAGATTGTCGGTGGAAAAGAAACGTTTCGTTTCATACAGATTCTGTTGCTTGAGCGCCGCATGCAGCTCCTCCAGATTGTATTCATCGGCCGTCGTATAGCCGCGTGTGTTGAGGAATCCCAGTGCCGACAATTCATCGATTGCCAGACGCTTCTTGCGCAACGCACGCGTTCGACTCGGCGATAGCGCCGTCTCTAGCGGCTCATCCACCTGTGGCAGTGTCTTGACACCGCCAACGCCACCTGTCACACGATTCTTAAGGTTCTTGGCTGCCTGCTCCTCCGTTGCGTCCTTTATTATACTCGACGCTAGCCGTTTGTTTACTGTTTGCAGCCACTGTACTTGTGTCGGACTCCAGCTGCTGCTTGGCAGCTTAAAGGTCTGTGCTTTGGGTATGGCGCGTAGACTTCGAACGAACGCCGCTTCCACAGCAACGCGTGCCAATATCATTTCAATTTATTTGATTATTTATACTTTTATTCAAAAGAAGACAAAAAAACAACTACTTAATTGCCATAACTCTCAATTCGATATATTATTTATCGAATTTCTGCGATAGGTGTGGCGGCAATTGTTCACATACCAAGTTCCAGTCACAAGACATATCGCAAACATTTCTCTTCTTTTTAATTTTCTCAGCGAATACTACGTTTAAAGATCACAAAATTTATAATCACTACTGACGATCAATTCATTAATGCAATTTTATAATAGTATTTTGTTATGTACAGTGTTTTATCGCTTGTGCCAGCGCGATTTGTTTATATTTATTTTAGTATCGGCACGGCCGATATATAATTATTTTTGTTTAAATTAAGAAAATATCGATAGATATTGGCGGGAAAAGATTGATAGACGGTGGCGACCCTAGATTTTTATCTAGCGCTAGCGCACAGATTACAGGGTCTATTAACTTTGTCACAAAAAAATAAGTGCGTAACATGCAGAAGGAGGCGTGGCAGACCCCATAAATTATATATATTCTTGATCAGCATCAATATCCGAGTCGATATTGCCATGTCCGTCTGTCCGTCCGTCTGTATTGACGCCTAGATCCAAGCGACTATAAGAGCTAGAGACTCCAAACTTGATATGTAGGCTCGTCTATACTGCAAGCAAATTGGGTTTGTTTTAGATTTTGGATCGGACCACTATATCATATAGCTGCCATAGGAACGATCAGTTGAAAATCAAGTCTTAGTATGAAAAACTTGTTTGAGATATCTAAACCAAGCTGACAGAATATTCATAAAAGACGGTCCCATATATCCTGAAAAAAAAAAATGAAGTGCAAATAAGAATTAAGCTGTCGGTGTGCCAGGGCACTATCTTACAGTCGAGCATACTCCGCTGTAGCCTAATGAAGCTCCCTTGTTGGTCGAAAAATACATTTAGTACATAGCTATATAAATATTTGTAGCGATTTATATTGTTTTCTTTTAAGCAGTGTTTGTTTTTCCATAGTAAGTACGGGGTCTCCGACAGTCGAGTGTGCTCGAGGTTGATGATCAAGCAAACGCAATGATTTGTTTTATCATTCATAAATATTTAACTCACATTGGAAATTCTTTATTACCTATACAGGGAGGATACCAGAGCTTGCATTTAAAATCTCAATGGCATCAACGAAGAAACAAATTCTCTCAATACAACACATACAAACAGATCAGCCTCGGCCCTCGACCAAAGATGCGATGCTCTTGTGCTAGGAGAGTGCCCCCTCATTCCCTTTAGGAAATATGCAAAGCTCGCTAAAATCGCTCCATTTCTTCCAAGGTCCCAAAAGGTCTATCCATCAGAAGTTTCTTGGCAATTCTTTTTGTGAGAGCACCCAAATATTAATGTAAATATTACAATGTTACATTATTGTTTAGTTTAAGTGTGTTTAAAAACCTATTAAGTTTAATATTGGAAGCTGGGTTTGTTAATTGCACACAAGACTAAATAAAATGCTTAAATTCACAGAAATTAATACAATTAATAATAACCAAAATATATATTTAAATTAAATAAGACATATTAGTTTATATTTGAAGCATTACTTTCACAAAGTATGGTTCCCGATTGTGCAAGGGAAAAGCTTTGCCCAAAGTCCACTAAAAGCGAAGATGACGGAAAAAGAGCGATTGGCTGATGGATCAGTTTGTAAGCGTGAATTGCTTCAATGTTTTTTTTGTGTTTTCAATTTTCATGTTTTTTATTCGACATACATATATGTGTATATATTTATATCATGTTATGGAATACAATTGTAAAAAATATTAAATAGACGCTAATGTATGTATGTATGTAATAATTATGAGGCAAATGTTTACATTTCTACTTTTGTTTTAATGAAACGGATATTCTTGTTGGAGATGGGTTTCTAAAGAAAGGAAAGAGGGGGATTTTACACAAAAACAAAAAAAAACGTATTTTTGTTAATTTTGTTTGCTTAATGCTTATGGTTTTATTAATACTCCACAACGGGGCCTGATGTGGCTTTTATTTTACCAGTGGCTCAACCTCGGTGTTTACAATTAGATTTTCACTTTACTTTTTTGTTGTTTCTCTTTTAAAGTACACAATCATAAGTAAGTATATTTGTTAAATATATATAGTATTGTATAGACGTACTCAAAAAAAAAGTGTAGATACTGTTGTAAATATATGAAATACAAATGCAAATGCACTTGACACAAAATACAATTACAATAATAATAATAATATATAGTAGTATTTATGTATATATTATAATAATATGTAATATGTTAATATTTATATATATATATATATCAAAAAAAAAAAAAAAGGTTTGCAAATCTTTCTGTTGTTGTACACATATCGTATTTTTGTGTTAGCCCTACAACTTACAAATAATATCTATAAATATGTATATATGTGTATATAGATAAATCATTTAGATCAGTATCATGTATAAGCCAGAGGGGGATTGGTGGAGTTGGGGGGGAGGAGAGGATTGAATAGCGAGTTCCATTCAGTACAATAAATCAGTTTTTTGGGTACCCTCGCTATAGACAACTCCGGCTGACAGATGATAATCCTCCTCTTCCTCCTCCACTTGGACAGCCCCCGCGGCATTGATTTCCCTCTCTCCCTTGATGAGTCCCTCGCCTATGCCGACAATGCTGCCATTGCCATTAAAGGAGGCGCCGCCATTGGATGTTGCAGTGGCCGCATTTCCGCCATTGCTACTTCCGTTTCCACTTCCGCTTTCGGGCGTCGTGTACCGGGTAACGCCCAGCTGGAAGAGACTGTCCATGGGGGAGGCCTTGACGGGCGTATAAAAGCCCAAGGCCGTTGAGCCTGCAATTTGAATTGTTAATTAGATTAATTAAATTCAAAACATAAAAATATTAATTTCGAATTTTGGTTAGTACAAGAATTTAGTTAAGCACACAACGAAACAGTGTTGGTTAATGTGCAACAAAATTGTGAAATTGAGAAATTGAAATTTGAATAATGAGTCTACTAATTGGGGGGTTAGTTACCTTAACAAGTTAATATGAATTGGCGGATTAGTTTTGGTTTTTGGATTGGATTTGTTGTTAACCATCACCAGAAGCTCAGCAGCGGTGCATAGTTTGTTTAAATTGGTGTTGATTGATTGATTGATTGATTGGCTGATTGGCTGATTGGCTGCTTGTCGCTATTGTTATTTTCTTCATCATTTTATTTTCTTTTTACAAATTTTCATATGGTTTTTTTTGCTTTCTTGTTCTTGTCTCGATTTGTCGTATAATCATTTCAAAATATTATGGGTTATAGGTTTTAATATAGATATGATTTCAAAAGTATTTTTCTTAGTTGTCAGTTATTTAGATTTAAATAATATCTGCAAAAGAAATTAGTAAAACACAAAAAAGAGTGAGAACAAAAGAGTTTTTTGGAGAAACGAGAACGAGAAAAATACAAAAGATAAAATGAAAAAATCGCATTTAGTATAATTATGTAGTATATAACAAGAATATATATATAAATATATGTGAGAAGAGTTAGAGTGGTAGAAGAAAAGAGTCAGCTATTTTACAGCTACAACTACAACTACATTTAAAGATAAAGACACAGAAACAGATACAATTACAGATACATTTACAACTCAAAGTACATTCACAGTTACATTACAGTTTTGTCATTCAATTTGTTTTGAAGTGTTAAGCGCAGCCAACTTAATGAGCATACAGTGTTGCCAGATCGCTCCACGTACTAACAGCGATGTAACAGAGTTGTTGATGCTACACGAACAAAAAGCTTGACATAGAAAATTACAATGAGTACAACTAACTAATTTACATAAGTGGGGAAAAGCGTTGTATGTGTATGTGATTGTGTTTGTGTGTAGAGGGGTGCGGGGTGCGGGGGTTACTGCTTTCGATTTGATGTCAATATCAACTTAACAAGCAGAGGCAACGCAATTGGGAACAACTATACACCAAAGACTGCAGCGAGAATCGAGTAACAAGTAGCGATTAACGAGTAACAAGAAGTCATGAGGCGGGGAAGTTAGTGTTAACGAGTAGCTAGAACTCTTCAATGGGATAATTGGGGAAAATACCATAACGAGTGACGAGTAGCGAGTAACGGGAGCTCAGAACTGGAATAGTTAGAGTGATTCCCATACCAAGTAAAGAGTGAAGAGAACATCACAAGGGAATTGGGGCCAATACCATAGCGAGTACAATGTAACGAGTAACGAGAACTTAAGATTGGGGAAATTAGCAAAAATCAAGTAACGAGTAACATGAGCTCATGGGGTAAATAGGACCAGTACTATTGCAAGTACTAGTTAAGAAAAATTCTTCTTTTGGGATAATTAGGGTCAGTACAATGGCAATTAGCGAGCAACAAGAATTCATGATTGAGGTAATTACAACCAATACCATAGCAAGTAATGAGTAACGAGTAGCGAGATTGTGGTAATATGGGCAAATACCAAAGCGAACAACAAGAACTCAAGGGTATTTGGGGCCAGTACCATAGTGTGTTTAAACTTTAAAGTAACGAGTAGCGGGTAACAAAATATCCAGATTGGGGTAATTGGGGCCCGACAAAAGCGAACGCTGGAGATAATTGGGGCCAGTACCATAGCGAGTAATGAGTTGTAGGTGACGAGAACTCAATATTAGGTTAATTGGGGCCAGTACCATAGCATGTTTAAAGTAACGAATAGCGAGTAACGGGTAGCTCACACGTTATTTATTGAGGAGTACTTTACAGGGAGTACTTTAACAAAATCTATTATTGTTTGCCTACGTTTCGTTGACATATATAGACGGGAGGTGTACGAAGTAACGAGTATTAAGCAGCTTTGTTGAGGAGTTTTGGAGTTCCGCGACGTAGCTGGACGAATCGAAAGATCACACATAGTAGAGCGTATTGCCTGGAATGCGAGCCTGCAGCAATGCTGTGGAGGCATTGGGTAGCGATAGCGACGAGTAGGAGGAGGAGGAGGAGGAGGGCGACAATACGATGTTGGCAATGGGCAAACTGGCGCGACGGAGGCTCAGCGAGTTGTTGGAGTTGCTGGCGGAATAGGATGGGCTGTTGCTCCACTTAGCACTTGTTGTTGCTGCTGTTGTTGTTGTGGAAGTTGCTGTGATAGCTGTTGTTGTTTGGTATTTACTTTGCGGCAGCGAGGAAGAGGAGGAGCAGAAGGAGGCAGCTTTGCGTGGCAGTTGCTGTTGTTGTTGTTGTTGCTTTGGTAGCATTGTTTGCTGCACTGCATCATTTCGCAGAAAGCAGGCATACTGTGGCTTTAATAGAACCGATGCTTTACGACGACGTTGCAGATTCCCTGATCCTGCGAATTCCTTGATCTGTTGTTGTTGTTGTTGTTGCTGCTGTTGTTGTTGTTGTTTCTGTTGCTTGTGTGGCAGTTGCTGCGCTTGTTGCAACATAATACTCTTCCCTAAACTTGGGTAATCTGCAAAATATACGCGTGATTCGCATTTTTATATACTCAGAGAAATAGAAATCACCCTCATTGTGGATTGAATTGTGTGATCTGTATGTGCAATGGGACAAAGTGGGCGGGGCGGTGTCAATAGATAGCATATTTATAAATACGTATGTATATAAAGTTTTGTATTTTGCGGATTAGGGAGCTGGCTGCTTGAGCTTGCACCCACCTGATGAGCTGAATTAGTTTGCGAAAATATTGAAACAATTGTTTGCCGTGTGGCGACAACATTTGCCACGACTGTTGCAACTTTGGCCAGCAGCAACAGCTGCTGTCGTTGCAATAACTTGCAGCCCTGGCACTTAACCTGTCCCTAGTCATGGTTGCATTTCTCACAAAAACGGAGGCAGTGGCAATTGTAGCAGAGGCAGAGGCAGAGGCAGAGGCAGTGGCAGTGGCAGTGGCAGAGTCTGTGGCAGCGACATCAATCTTGTGGGCGCTGTGCTTAATCGCTATGTTAACTGTAACAGTGGCGTTTTCTGTAAAGTGCAGAGATTTTTGTTGTTGTTGTTGTTGTTGTTTTCGTAAACTGACTGGCAACGCTGTCCCAGCGGGCATGCAAAATGCTGATTGTTATGAGCAGGGATTCTAAGTGAGAGTGAATTTGATTGGCAACGCTGTTCAATTGGCATGCAGACAGATGCTAATTGATATCGAGAACGTGTAATGTAAGGATGCTGAGTGTTTATTATTTAAGGATTGGTATTATTGGCAACGCTGTTCAGCAGGCATGCAAATGCTAATTGATATGACAGTGTATTCAAAATTTGAGTGTATGAGTGAGTTTGTGTGTTAATGTTGTTGTTTTTGTTGCATCACTAAGAAATCGCCCCCGCAAATGTGTTAAATGATAACAATGAGGATAAAACTCAAGAGCACAGCAAAACTACGAATAGTTTTTTTGAAAAGACATAGAACAGAAACAGAGATAAGGAAGATCGATATGGAAAGAGAGACGCAGAAAGTGTGTGTGTGTGTGTGTGTGTGTTGTGATATAGTAGATAAAACAGAGTGAGAGAGTGAGAGAGAGTGTGACGGGCAGACAGGAAAAGAGCGCACATTTAAGTCATGCTCTTAAAAGACACACACATAGATATGTATGAATATGCATGTTTGTATGTGTGTGTGTATCTGTGTATTATCACTTACCTAGTGGCAAATTCCCCAGCATGGCGCTGGTCGCTGACGTTTTATGCGACGTCGCTCCCGACGCTGACGTCGACGTCGACGTCGACGAGGACGTTGTGGATGTTGGAAGCTCAATTATTTCATCAACAGTCACATGATGATGTTGCTGCTGTTGTTGTTGTTGCTGATGATGCTGCAATATTAACTGCTCTTCGTAGAGTAGCTGATGATGTTTATTAACATTGCCATAAGGATCGGCATACGGTGGGTCGTCAATAGTCTGCGATGCCTCGGAGGGATATTCAAACGTTGACGTTAACGTATCGTTGAATTGTACGCGGAACTGTATATAAAACAACCACAAAAATACAAACAAACATTATTAGGAAGAAAATGAAAAAAACGAAAACAAAAACAAAAAACAATGCCCGTCCATATCTGTCAAATTGATGAAACGCACCGAAAACAGCCCCCACCCTCCCTTCGTCCCTCCCGTCACAGTTTACACAGTGTTGACTAGAAACCCCACATAAGCCACTTATAATGCATTTTGATTAATAGCAGCGACTGAATAAATAAATAAGTAATGATAACGCACAAGGAAATGACAATAAAAATGAAAATAAATAAAAACGCACAAAACCCAAAAGCAAACTTAAATACAGCTATTAAAACTAGCTGATCAACTAATAAAATACCCTCTAGCGGAACATTTATGGGTAATTGTATTTATTTAATCCAGTGTTTTTGGAATATTTTGATCCAAAAAATTCTTCAAACAATTCTAGGAGTGAATGCAAAAAAAAATTTGAAAAATCTTTTCGCTAATATTTTTTATGACTTCTTAAAATTTGCTAAAAATTACTATTTTAACCCGTATTTCCTCCTTCTCATACAAAAAGTGGCCTTTTAGCAATTTTCAAAACATCATAAAAAAATACTAGCGAAGATATTTTTTAAATTTTTTTTTGTATTCACTCTTAGAATTGTTTGAAGAATTTTTTTGCATCAAAATACTTTTTGTTTGGGACCGAGGAAAAAAGTTAAACAATACACTTTGACAAAAAAAATTTAAAAATTTTCCATGGGTACTTAATGGGATAAGGAAATTTTTGCATCATTCAAACGGAATTTAAATGAATAGATGATTAAATTAAGAAATCTGCATCCAATCTTTTTTATTATACAAAAATTTGACAAAGTTAGGGGGTATGAAGACATTAGTGGACCACTGTATATATTTTACAATCGCGATCGATTCATAAATTGTGAAATACCTCGTTAGTGATGGTATAAAGCTGGATTCAATTGATTTCATGGTTAAAAACGATAGAATTGAATGCTCTTTTGACTTATCAATGTTTTTGTGCCACTAAAATGGAAAAAATTCTACAAAGTATTTAAGTGTGGCATCGTAAAGCGTAAAAATACATGAAGTTACCAGATGTTTTCGAAAAGCTAAAATTATTTTAGAAGTAGCTAAAATTCCCGCTACCCGCTGTTTTACAATTTATCCCGCATTTGCCAGTTGCAATCCACTAAATCTGTCGGGAAAATAGCTAAATTGGCAACACTGTAGCTGACTTGAAAGGATGTCTATTTGCTGTAAAGATTTAACAGTTGGCAACGCTGTTCAGCAGGCAAGCAAATGCTAATTGATTTGTGGATGTTACTCAAGGATGATAGCCCGTGCTGCCATTTCCTCTGTCAACATGTTAACATGCCTTAATCTGTATAGAACGTTTATCGAAGGAAGATAAACAAAAGCTGAATGAAATGAAAGTGGCTCAAATTAAGATTTTCCTATGATTATTCTTGCCCTTAACTGCAACTAACTTATATATGACAAAATATAAAAAGAAACTGCAAACAAAGAGATTAAATATAATTATTGTTAATTGTTTGGCAACATTTTGATTTTTTTGGTTTTGTTTTGTTTTGGCAGTAATTAAAATACCAAATGAAACAAATGAAAGTGAAATGTGGGTCACATTTCTCTTAATAGATATACCCTCTTTAGAGTTAAATACGATTCAAGTCTAGGGGAAATTTCAAAGCTATGCTGGATACCTATCGTTATTATTATTGGTCGCTCGCTTCGGTCAAGCATAATTTGGTATCTGAAACTGAAATTGATAAGAAACGATTCCAAATTTCATTACAATAATGCCACATAGAAATTCTTTTTTGATTATTTAAAGTCACCGACCATGTGAAGAGGGCCACCAATTGGTAGGCTACTCATACAACAAACTAATCTTATCTTATCCTTTGCAAACAAAAACAGAATTTGAACAAATGAAAACACAGAAGAAAAAAAAGAACCTACACTATCTACGAAAGTATTTTTGTACAACCCCATAACATGAGTGTGGGCATTAGTCACGGCTTTATAGTACAATATACTAATATACTATACAATATGTGCGACATAAGTGTTCCCGAAATGAAATGAAAGTTAGTCATCTGTTATTTATTGAGGTCAAGCCAGATGCATTTCCTGATTCATTTCCGGATGTTGTGGTATGAAGGTTTGTATGTATGTACATATGTACAATGTGCAATGTAATGAATACTTACTGATGAATCTTTGGCTTTTTGTCGAATGCTGGACTTGCCATCGATCACAATATTCGCATTCTCGAATTCCACATCGCATGGTGATGGCGGACACATGGAGTAGTCATCATAATCGGTATCTGTCGATGTCTCCACCGATAAATCGCCCAGCAGCACGAAGCCAGGCTCATTTGGCTGCAACAAAAACAAAAGAACAAAAAGGAAAATATGGATAAGCATTGAGGTTAAACGGGATAAGTGAAAACAAAGCCCATCGATCGACTCTCTGGGAGAGAGAGTGACGGAGAGAGAGAGAGAGAGAGAGTGGTATAAGGAGGTCGCTCTGAATCACAGCTGTCCCATTTCTCGCCATGTCAGACACAGAACCTAATGAACGGCATATACCAACAACAACAACAACAACAGATAATAAAGTTCATGCAAAGATAACAACAAAAGCACAAAAAAAAAAAAAACTGAAACATAAAGAGACCTCGACAAGAACATCAAACAACACACGGCAAAAGCGACCGACCAGAATTGTACATCAAAAAAGAATTGACAAAATTGAGCTCAGTGCCGGAGAGCGGCAAAACAAGAAATAACAAAAAAAAAAAAGCAAATACAAAAAGCACAAAACGGGTTTTCCAGCGTCTGTGGCCAACGAGCAGCAACATACAGTCGCTCTCAGCATAATTGACCCAGTACAACATTTTTGACTATTTGTTTTTGTATTTATGGCCTAATTAAAATATTTTATGCATAAATACAAATAAAAGAATATTGAATATTGTTTAAAAATTGAATAATTTTTTTTTTTTTTTTTCCAAATAAAAGTGTTATATAATAACAGGTTTTGATTGTTCAAGACAACAAATCTGCGTGTAACATTTTCCTTACATCTCCTACCGAATAAAACTTAAACCTATTTCCAATTAGTACATGTGGTTGTTCAAAGAATCTGGGAGCTACTGTAGACTGAGCGACGGACAGAGAGCTTGCGCGCTTGTTAGCTTTTTGCACCCAAGTCAAGAACGAACAAGAGAAAGAGAGGAAGAGAGAGCGGCAGCGCAGCGTCTTAATTCAACATGGTTGCGCCGAAACAGCTGTGCACCCAATGCGCCGCCTGTTTAACTGCTCCCCACACACCGCTAGCAACTTCACCACAATTCACCACTGACTCCAGTACTACTCTTCCCACCCCCCACGGCGCGCTCCAATACTGCATCAGTCAGAATATCTTTGTCTGCCTTCAGCCTATGTACACAAACATGTAGGTAAGTATGTATGCATGTATGTACATGCAAACAGTCATCAACAAAAGTATTGGCAATTATGCTGTTGTCGAATAGAAAGTTAAAATTTTTGGAAACAAGCTTAAAAAATTAATAATTATTTAAATTTTTTTTTTAAATTTTTTAAATTATGTTTACTATTGCCAACACTTGTCACTAAAAATATACTTCTTGTTATTAAAAATCCTCCACGTTAGTAGAAATAATAGGATTATATGGGCAAATATCCATCAGCTATAAAACAAATATGTGTTTGCGACTAAATTGGCAATAACTCGGGAGATCATCAAGTTGCAGATACTTTCGTCCAAGACTGTTTGTGCATAAATATGTCTTGATATATCAGCAGCAGGAAGCAAAGAACAACGAAGAAATATCGTAATATGGTAGATACAAAAATCATGCATACATATGTATGTATGTATGTGTGTGTCTGAGAATTGTGTACACATAAGAACTGGTTTTTGCAATGCAATCGCAGGAGAGAGAACACAGGAACAGTGAAAGAGGAATTTCCCAATCGCAAAAGCAGACAAAATGTTTTAATATAATAGTAAACAAAGCAACTGGAATATGTTCTTCATACACATACATATGCATATATCATTTGTATATGCGTATGTATATTATATGTACATATATTTGCAGGCATACAAATATTAATCAGCGTACATTTGCATAATTTGCATTGATCGATTAATCGACAGTGCATTTCGCAAGCCTTTTAAGATGCTCTCAAACAGAGCATGCAATTTGCACACAGACGCACACACATACATACAACATGCGCATGTATGGTTACTTCCATTGGGGAGACGCGTCACACTCTCTCACACTCTTACACATTTAGAAGGTCACGCGGAAAACATTGTGAGTGAGAGCGCGTCACGAATAAAGCGAGCGATCACATAAAAGGAATTGAATTTCACAGCTGCTCTTTCTACATTTCTACCAAAAACATGGCGATTAATATTATTATTATTGACTAACTAATTAAAGTGATTGATTCGGTAAAGCATCTGCCTTGAAACGATCATAACGACCATGGGAAAAAAAACAGTACAAAGTAAATTTGACATTCTTAACATTTTTGTTGAATTTGTCGAACTTTCCAAAGCTGCGCTCTCCCTCTCTTTGTAATTTGCGCTCTCTCTCTTGGTGGGCGCTTTGTTTCGTATTTGTTTATATGGAAACAACAAATGTGTGTGTTTGGGGCCCTGGTAATAGATATATACATGCGAGTGTGTGTGTGTGTAAGGGGGGCTTGCGAAGATTAAGAAGAAAATACAATAATTCATAGTAAAAAAATAAGCATGAATAATGCGCAACGGCGCCACATTCCCTGCATAGCGCAGGAGTGGTGAATATACATACATACATGCATGTATGTACTCGAAGGGTGGGGGAGTTGCGTTTGCTGTCTGATAAGAAATAAAAGCAATACACACACACACACATCCATTCATACAGTAAACAGCTGGTCACAAGGGTGAGGTGAATATTTGTTGTTGTTTTTGTTGTTACTTACCTTTGGCAGTTCCCGTTTCCTTCTGTAGATCACAACATCGCTTTCAATATAATCGGGCACCTCCTTGGTGCTCTTGGAAAAATTAAACACCATGGAGGTGTTGTTGTCCGCATTGCCAATTGCATTGCCGCCAATTGTCGCGTTGCCACCTGTTGTTGTTGGCTGTCGGCGCTTACGCAAATGTGGCCAGATTGGCGAGATGCCGCTGCTACCAACTGAGGCTGAGGCAGAGGCAGCAGCGTCCGTTTCGCTCGCATCCTTGTTGGTGGTGTGTGTGTTTATCACGGTATCCAGACTAGTGATGCTGCTGCTTTCAGAAGCGGCTGCAGCGGCGACGGCAGCAGCCAGGGCTGCGTCGGCGGCCAGGGCCGTTGATTTTTTCATTTCATTAATGCGATTCTTTTCAATTTCGCGACTTGTTAATGGGGTTCCGGAACCGGAACCAGCTGCCTGATTCAGAAGCGGTCGTATGACACCAATTTGTTTTGTTGTTGTCGTCGTTGTTGTTGTTGTTGTTGTTAAAACGGTATCGTTGTTTGGCTTTTTGATTTTGTTATTAATGCTTGAAACAACGTGCGCGTTCTCTTGCAAAGCAGCCGCGAATGAACGTTGAACGTTTCCTCCTGCTGCTGCTGCTGCTGCGGTCGCTACTGCTGCTGCTGCTGGCGTTGCCTCATCCACTGGCAGCGCTGCATGCGTTAACTTATCGCCTGCCGCGCCCATTTTATCGCCATTGCAAACATCGTCGCCGTTGTCGCCGCCTTCATCGTTGTCGTCGGCAATGTCGACGTCATTATCGTTTACTTCGTTGTTCTCTTCGTCGTCGTCGTTCTCAACGTCGTCGTCGTCGTTGTCGTCTGCTGCCTGCGATCGTTTATCGCTGACTAAGCGCTCAACTCCACCCCCAACCGCAGCCCCTGCAGCTGCAGCTGCGCCACCCACTTCAGTCGTCGCCGTCTCCAGCTGCATGCGTCCCAGCATTTTGCTCAATGTCGATACCGGCGATTCAAATGTCTCCAATTGTCTGGGTATAATATCCGGCACAGCATTGCCAAACGACGGCGGCGCACGCTGCTTGGAGAGCGGCGTCGATGCAGCGAGCGCTGGACCTTGTACTGTTAGTCCTGCGGCTGCTCCTCCTGTTAATCCTGCTGCTCCACCTGTTAAGCCTGCTGCTCCACCTGTTGTTACTCCTCCGCCCACTTTGCTGTTAGCCGGCTTTTGCTCTGCAATTATCGATTTATAGCTGGCAACTTTACTGGCAACGCCGCCAACGCCGTTGCTGCGCTGCGCAGCGCGTGGACGTCGATTGGCGCTGGCCTCAAACATTTTTAGCGTTTGTTTAACCAAATCTGGCGGCGGACGCTCCGTGTCATCAATGATGGAGGTGAGGCGCTTGGGGGGTGCGGTGTCGGTGCCGCTATGCAGACGCTCTCTGGCATTGTGAATTTTATCCTCAATGGTCACGCCGCCAGCTGTGGCAGAGGCAGCGCTGCTTGTTGCATTAGTGCTTGTTGGTGTTGTTGTTGGTGTTGTTGTTGTTGTTGCTTGATAGCTAGCACGTTGCGTGTTCCAAGGTGACTTCTCACAGAGCAGCGCTTCAACAGAGCGCGCACGCTTCATCACCTCGTTGCCGCGCTTAAAATGACGCGAGCGTGTACCGTTAACCGCTGCCTGCTGCGACGACGGCGACTGCAAATGCTGCTGCTGCTGATCCTGCTGCGTCTGCTTCTGTCGCAGCTGCTGCTGCTGCTGCTGCTGTACAACACTGACACTTTTAATATAACCACTTGCAATCGCTGTTGGCTTCACTCCCAAAATGGGCGGCGGAGCTGCGCTGCTGCTGCGCTGTGTAGCATTGCTGCTGACAGCGACGCCAACGCTACTGCCACCGCCGACGCCTGCAACAGCTGCTGTGGGTGTTGTGACAACATTATTCAATTCCTCTTCATCCTCATCGTTGCGATCGAGCAACGTATTGAGGCTGGTGGAACGTTGCAGTCGCTGCTGTTGGCTCTGCTGACGCGTTTCGCAGCGCAGCGCGAGACTGAGGTAGCGACAGCGCAGCTTGGATACAATGCCGGGTCCATAGCTTAAATCCTCGCTGTTATCCGTATGCAAGGCAGCGACGCCGACGCCGACGCCAACGTCGACGGCAACATCAACGTCTGTTGTTTCAGCATTTTGCTTCACATTATGATGATGATTGAGGTGATGATGATGATGATGACGTTGTTGGCCATTTTGTGTTGTTGTCTTTTTCATTTCTTGCATGGCGACCATTGTAGTTTTTACCGCTACTTTTGTGGGCGACGCGGCCGTTTGGCGTTCCAATTGTTGTTGTTGCTGTTGATTTTGTATAAACTTGTTGCTCTGCAATTTATCAGATATTTTCGATTTACAACTTTTATTATCAATCGTTGTTGTTGCTGCTGCTGTAATTGGCGTAATATTATTGCTGAAATTTATTGGCGTCGAGTTGATCGTTGCCGTTGTTGCTGTTGCTGCTTCAGCACCAACGCTCTGGCCAAGTTTGCATTTCGTTTGCAACTGATTTGCTGACGACGACGATGTCGCTGTTTGTTTCACATTTGCTTCGCTGTTACTGCCGCTGCCGCTGCCGCCGTCGCTGCTACCACTACCACTCTCAGTGGTGTTGTTATTGCTATTGCTGCCAAGCGCTGTTAATGCTCCAGTTGTCGCTGTGCCAGTTTCAACTTCACCACTTGCGCGAGAGCATTTACGATTATGGCTGCTATTCAACATGCTATTATTCACCTCAACGTCACGCTCTCCGAACTCAGCGCGCTCTCGCTCTCTGGTATCCAAATTAAGAATCTCTAGCTCCTTGCCAGTTGATTGACTTCTTGTATTAAATAAACTTGATCGCTGCTTTGGTATTGGTGCTGCTGCCGACGCTGCTGTCGACGTTTCTGTTGAAAAGACGGTGGTGAAGTCTTTGCTTTGTTGTTGCTGATGTTGTTGTTGTGTACTTTGGGCTGATGCTGATGATGCTGGAATCGTATGATGACCTCCAGCTCCAATAAAACATTTCTCAGACTTTTCCTCTGCTGTTGTACAAGTCTTTAATGTTGTTGTTGTTGTTTGGCTTACATTTCGTTTTAGTAATTGTTGTTGTTGACTAGTTATTGTTGTTGCAGTTGCAGTGGCGTCAGTCGCACCTGAGTCTGCAAAACAGAAGTTGCAAGAAACGAGAAACGCACAAAAATGACAAAAACTATGTGAAATGTTCAACTGTCAATAACGAAATATTTAGTCAATAACACAATACGAGAGTAATAATAGACATGCCTCTAAACACAGTTGACTAATTATCAATTGATAAAGTTTCAGTTTGATAAGAAAGTCAAAGTGACAAAAACAACCCTGTTTTTGTTTTTGTCTTTGTGAGTGTGTGTGTGTGTGGGTGTGTGTGTCATGTAATCGATAGTCGATAGCATAATAGTAGTGTGCGTATTGTGCTGACAGGTGAAATAACAGTAAACGAAACAGCTGTCGATAATTTTATTTTTTCTTATTTTTATTATTGCTCACATTAACGTGGCTAATTAAACAGCAACAGCAGCTGCATTCGCAACTTATTCAACTCAGCACATTTGCGATTTCATGAATCGATATCGATACCACACACACACACACATACACACACACAGACATACATACTTCAGGTGTGTGTATTTGCCTGGTTGATTAATGAAGCGATCTTTGTTTTGTTTTTTTTTCTTTCACGCAGATTGATATCGCTGTGAAAAGTCTATGTAAACTGGTTCGAAAGGGAGAATGCACAAAAATAATTGTGATCTGGTTTAAGACCGACGAGAATGTATGAAATACCTGTGAACCGGTTCAAAAGCGATCGCTACTTACGCTTTGAAAAGTCTTGGAATTATGGTAACAAAATCGATTAGGTTTAATCAGGAAATGATATTTGATATACATCGTTCTATTTTATTTTTTTTTCAAATTTCAAATTCCATTAAATTCGGAAAAAAAAAATATATCTTCAATTTTAGTTTCTGCTTAAATGTAGAGTGTAGATTTAGTGAATTACTTAAGATACATTTCCAATTATAGGTATATTGCATATAAGGCAATTTATATGGAAACTTTGTGAGCTAAAGCAAAAAAGTTTTGCAGCTCTGCATTTGCAGCTAATAATTTGGAAAGTATCTAGAAATCCCTGACCTAACTAACTCTAATACTTGTACTATTACTAATTATTACTTCTAATACTTTTGATCTGATTGGGTTTTGCTGGTTATTCCCCAATTCTTGCAATAAATGTTGGATCATCTTAAATATTTTTAAATACCCCTTAGATTTTTAATTTCTTATCATTTCAGTTAAGTTTAAATTTAATTTTAATTAATTTAATATGACTTCAGTTGTTATATTACTTAACTTTAACATTAATTTTGGTCAACTGTACAAATATATTCTACTTAGATTTGGTATGCAGACTAAAGATAAGTTAAAAAGAGCTTAAACTGAATAACTAGTGGCATACGCGAAATAGGCGAAACTCACCTGCAGGTTCAGTGAAAGCCATGCAACTGCTGCTGCTGCTGCTGCTGCCGCCATCAGCTGTGGACGTTGGTGAGCTGGCGGCTGCGTTTGTTCGTGCCACATTTGTCTTGCGTCGCTGTATCAAATCCTTCTTCCACTGCGGCATGTCCGGCAGGAATCCAGCACCGCTGCCTCCCAATGGTGTCGTAGCCGGCGACATGACCGTCTCAGCTGCAGCGACTCCTGCTCCTGATCCTGATCCAGTTCCAGCTGCAGCTCCGGCATCCGCAGTAAGATGCAGCGAGGGTCGCTTCTGCTGTTGCTCCAGTGAAGACATTTTTGGCTAACGGCGTTAACGCTGCAAGTTGCATTATGTGTGTTTAGTGCATCACATCGATTTCCACTCCAGTTATAAGCCAAAAACCAAAAAAAAAAACAAACAAAAATAAGGCACGTCTTGACCCAAACGCACAACCAATGAGACTGAAGCGTTGCTTTGGCTTGCACTGCCGACATCGCCAGACAAACGGACAGACAGACAGACGGACAAACAGACAAAGAGTGCCACATTGCGGGCCTAGACGAAGCGTTACCTCAATTGCCCATTAACTTAACTTTCCATCTCGCTAGCTTTTGGCAAATATTTTCAATTCAAATTTTATCGTCTCCATCATTTAGATGCTACGATGATTTCTCTCTTCAAATTGTTCTTTAAAAATGTTACTTAAACTGAATAAGCTCAAATTTGCCGAAAATTGAGAAATTGTTTAAAAAAATTTCAAGAAACTAATCACTGTTTTTTTTTTTAACCTTTTAATCTGTGTACAAATTATGAAAAAATAATAATAATATTAAAATTTTTAAATATTTGTATTTTTATTTTCCACATTTTTTCCATACATTTCTTATTTAGAAATATAAGTAAAAAATAATTTGTCTAATAAAAATCGAAAATTAAATATATTGTATATGGGTAATTCTCTAATGTCGAATGCAACATTCGTACGCATTCATAGTGAAATAAAACATATGCCAAAACATTATTTTGTTTTGACAGAAACGGGAACTTTTAGGTCTTGATTAGCACTATTATTGGTGCTAGGGTTGATTTTGGACAATTGTTCGTCTTCAAGATAATTGAAAAAAACCGAGGCATTCGCACGCGACTCAAATAGAAGTAATTTTTTCGACGACCAGTTCTAACACTGATTTCGGCAAAACGTTAACGGAAATTTAAATGCAATTATCTTTTAAATGTAATGCATTGATTTATCTTAAAAATACTTTTTGTTTGATTTAAAAATACAGTCGAACTTCCCTAACTCGAACTTCCCTAACTCGAAGTTTCTCTAACTCGAACAAAATCGAGTGGCAATAGCGTTTACTAGGCAAATTCCATACAATTCTACTTCCCTAACTCGAACTTCCCTAACTCGAATTTCTCCCTAACTCGAACAAAAATATTGGCCCGAACTTCTGTAAGTCGAATTTTTCGGGAAAATCTCCAATAAAGTTTGAATTTTTTTTTCTTTTCTGCTTTATGCTTTTGTTAACAGATCGTTTGGATATGTAATATTGATGTTCATTAACATATGGTGATGTAATATGTTAAAATATTGCATCAACAATTTTTTAGGCTTGTGAAATTGCTATAGGAAAGATGTTCGAAATGTACTTCTTTTGTCAGCGCACCAGCTCAATAATATTTATCATGACACCAGCACGTGAATTCAAAGTTTTATCTCTTTAAGAAATTTTTAAACTTTTTTGTTAAGAAATTGAAAAGTGGACCAGTTTCCATTATATTAAAAAATTGATAATTAATTATGTCATTTGAAAAGAAGGATAAAACCTATTTTTGAGAATATCGGCAGGTCTTGAACAAACTGAAACTTTTTTTGTTGAAAATAACAAGAAAAGTTTGCAATTTGAAATTTATTTATGAATGAATGAAATTGTAGTTTCATTTAAAAAGCTAAAAAAAAAAAATTCCCTAACTCGAAGTCTCCCTAACTCGAACTTTTTTCGTGGATAATGGTGATTCGAGTTAGGGAAGTTCGACTGTATAACGAAGTTTTTTTTTAAGCTTAATTTGAATCACTGTCGCACGCGACATGTCGTACGCGACATTTTGTTACACAATATAATTAACAGCTCGAAAAACGTATTATGAAAATTAAACTTTCAATATATTTCTTTGAATTAAAATGGTTTGTGTTTCAATTTTACTGCCCTACTTAGTGTAATCGTTAAAAATACAAATGGTCCATTTTGGAAGTCAATTTTTAAAAAAATCGGCAAAAATATAGAACAAGTAAATTTATTCCAATGTAGAATCAATATATTCATGTTACTAAATTTCTTCTAGCGTATATTTCTTAAATAAATAACTTAAATACATTTTTGGACGAAAAATTCACAAGATGTAAGTTTTTGATCAATTTTACGTTTTTGACCTCGGTTGATATTTCTGTGGAAATGCCCATATGCTATTTAATTAGAATTTAATTATTGTGATTTCTAAAATAAATTGAAATTACATTTATATTATTGTTTTGTTCACTACTTCAAAGCCTTTTTATAAGGACCAACAAATTTAAGTTAAAATAAATTTATTTTATAAAACAAAGTGTATCCAGTTCCAGCATTTAATTATTTTTTCAGAAAATTAATTATTACTATTTTATTTTTCATAATTTTTTGTAATTATAAAGTAAGAGGTTTTTCTACAATTTTAAAAATGAAAAGTATTCTTTTTCCAGGATGCCGCATCCAAAGTTAGTATATCTTGTATTTTTATCAATCAATTTTGATTGTAGAGCATACACAAGTCGACTGAACGGTTCTTGTTCTTTATCTTTCATTTTTGTTAATTGGATTAACCGTTGTTGTTTTTGTTGCTGTTTTCTTTTTCAATAAAAACCACCTCAATATTTGCACATTGTGCCAAAGAAGAGGAAGCAGAAAAAAAATAAGAATGTGCTAAATATGAAGACATATAAAAATGCAAGTGAATTACTTTTCATTTCATTTCATTTTGTTCATTTGTTTTTTTTCGCTCTATCAGTTAATGATCGAGGATACAGCTGTTTAAAAGTGCGAGTGAGATACCGATACACAGAGAGAGAGAGAGAGAGAGTGTCAAATTGAGAGCTCAGCTTAAATCATAGTTTTAATATTGCGTTCCGATGTGTGTGTGTGTGTGTGTGTGAATGTATCTCAGTGCGGGCATGCAGGGTTGCTGCAGAGCGCAGAGGAGAAAGGGCTGCAAATTGCAGACGAAGCATAAAATAAACAAGCGTCGACGCTGCGCCGCTGTGCACATTATCGATTTTTACAAGCTGCAAGAACTTTTCAGCTACACAACACACACATACATACACATATCAAAAAAATAAAATACACACAGACAATGGTTAATATTTATGCAAATGTATGAAAAAGCACCCAAGTCTGACAAAGTTGGGAAAGTGTGTAAAACAAAAACCGTACATTAATGTTGTTGTTGGAGGCTACGGGGAAATGCTAAATAATTGGCAGCCTATTTTTTTCATTTTTTTTTTTTTGGGTGGCAATAGAACTAAGTGGGGCTTTAGCCTTCCAAGGCAGATTTGCATTAAGAATCCTAATCAAGAGCCGGGAGTGTCTTGTGTTTATATACAACCACACACACACACACACACATACACATACACCACAAGCAGGCAAAAACATAAACATTTTGTTTGCATGTCAAGTTTCTTACTTTTGGGTTGAATTCAAGCGAAGGAATTTAGCTTGTATTTTTGCACATAAGTCTTTTAGTTGTCTGCATTGATGTTATTAACACAATAAGTCTGTCCAAAATTTGTATATTTTTTATACGCGCACTTTCTTTACACTACTGCACTCTGTATCCACGGTTGCCACTTAAAAAAATCAGATTGAGCAAAAAAAACAAAAAAAAACATGTGGCAGCCTTGGCTAAGCCTGGCAAAAAAAAGGTGGCAACCATATCATCGAAGCTAGCTAAACATCGGAGCCATCGATGTTCGTTGGGCCACTATCGAATGTTTTTATAAAGAAAAAAAATTAAACAATCCTGATGAAAGTACCTCTCAAATATTGAGAGGTTAGAATTTCAAAATATTTTGAGAAATATGTTTAAGAACAGTTTCTTTTTCAGTTGAGCACTGAAGGACATATCTTTAAAAACAGTTTCCAAAAATGTCTGTGTTCAAACATCGAAAGCATCGATATGACACACACCTCTAATGCATGAAGAGACAATTCTTGCAACCGTGTGGCAGCCTTGGCTCCCAAGACAAGGTGGCAGCTCTTAGGCCTAAAAAAACTATTTTTCATTATTTCCAATTTAAAAAAAGTTATTTCTTTCTTTTTTGCTTAATTTTGACGTTAGAATTTTAAAACTTTCACTGGAATTTTTATACAATTTTAATCCCTGAGTGGTGACAAAATCGCAACATACATAAACATAATCACCACTATTTTTTCTGATGTTTAATTGAAGTAATAAATTATAAAATGATTTTAAAATTTCTATAAATTTATCAGCTCGCGCTTTCTGTTTACAGTGTCTGTTACTTAACACCATGTTAGCTGTAATTGACAAATGTTATCGACATGAATAGCTGCAAACAAATTTTCCAGCCCTGAACAGAGCCTGCAGCAGACCGAATTTAACTCTTTTCAGAGAAAGATTTAAATATTAACATATTATTTTTTTCTAAATATTTATTGAAGCTAGAGCTTTTAAACTTTCACAGGAGGACTTCTAAAATTTTGTTAAATTTTTGTAATTTTTTTTTAGATTATTTTACTAATTTGTTAATTTCTTCACGACGCAAAGGCTGACGTTCCCCAAACCAATTTTAAAATTAACTTTATTAATTTAAAAAATTTATTATTTTCTTGGATTTTTGAATTTGTACTTACAATTTTTTAATAAATTTTTTAAAAATGACCATTTCATTAGAGAAATGACATGGGACCAATTTCCTATCGATAGTTTATTATTTTGCAGCCAAGAAGTTTTTTCCATCGATATATTGATAGTGGAAAAAACCAGGTCGACTATCGATATAACAAACAGAGCCTGCATTTATTGCATTTGTCGTTTTTGTTGTGGTGTTGTTGTTTTTCTCAATTGAAATTCGTGTCCGTCATGAGCATCAATTGGATTAAAATAACCGAGCGGTAGGTAAAAATTGTAGTTCAAACTGTTGCTCACACACTGAAGACTTTTCGACCTGCCGTTTTAAGTGCACGCGAAGGCATCAAAATCATCAATGCCTTGCCCTATGAGACATTTACCACAGTTTTGCTCTACGTGCATCGCCAGATGAGTCCGACGAGTACTGCGACGGGCTGTGGAGGAGGTGGTGGAAGCGGTGGCAGTGGATTATCGGGATTAACGGGCGGCAGTGCGACGACGACGACAACAACGGTGGGCACCAGCGTCACAACAACGGAGAGAAGCAGAACCGGAACCAGCACGGAGACAAGTCAGACGAGCAGTGAACCGGAATATACGCTGGAGGAGCTGGAGCGTTTGGTGGGCGTGCCACGTGCCGATTTCTTGCTGTTGATCAAAACATTCTCATACATCTTGCGACGCATCTCGACGTTCATCATTAAACCGAGTCTGTTGCAGCGAGAATTGCGGGAGAAGCTCCAACTGCAGGATGAGGCCAAAATCGATGCCATTTTGCGACTGTGGGTGCGACAAACGACGCCCATGATGAACAATTTGGCCAGCGAGCGTTACGAATCGAATGTCATTGAGGATATGGCCTGGAAATTAAATGTTGAGATCGCCTCCCACTGTCAGCAGCGTGAGAAGACCGCACTGGCGGTGCTACAACTGAAAACTGGTGCTGGCGAGGATATCAATTTTGAAATGACCCAGCCGGAGCTGCTGCATTTGTTTAATCAATTCGAGCACATACAATCCGAGCTAGACGCAACGCTGGCCAACATGAAAGGCACCAACGAAAAGCTTTCCAATTAGAGTTATTTGTCTTGCTTTAATTTGCTCATTCTTGTTTGCGTTATTGTTAGTGCAGGCTGTTTGTAAGATATGTATATTATAAGCAAATTTTCTTTATTAATATAGTTTGCGATTTTCAAATAAGCCGCCGTTTTAATCGATGCTTAGCATATCGATATATATTGCATTAACAGCGACAACCGTCTGTTGAAGTCGGCAAATGGCTAGATCGATGTTAAGCGTATAGTGCGCTGTTATTCGCTGTTGTGCGTCAATAAAACATGATTTGAACAGTAACTGAAAATTCAAGTGATATATTTAATTGTTGTAGGCAAGGTAATTATCTCAATTTTCAAGCATCCGTCAAATGAGCAGCGGCTATGGATATATTAGTGGGATTCCGGTATTGTTTCAACAGCGATATATTGTTTCTGAGGAAACTGCTTAATCGAAGTTAGCTGTTATCAATAACAGTTCCTGAAATCCGACAGAGCTTTGAAAAATAACTGTAACTTAAATTAAATACATTTTGTTGACATCTGCGTTTTTAATATGCAATTTTCATTTTTCATTCATAATTCTACTGATAAACATTACAAATAATTATTACAATGATATAGATGTGTGTATTTGTTTTATAAGTATATATGTATATATTTTATATGCATATGTATTTCATTCATATATAGTTTGTTCGTATATATTTATATGTGTATATATGTATGTATGTTCAAGTCAAGCACATGTAAGTGTATGCGTTTTCTACTAGACAATTTGCAGACTTGTTAGTTACTTTTTGCATATGTATATACTGGGTATGTATGTAAGTATGTGTGTGTATAATTAGGTTAATGAAGATGGTTTTAGGTAGAAAGGGGGGAGGGTTGCTTTGTTTCGTTGTATTGCTTCTGTTAACTAAATCTAAAAGCATTCTATTGCACATTTCACAAATTGCTGGCAAATTAATTTCACTACATTTTCTCTATTGCTAAACTGTTATTTGTAAACAGTTCGTTAACGTTGTTGCAACTGTTATACATATGTACTGTTATACTCTATATCTGTGTGAGTGTGTGTGTATTTTATTATTTTGGCACCTGCTCTATCTTAATCAGCATTTATTTTATTTAACTATTTTAGTTTTTTTTTACTTTAACTTATTCAAAAAAATTAAGTTTTAATATTATTATTGTTATTCTTGTAATGTAAATGATTATCGCCTTACAAAATGCGTTGGTCATTGTTGGTGTTGTTGTGCTGTTGTTGTTGTCGTCGGTGTACACTTCTGTCAGTGCTGCCAGAAGTCCGTTAAAAAAAGGACGGATTTAAATGGAAGACCAATTTTAAAGTAAACATTTAAAAAAATTTGGTAGTGTTTTTTTGCAAACTTTTATTTTATTTCTAAATTAGAATGCAAAGAAGGTAGAAATAAAATAACAGAATTAAAAAAAACACTACCAAATTTACCAAAATTTTATTTTTTACTTTAAAGTTGGTCTTCTATTCAAATCCGTCTTTTTTTTAACGGACTTCTGGCAACTCTGACTTCTGTTGTGTTCGTTAAATAAGTTCTGTTAACACTTAACAGCGCCTTGAGCATTAACAGTTCTGTGCGCTGTTAATCAATCGTAACGTTTATTCAAAATAAAAATTTAAAATTTTAACTGAAGATAAAACACAAAATTATTAATTTTTTTTAAATAAAATTATATTAATTATGTAGAAACAATATTAAAGAAGCACATACATACACAAAATTTCACACATATACAAAAATTCTGTTCATATATTTATATTTATATAGTAAATAGATTATATAGTATATTATAAAAAAAAAAACAGGAGAAAATCGACTAAAAATTAAATGTTTTCTTGTTAAAACTATGTAACTGAATTATTGCAATTTTTACATACATTTTACGTATGTATATGTACATATGTATGTGTTTATGTATATATAATATATAGATTTATGATCTCAAGCATTATTACTCTTTAGTTTTTCTTACGCCCCAATATCGGGCATATATATACCCTATATGTACATACATAAGGTATATAGTATATATAGTATATGTATATAAAAAAATCATTTAGCGCTCATGTTTTTCTTCTCATTTTCTTTCAGTTTTCAACTAACATTTAGTGTACAAAAATTGGAAGATACATACGTATATATATAGTATATTGCGTATATATATTTATATATGTATATATATAATTATATAACATTACAAAAAATTGTGGCTAGCAATAAAAATATGTTTAGATTGACAATCAGTTATAATATCGGTAGTATCAGTATTATAGCAGCGATTACAAATTACAATACAAATATTACAAATACAAATACAGGATTGGAACTTTAGTAGATACTCTAATTTTAAACGATTTACAACCGTGCAGAGGATATTAAAATTTTATTTTTACAGCAGCAATACCTTTTCCTTGATCCAATAGATATTATACGTACATATATTCCTGATTATTTTTAATTAAAACTTAATCAAACCTCAGTAACAACTCGACTATCATATGCTAGCCAAGTTTTATTTGAATTTGACTACTATAACATATAGCTGTCATAGGAACAATCGGTCGAAAAATAAGTTTTTGTATGGGAATAACTTTAATTTTTAAAGATATCTCAATCAAACTCAGCTTATCGCAATTATAGCATGTGCCATGTGCGGATAACTGTAACATATAGCTGCCATAGATACATAGATCAATCGGAAAATAGTTTTTGTTTGATAACTAAATCCGTTATTTGAGATATTTCGATGCAGCTTTATAAATTCGATTATTAGTCTTTGCTACAGTTTAATTGGAACAATACCGAATATAGCTGCTATATATAAATCCTCTGCAAAAGTTTGTAAACTTCGGAATGCCGAAGATTCTTCGTGTTTTCTGATATTTTTATTTGTTGTGTGTGTGTGTGTATTTTTAAGAAATACTTATCATATATATATATAAGTATATATGTATAGCAATTGAATTACTGCGCATTCAATCCATTCGAGAGTTTTGTATAGTATATAGATACATATACGATATACGTAATTTAGTATACGATAAACGATATATGATGTATCAAGTATAATATCAAGCGTTGCTTTTCGAGTTTACTTAAGTAAATTAAATTGTGTGTTGTTGCATCATCTTCTTAACGGGGGGATTTCAATGGGGGGGACTCACAAATCTACATGCCCGATTCCGCGATGCCCTCGTCATCTGCAAGTAGTTGATTCTATTAATAAAATTGTTCAAAAATATTTATTATAAACATGCAACAACATTAAATGTAACTTAAAACAAAATTATAATAAAAAACGCTGCAACAAGTGGCATGCAGCACACAAATGCGACATAGAGCGTGAGAAAGAGAGAGTGAGAGAAAGAGAGAAAGTATGATGCGTGAATTGTTCTTTAAATCTTTATAAAACCAATAAATTTTAAATACCATTTTTTTTTAAATAATTATTTATCACCTGACGATTTTTTCTAAACTAATGCCAACTTTTTAATTTTTATTTCCCAACTTTTTAATTTTTATTTCTCATAAAATTCTTATTTTATAAACAAAATAATATAAAAATAAGATTTTTTGTATGTTTGTGTAACTTTATTATTTTAGCTAGATTTTTAAACAAATGAAAAACATTTATTATTAAATTTATTGCAATTTTTTTGCTTTAAAATATTAGCAACATTTCTTTTAAATAATTTGATATTTTATTTTATTTTTTTTGATTTAATACAATAAAAATTGAAGGTAAAAATTTATTTTTTTTTTAATCTTTTATTATAAAAATGTAATGCAATTTATCAGAAAGACCAATTAATACCAAAAATACTAAAAAAAAGGTTCTATGATATTTAATTTAAAACTTAAATTAGAATTGTTTTTTTCTACATTTTGTATTTAGATAGATTTAGATTTAAGTTTGTTGAGAAAAATCAACAAATAATAGATAATTGTGAATAAATTATATTTTAGAAAATCTAAGCGGTTTTTCAGTGGCTGTCTAAGGACTTATTGAACAATTCGCGAGGAGTGAAAGTTTTACAAACCCATGAATGGATTGGCATAAATAATTCCACCGCCGCCGCCGTTGCTGCCGCTGCCGTTGCCAGCTGGATCAGCAGCAGCTGGAGCACCACCAGCTGGAACAACACCATTAACACCATTAACAACTCCAACACCATTGTGAGAATTATTACCAGCACCATGAATTAAAGAAGCAGATGATGTTGGAGCTAGTGTCGAAGTGACGACTGTTGTTGATTTGCCGAGCTTAGTTTGATGTTGACTGTGATGATGATGCTGATGCTGATGATGATGATAAGTGTTATCGCCATCTCCGATTAGAGTGGCAATATCATCATCGCGTGTGTTGCAACTGCTGCCCAGCAGTTGATCGTAGCAGCTGACATCGGTGCTAATCACATCCACCTCAATGTCATCGTCGTCCTTTTCGAGACTATTGCGATTGCTGCCGCCGAGGGAACTGTGCAGGGCATGGGAATCCTCATAGCTGCCGCCGCCGCTATCATCGTTGGCATTATTCGATTTGGCATCGATGTGCGTCTCGAATTCATCATGCATATAGAGCTCGACATCTTCCTCGATCATCTCCTCCTCCTCGATTTCCTCCTCCTCCTCCTCCTCCTCCAGTTGCAGTTCCAGTTCCTCACCAACCTCAACTCCCAGCTCCACTTCGAGTAAGGAGCGACGTCGAAAGACTTCATCTTCCACAATTTCAGATTGTTCTTGTTGCTGTTGTTGTTGTTGTGGCAAAATCATCACATCCTCTTCGGCAAAACTGAGTCGAACATTGGCGCGACTCGCCCGTGTGCTGCTGCAACCAGTTGCATTTGCGGCACTAGCGTAACCACCGTTTGTTATCAACTCATGACTGAGACTGTTTTTAATATCGCACGACGAGGCGCTAAATGTGATCAACTGCGATTTGCGTCTATGTTGCAAGGTGGTATAACCATTTGCTGGCAAGGATGTTGTCATATTGTTGTTGTTGCTGCCCATTCCCATTCCCGTGCCCGTGCCCGTGCCCTGGTCCTTCTTGCCATCGATCATATCGATGATGCTGTTGCCGCCCTCCTTGCAGATCATTGAGCTGGGCTTGTTGTCAACCAGAACAATAACCACCGAATTGTTGTTATCACTCTGATTGACAACCGAATGTCATCTATCCGCTTGCTCCGAGTTTCCTCCCGCGCCGGCGCCAAACGAACTCATCGAATTGGAGGCCAATCCCAGGCCATTTGTGCCACCTGCACCGTTTGCTCCAAAGGATGCCACATGTGCACTGAAACTGCTTGTCAGCGGCTGCTGATCATCGTGGATAATTGCCGCATTCTCATCGTCGATGGCCTCCGCCTCGTCCTGCTGCAATCGATGATGATCCTCAATGGTTGCGATGATGGCGCCTCCTTCTTCGCCTTTTCCACATTCCACAGCGTGTGTGCGTGTGTGTGTGCGATGTGTGTGTGTGTGTGTGTGTGTGTGTGTGCAATGTGTGTGTGTGTGTGTGTGTATGTGAGTTAGAAGAAAAGTTTTTTTTTTTTTTTTTTTTTTTGCAAATATTTTTGTTAGTTAAAATTGAAAACCCATCACCGAATTGTTTTAGGGAATTGGAATTAGTTGCACTTTTTTTTTGATTTATTTAAGGCAGGCCCAGCACCAGGCAACAATTTTGATTCTGAGGAGAGTGGGAAAGGGGCGTGGGGGAGGGAGGAAGGAGGAGGGGTAACTCAATATATATATAAACATACCTTCAAAGCCCTCATTGTCGTCCATAACACGTGCGGGACCCACAATATTCTCCTTGCCCTCCAGCACCGCCAACAGGCACTGATGTATGCAAATATACTGCTGCTCCGTTTGCACCATCCAAACGCGCTCTAAATTAAAAAAAAAACAAATTGAGAAATTAGTGCTTATCTATCGAGAAAATATCTAAATACATATCTATAGAATACAATAATTTGTAATGTGAAATAAACTACGAAACATCTAGGCGTTTGATTTTATTTTGGCTTAAAGTTTAAGCTCAATGTTTATTTAAAAAAGAAAACTCAGATTTTGCGTCAATGGATTTTTTACCTCGATTTTCATATAAAAAGCAAATATAGCTTTAATTTCTTTATATTTAAAATTTTCGCTCGATTTATTGTTTATGATATCAAAAAAAACTTTAGATTTGAACTTAAGATTTTTGTTAAACAAAATAAACTTATCGTTTTTCACCCAAAAAAAAAAAGCTCAGTGTTTCGCATTTTATATATAATACATATATATAATATTAATTTAGCTTAACACTTATATTAAAATAAATTTCTAATTTTAACTCAATATTTTATCTCATTCTGTTTTTCCCAGGTACTGCAAATAATAGTTGAGTTTAAAAAAAAAAATTGAAGCACAAAAAAGCGTCCTAGAACAGTGGGAAAACAGACATATGTTATTTTTAAACGCCAAATTCGAAAATAGGATAAACTTTTATTTGCAATTTTTATAAAAAAAAAATATTTGTAGTTATTAAAATTAATTTATATGATGAACATCAAAAATAAAAATTAATTTTCAATTTTTATATAAAATTTAAACCTAACTCTTATTTCCAATTTTAATCATAAAAATTGACACATAACTCTTGTTTGTCAATTTTTATTCTAAAAACTGAAAATAAATATTGAATTGAAATATCTTTTGAACCAAAGAAGCCAAATCTTATATAGTATAAACCTATACCTATGAACTTTTTCCTATAAAAATGTAAGTCAATTTATAAAACAAACTTAAAAACTAATATCCTCTACAAAGATATAATAAAAAACATTTTTGAAGTTGGTTCATGAAATATTTGTAAATGCATTGATAATAATCCATGTTCAGTTCGAAATAATCATCTATGGGTGGTTTCGATGGGATTACAAACCTTTGCGCATGGCATAGACAATGCCAAAGATGTCCACATAGTCGGACGTGTTGATCTGCTGCAGAATGCGATCCAATGTGATGAAGGTGCCCGATCTGCCAACGCCAGCGCTGCAGTGCACCAAAATTGGACGCTGCTCGGCACCGATGCGATCCCGAAAGGCGCGCACGAATCTCACCAGCGTCTGTGGCGGATTCGGAACACCAAAGTCCGGCCAGGTGATGAAGTGAAAATGACGCAATATTCGTTGCTCACTTCCCTAAAAGTCGCAGGAGAAAACCAATGAAAGAGAGATTAAATATAAGAGGCATAAACGCAGAAATCAATCTTAACAATATGGAGAATTGTTCAAATATGATGATGAAGTATTGAATATGATCTAAGATCAGTTGGAATAAAAGAAGTGATCAGTGAATTATAAAGAGAGATACTAAGTTTAAAATGATAAATTAAAAGCGGGATAAATTGGAAACAAATCAACGATGGGTCTGAATAGTAAGTTAAGATTACATCGAAGAAGCGATTTTCGAGTACTTTTACTCGATCAGATTTTTGACTACCAATCGAGTTAATTAAATCGATTTGCATTGAAAAATCGACAACTCACTGGAGCTTGTTCATCGTAGTTAATTTTCAGAATTAAATTCAGCTAATTATGACTGGACGTTGACTAAATGTTTAAACTAGAGATTGTGAATTTTTGGAAATGTTTCCCTTAAAATTCGATATATTGTGGCAAAAAATTATTTGAACGAATTTAATTGAATTCAAATACATAATGAAACCTTGTTATCATGGAATGATATTGCGCTAGGAAATTGCATCAGTTTTGACAAAATTAGGGAAGTTTAAAGTTGGTCTGATTTTCGACCTCGCTACTTTATAATTCAAAGTATGTATATTTTGAAACTAGGTTTCGTTTTTTGAATTTTTTTTTTTTTGGAAAACTTGATATATGCATTATACATTTTTGGATTTGTATTGATATCATATTAAGCTCGGTTCACAGTTTGGATTAACATCAATAGAACTGATAGTGGGATAAAAAGAAGAGCAGTTGGGGAAGAAGAACAGCTAGAGGGAAAGGGGAAAGCTGTAAAAGCACGACATCCGATCATTCGAAATTCGATCTCCAACATCCGATATCATCAATCATCAATATGGGATCGAGAACGCGACATTTGTACGTCTTTAAAAGAAAAAAGAAATTGCTAAAGTTAACATTTTCAAAAATGTTTTCTCACGTGTTTTATTATAAAAGCTTTAAAGACTTGTCGCTTTCGAATTATTTATAGAAAACAATGCATCGCGAACGCGACGAAAAATGGAAGTCATGTTTGACTTCATCTTGACAAATGAATGGATGAAAATATTCTTAAAACATAATAAAATAGTGCAGTTTTCTATTTTATAAATATTTTTGATAAGTTACTATTATTTTATTTATTTTACAAGTCTTATTAGTATTTTGTAACGCGACATCGCGAACGTGACAAGATTTCCACCTTGTTTATTCCAAGAATATGTTCATCAAATTTTATTCGATATATCGAAAACAGCTTGTAAAACTTGTTTTAAATTAGACTTTCAATATATTTCTATGTATTAAAATGGTTTACTTTACCATCTTACTATCTCACTAAGTGTAATCGATAGAATACAAACGGTCCTTTTTGGAAATCAATTTTTAAGAAAATGGCCAAAAATATAAAAAAAGTGAATTTAATCCAATATAGAATCTATATGTACATCCTATTGAATTTCTTCTAGCGTATATTGCTGAAATAAATAACTTGAATACATTTTTGTATGAAAATTTCACAAGATGTGAGTTTTTTTTATCAGTTTTACGTTTTTGAGCGAGGTGGATCTTTTTCTGGCAATGCCCATATTCAATATGCGATATTCGACTTACCCGACACAACATGAACTCGGTCATCACCCAGTCGGCGTAGTGGCTGTCGTTGAGTATTTGCACCTTGATGTCGCCGTAGAAGACCGGCACCGTATCGTTTGGCCAATATTGATCGCACTTCTCGCGTCCCTTCTCAAAGCAGCGGGTCAACATGACAATGGCACGCGAGTTGCTCTCCCAGCACATGCGCCAGAAGTCATCCCTGGTGGAGTGCAGAGGTCCCTGGGTCACAATGAACTCACGCGGCGAATTGTGACCCGGCACATAGTTGGCATTCACATAATCGGAGCCCTCGTCATCATCGACTGGCTGGAGTTTGAAGCGTGAGTGATCGTAGGGTAGAATGTTGGTGAAACGATTCTTGGGACGATTACAGGGTAGATCGGCAAAGGTGCACGGCTGATCGCGACCCACATGCTTCAGTTCCTCAAATTCCTCGCTGAAACGGAAATCCGAATCGGCGGACATGAGCCGATAATGCTCGGCAAAGTTCTTGATCAATATCGGTCGATTCTGTTCAATCACGCTGTCCGGCAGGGACATATTATCATTGGCCCTCGAGTCCTTTGTCGTCTTTCGACAATTGTTGCGACGACGCTTGTAGAACATCAGCGTCACCAGCAGCACCAAAATAATCGTCATTGGCACCGTTATCGCCACTATCAGCGAGGTATTGTCCTGATCTGTGAAGGCACAAGGCGGTTCAATTAGTTGACCATAAGCATAAGCGAGGCCTCATACGAATTCCCAATATAATTGTTAGATTTACATAAAAAAGTATGGTTTCTAAACACACCAAAATGAAATCATAAATTATGATTTTAAATAAAACATTTTCTTCATTTTCTACTTTCCATTTATTTTCCCCCATATTAATTTTTTTAATTATCAATATATCTTGTTTTCCTAATTTTGTTTTCCTTACATTTATTTTCCTAAATTTCCTAGTTTTATTTCCCAATTTAGGTGTTCTTTTTATACCCGTTACTTAAAAAATAAGTAAAAGGGGATATTTTATTCGTTGCAATGCATGTAACAGGGAGAAGGAAGCATCTCCGATTCTATAAAGTATATATATTCTTGATCAGCATCAACAGCCGAGTCGATTTAGCCATGTCTGTCTGTCCGTCTGTGTGAGCGCCTAGATCTCAGAGACTATAAGAGCTGGAGCAACCAAATTAGGCACATAGATTTCTATACGCAGATCAAGTTTGTTTCTAACTTTTGCCACACCCCTTTCCGCCTCTGTAAATCGCGAAAAGCCACCACACGCACAATTTTTAAGATATTGGGATTTTTTTTGCTTATTACGTGCCCAAAAGCATGCAATAAAAAGTACTTTAAATTTATCTAAATAAGTAACTGGTATCCTATAGTCGGGAGCTCGACTATAGCCTTTCCCACTTTGTTTATTTTTTGTGAAAATTCGACACTTATAGCAGGGATGCCCATCGCCTATGCACACAGCGCACATTTGTTTTCGTTTTGCACATAGGATATGGGAAGTGTGTGAGAATACACATTGGTAAGCTTCTGGCGCACATTGCAAATTACACAAACTAATTTTGCACACTACGCTTTCGGTCAACTTTCGTTGCTGGCAAAACAAGAACAAATTTTTCACTGTCCGCTTTCCGTCGACCTTCGTTGCTGGCAAAACAAAAACATTTGCATTGCATCGTTTTACTTTTGCTATTCCGAATGTATTTTGTTGTTGTCTTATCGTTTGGTGTACACCGAAAAAGAAGAAGTTAACTTCGTTGTGAAACTTGTGACGCGTGTGTTTTTTTTTTTTAAAAAACTTGTTCCTATTATTTTTCTCTGTACACATTGAAATTAAACATTTTTTTCATTTCATGTGTGCGTGCGAATTTTTTTTATTTGTATTGGTGCGTGCACATCCATAAGGCAGCTTTAGGCACCCCTGCTTTATAGTTATGCTTTCCTTAAAATTTTGGAGCTGTCAGTATCATTTGTCGAAATTCTTATATTGAATCAAAATAAACAAATTCAAATATTTTCCAATTGCCATTTTTAACAAGGTATTTTAGATGTTGACTTTTCCTACTTTTTGTCTTTCCTTTTTGTCTATTATAACAATATATTATTCCCAATTTTAGTTTCATAATTTTCAAATTTTGTGCTCCCCATTTTAATTTGAAAATTCTGTTAATTTTGTATCGAAATTGATATAGGTGAACGTATTGGGATAAAGGCAAAGTTTGTTAAGTGATGATGCTGAAACAGCGTCTTACCAGGTGAGCTCAGCAGTTCTACAAATCGATTATAGAACGTGCAACGGGCAAGACATAAATGGCATTACGAAAAGGTTAGTTAAACAGATAACGAGATCAAGTCTCTGGGAAACTCACCCGTCTGTATGGGAAAACTGTAAGCGGTATCCGTGAACTTGTCGGGTCCGGTAAAAGCGCGGACCTTAACGCGATACGTAGTGCCCGATTTCAGGGGTCCATTGCAATAGCCGATCTTATGATTATCACAATTCTCGGTGCCGATGGTAAAGTCCTCAACCGATCGATTCTCAAACGGATAATAGGGATCGATGACCTGATAGGGCAGCCAAGTGTTGTACGATTGCACATCCAGCCAACTGGGCATCTCCAATCCCGAGGCATTCTTGGCATCATCCTCGGCCACGATGATCGTGTACATGCGCACCTGTCCATTCTGATCGGAGAAATAGTTCTTGCGGAATCGGATCTGTATGGTCGATGAGCTGCGATAGACTTCGGTGGGCACCACCTGAGTAGCTGGACGCGGTGGTGCCAAAATCGGCATCGTTTGTTTATACTCGCGCTCCGGGCCGTAACCAATTGCCGTTTTGGCTTGAATCTTAAACACATACGTCTCGCCGGGTTTGAGATTCTTGATAACGCCAAAGGATTCTTCGGAATCAAAGTCTTGCATGCCCGCATCCGTCATATTATTGATATTGGTGTAGGCAATCGAGAATTGCCTGATGACGCCATTTGCCTCGCTCGAGGGCAACGACCATTCGAAATTTATCTCACTCGGCTGCACATCCATGGGATGGAAGCGCTCAACACGGCCCGGTACCGCTTCGTTCGTCGTGAAGCTCGCCGAAAGCGGTGCACTACTGCGTAGAACCGATGACTCGGTGCCCGACCGGACGACGACCGTGAACGTGTAGTTCCGATGGGGTCGCAGCTCATTGATCGTTATCTCGTTGCGGGTCGTCATGTTCTGGGCCAGCAAATTGTCCGCCGTCAAATAGGCAATATCAAAGTCATTGTATTCACCCTTGGGCAGATCCCAGCGCAGTGAAATCTCCGTATCTGTGATATTTGTGGCATGCAATTGAGTTATTGGCTCCGGATATAAGCGATCCTGTCGCTGGATGGGCAAACTGGCGACTCCGCCGCTCACCGTCCACACGGTGATGTTGTACAGACGACCCGGCACTAAACCCGTAAATGTCACCTTACGATCCGTATCATTTGCCAACTTCTCCTTGTCCTTGATCTCCGCGTCGCCCAGCGAGAAGCGATAGATATCGAATTTGGATGACGATTGCGGTGTCGGTGTATAGCTCAAAGTGATCGTATCCCTTTCATCCTCCTTCTCGCCATTGGCCACCACAACGTCCGACTGAATCAGGGGCATTGTCCGTGGATAGAGACTCGTTATGCCCGACTGAATGCCATACGAGGTCGTCTGTATATCGAACTTGTACTGCAGACCAGGCATCAAATCGCCAATTAGCACACGCACCGTCGACAGATCGTCAGCTGGTTGAATGGAAGCAAGAGGGAAGAGAAAAGGAGAGGCAGAAAGTTACGTTATTAGAAAATAAAGAATGCTTAGCCCCTTATAATTAAACTTATTCATCTAAGACCGTTCTTATTGACATTTTAAAGTCTATGCTTTTAAAAACTATCCTGTTCTATTGTAAACTTGATATTCCTTTTTCTTAGAATTTTCATCTTACTTTTAATAAGTCCTTTCCTTAGTCTCTTCCCCTCCCCGCTAGACGGTCTTCTCTTTTAACTGTAATTCGTTCTTTCTTAAGGTTCTGAATCCCTTCCTTCTAGACTCTACTTGTTGTACATTTGAGTCTTTTGTTAAACCAGACTTGTCTCCGAGTCATTATTTCGTTCTTTTTAAGTTAGACCCTTTTTTCTTAGGATTCAGGCTCTATTGATTATTTTATACACTCTAATTTCTTTACATATCCTTCTTCTTAGACTCTTTCTTTCTGAAACTGACTCTTCTATTATACAGGGGTGCCACAGAAATCGGTTTCGCTTGAATTTCCCATCAATTTAATTTCGCTGCAGAATAATTTTGTGTGGAACGAACTTGCGCCAAATCCGCTAGTCCGATTTAGATTTTTGAAGTCAGAGGTAGCGATGCCACATTCTTTTGTCAGAATTTAAAGTAAGGTATTTAAAAAATAAATATGGAACCACTTCAGTTTTTTTTAAATTAAGCATTAAAAAAATAGCTCTTTCTCGCGCTAGTTACTTTTAAATTTACAAAATCATTTATTACATAAATAAATTAAGTCTCTTAAAGTTCTGTGGCACCTCGGAAACTTCCGTGCGGAAATGCTTTCTGCGGAATTCTATTTCGCTTGCGATTTCTGTGGCACCCCTGTTGGTTTCAACCCCTGTTAGTCCATGTTAGCTTGCTCTTCATGTTCTTTGAAATAACCTTCTGTTCTTCTAAGGCTAAACTCTTCTCTCTTTAAGGTCGATTAGACCCTTTCTTTTTAAGGCCCATTTATATTTTCCTAACATAACCTTCCTTTGCATAAATGTCTTTTCTATCATAGACTCCATCTTTTTAAATCAGCCTGCTTACCCGACTTGTTCTCCGAGACGTTCTTGGTCTGTACACGACTGGGATTATCACTGGGCCACCACTTGAGCATGTAGGACTCGACCCGTCCCTCCGGTTTGGGCCATTCGAGTGTGATGTTGCGCGAGTCGACAAGTTGAATGATATTGGAGACCGGATTCGGCGGTACCGTTGTGTTGACCTCCTGGGGATTTGGACTCTCGACACCAAAGCTGACCGTATTCACTTGAATCGTGTACTTTTCACCCTTGGTCATGTCTGTGATATCGGCCTCCGTGGATCTCACGCTGGGCAATCGCACCCATTGCTGTTCACTGTCCGTGCGATAACGTATGGAGTACTCGGTGAATTCGCCACTCTCCGGTGGCGACCAATGCACAAGAACCGAATTACTGCGCACCGTTTCAATGGTCATGTTCCTCGGAGGATTGGGAACTGCAAAGGAAGCCAATAAATATAAATTACTAAATTCAATTATGATTCAAGAGTTCAAACTACTTACAGACTGCCTGGAAATAGGCATGAGGTTCACTTCTCAGCTCGTGACTAACGGCAAACACTTTGAGCTCATAGCCAGCACCGGGCTGAAGATTCTTGATAACCAAGCGGGACTCCTTCGTGATCAGAGTGCGCACCTCGCTGGTGCCGTTGCGGGAGTACAGCACCTCGTACTGTTCCTGCTTGGAATTAACATCGCTCTTCCAGCTAATGTTGAGGCCCATGCGTATGCTCTTCAGATCCTCAATGATGGGGGACGAGGGTCGTGTCACAACAAAGATGCTCGTCTCATTCGATTCCATTTTCTTGGAGACCGCCTGAACGGACAGGGAATAATTGCGACCTGGCAAGAGACTTTCCAAGGTAAAGCGTGTGTGCTCCGTGGTTAAAGTGCTGGTATCGCCATTGAACGTCTCCAGCTCGTGGTAGCTAAGAAGGTAGGTAAAAGAGATTAGAGATTGGAGTGGGGATAGCTCGTTAGATCAGTTAGAATGGAGGGTAACTTGCTAGGATGGGTAACTCGGATTAAGGGTAGCTGAATAAATTGATAGATCTTGATTAGATCACTAAGAGTACGGGGTAAGTCGTTAGATCAGTTGGGAATTGGGCTAAATAGGCTTGATCACTTAGGATCAAAGTAACTCTTTGATCAATTAGGAACGGGACTAGTCAGAATTGGGAGTGACTGGGTATATAAGTTCTTCTTGGCATAACTACACAGAAAAAAAGGCCATTCTAAAATCAAGCCTAAAATACTTAATTTAAGCCTGCATTTTTTAAGTATGTTTTCAGGATTAAGCTGAACAATCAAGTCTATATCGGGATTAAAATGGGAAAATAAGCCCAAATTACATGATTCTCTCTCGGCCTCTTTCATTTCAACTGGTCCGGTGGTTCAGTGGTTAGAGTCGCCGACCTATTTGGAAAAAACCTGGGTTCGACTCCCCCAGTCAATTGCAGTCAAACATATTCCCTTCATTAAAAAAAAAATTAAAAAAAAAAACAATAAATAAAAAATGTATAAAAAAAAATTTAAATAAAAAATGATAAAAAAAAAATAAAAAAATAATAAATAAATAGGAAAAGAAAAAAAAATTTAAAAAAAGTTTGAGAAAACAAAAAAAAAATGTTAAAAAAAAGATAAACAACTTTTTTTTTTTTTAAGAATTTCAGGATTGAATTGGTTTAAGAAAATCCGAGATTACCCCACTTCTGACATCGTTTCGGATTGAATCCGGGCTAAATATCCCGGATTTTTTTTCTGTGTAGCTAGATCACTTTGTAGAGGTGATTAGGATTCAGAGAATATGATTCGATCGCTTGGGAAAGGGGTAATGGGTGAGATTAGAAGTTTGGATAATTAGGATAGGATCTAATTAGGATTGGGGGATAATTGGTTATATCGATTACTATTTATTTTTGGGCTAGATCAAAAGTATTAGGGTGGTTATGTAAATGATTCTTGAGGTTAACTGGTTAGATCACTTCGAACTGGAATCAGGGGTGTTGTTTTGATTTGAATTAATTTGTTGGAATAATTAATTTGGGAAATGGGATAACTGTTAACTGTGCTTAACAACTTACACAATGCGATACTCATCTTGGGTGCTGGCTGCATCCGCCTCCCAGGTGATGATCATGGTGTTGGTTCTATCATCATTGAAGCTCCGCAAATTGCGAACGGGCAGTGGACGCAACGTGACATCGCCAGTTGCTGGCCAGGATGTGACCTTACCGGACACCGTCTTCACAATCACATTGAACGTCTTGCCCGGCTCGGCAATGTCACGGAAATCGAAGTAAGCAATCGGTTCATTGCTTCGTGCAACTGTCGATTGACGTCGCGTCGTTGCCACCGACACTTGATATTTATCGAATTCGGAAACGCCCTTGGGCGCTTCCCAAAGCACCCGAAACGAATTGGATGTGATGAAATCCTTGTCGAACGTCACATTTAATGGTCGCAACGGCACCGTTCGATATTGTGCTGTTGTTGGCAACGATATCTCATCCTCGGACATTGTCTGCACCGATATATTGTAGGCACGTCCCGGCACAAGGCCCTTGAATGCCGCCTGCGCCGGACCCGGAGGCTCGCCCTCCTTCTCCACATAAAGCACACTGTCATTTGCATCTGGTGGTTCGATGGACACTTTGTAATGGGTGTAAATACCCGCCGGATACGGAGGTTGCCACAGCACCAACAACGTTGTCTCATTGCGGAACCACACTATGAATTTCCCAGGCGTGTTGGGTTCTGTTTTCCGTCATCATCATGTGAAAGAAAGAAATAAAGGAAATAAAAGCCGAAAATACGACCAAATTGAACATTTCCTTGTATTAGTTTACATTTTGATTAAGTTGCGGATATTTGAAATTATATACAATTTATATGAATGATTCTTTTATAAGTTGACCAAGATTAGCGTTAGATTCATGCAGTGGTTAAAAATATATTAAAGGTTAAGGGATATATTAAACTTAGTTATTAGTTTTGATAAATTGAGCATGAGAGTTGAACTAGCATCTCTAGTATCTCCTTTAAGGTCCAGTTAGTTTACCCTTACATTAAATGGTATTTACATTTACTTTAATGTTCATTGTAAGTACATTTTACATTCCTTAACGTTCAGTCCTTTGTCTTTTGTTTGGGCTCTACTCCCTAGACCTTCCTCAATTGATTCTTTCGAAGTTTTAGAGGCATCTATTAATTGAAATTGTAATACTTTCCTTGAATTTCTGCATAGGTTTCATGTCAACATAAAAGTCTAAGCATAAAACGGCTCCAACTTTTATTTTCCCTCACTCTATTAAATTTTCCCCAAGATTTTCCTACTTCATTAGGAATAACTAATTTTTGTTATTTTATATTCTGTTTCTCAGCTTTTCCTCTTTCTGTTTTCGTACGCTTCTACCGCAGCCAACTTAATGACTGCATTAAATATACATAGTGCTGCCAGATTTCAAAATAAAATAGAGAGACCGTATTTTAAGCAAAAAAAAATGCATTTCATGCCATTAAAGTTGCCGAATAGGATTGCAACGGCACCTCTCGTGTCCAATAAGGATTTAAGTGGATAGAAGGATATTTGTGTGTGTAATCGGACTTTGTTGTGGTTGTAAATGCAAATAGCGTGCACAATGTGGATTGAGGTTGAGGTTAAGGCTGACGGGAAATAAAGAATAAAATTGGGGGAAAGTGCAGGGGGTCCTTTTTTGTGGAATTTTTGGCCTGCTAAAATGAATTTGGCCCGTTGCCAGCGGTCAAGTTGGTCTGGGGTGCTAGGTCAGGGTTGCAACCCCCCCAATATGGGCTGGGAAACGAGAATGTTAGTAATTTAAAACGGAAAAAAGAAATCACAAAAAATACTACATCATATTTTGTGGCATGCAACGCAATTGTTGATGATATCAAACTCAAAAATTCGTGGTATTACTTTACCTCTCAAAATTTTAATATCCAGCAATTCTTTATGCCGCGTCCTTCGACCTTTTTTTTGGTATTGTTTTAAATTTTTTTTTTTTTTTAGTTACAATTACAAGAGATGCACAAAAAGTTAAGTGGGTAAAGAACAGAGAATGACATTGTTGTTGATATTATTAGTTACAAGTACCGCCACCAATAGAGTAAAAAGCGGGAATATCCATTCCAAGTTAGGGTAGGAAAAAACTTACTTGTGGTAAAGTTGCGACTCGTATAGGCCACAGACTCCTTGCCATCGTAAATGGTATAGGCCTGCACCTGATATGTGGCGCCCGGTGTCAGTTCCTTGACACTGTGCTGGAATGTATTATCGTTGACCTGGAAGGTGCGATTATAGCTGCTCGATGCCTCCGATAGGCCCAGCACCTTGATCTTGAATGCCGTATAGCTGCCTTGAGTGGGCGGTGACCATAAAATTATTGCATTTTTGCCGCTGCGCACCTGCACAGATAAATTTGAAGGCGGATCGGGTGCTGCAAAAAAAAAAAATATTATATATTAATTAAAAAAATTATTATTGCATCGGCCGGGAATCGAACCCGGGCCGCCCGCGTGGCAGGCGAGCATTCTACCACTGAACCACCGATGCTTGTTGGAGCTTGGTGCGCTAAAAGCACTTTCGTTATAGGCTTTCAAGCTCAATCTTTCTCTTACTCTCTGTCAACCGCTCTCTCAGTTTGTCTGTCTGCCTTTTTTGCCTGTGTCTATTTTTAGCTACGCGACATAGTTGAATGCTTGTATCTCTCGCCTTGTCTCTTTCTCTCTGTTGCTGCGCAGCCGGCTTTTTTTTTTGTTTTTGCACGATCTGTGCAGCCATTTTTCACTTTCTACTTTTGATAGCCCAAAAACAAACAAAAAGAGTGAGAGTACGTGAGTAAGCGAGTGGGAAAGAGAGACAAAAATATGACTTTTGCAAAATGTTACAATCAATAACACATAAATTACGGTTTAATACGATTTTGGATCGGTTCAAGTTGGGCAACTTTTATGTCTGTGTATGTGCGACACACACACATACAGAAACATATGTACATACAAACGTACATTTTGCTTAAATCCAATAAGACCTTTAGTTGATTTATAGACGTGAACTGGTCAGTTTGCTGCGCAGGTGTTAACCAGGCTTATTCAACCACCCAACCATAGTAAATATTTGGTATCATAAAAAAAAAATTAAAAAAAAGTCAAAAAATTAAACTTGCATCGGCCGGGAATCGAACCCGGGCCGCCCGCGTGGCAGGCGAGCATTCTACCACTGAACCACCGATGCTCCATAAAATGAGCATAACACGAAAGCTCAAGCTTCATGCAATTTCTCTTAACGGTTTCTTTTTTTATGCTTTTAGCCATATTATTTGACGGTCGCAAAAGCCTGGAAAAAGCTCTAAAAAAGCTGTCGATCAATAAATCACTTTTAACGTTTTCTCTAACCACTTTTAATTATATGTGTTTAACGACTTAAAATTATAAAACTGTGTTTGAAAAGTTTGTTGGTAAAAAAAGGAGGTTAATAAGTTTATTAGAAGTGTTATTTTCAGTTTAACTGTAATTTAATTTGTCATTTTTTTTTAATAGGAATGATTAATATCTTTCAAAAGTTTTTGGAAAATTTTAGGATGCGCTTTGCCGAAGTAATTGAATCCAAATATTGCAGTAATTGAATCCAAAAAGAGC
Source organism: Drosophila subquinaria (assembly GCA_037043405.1). NCBI lineage: Eukaryota > Metazoa > Arthropoda > Insecta > Diptera > Drosophilidae > Drosophila > Drosophila subquinaria. The sequence goes on from JBAMBL010000191.1 coordinate 110,977, forward strand.
TTTTAATGAGCTTTAAAATACTACTGGAAATTTATTTTCCGCTATGAATGCCACTGCCATTTTTATCCAACATTAACTTCTCTCCACCTAGTGAACTTACCCGTCGTTATGGTCACCGTCCATGTAAGCCAATCATGATGAGTAAAGTTTGTGTAATACAGCCAGAAATTGTATTTGGTGCCGGGCAAAGCGCGGGAAAATTGAATCTCATCGCCAATATCCCGGGAGGCAATCGTTGTATTTGGCTCCGGATAACCAAAGGGCGGACTATAGTCCAGCCGATATGAGGCACCATCGTCTAGGCCCGGATTGTTTGGTATGCTAATGGCCAGATCGGCGCCATGGACGTGCTAAAAAAAATAGAAAGAAAAGAAAATAGGAAAAATATAGTTGCAATTACTCGAATTTATTTACAGAACCAGTAAAAGAAGAGAAGGCAAAGGAAAAAGCGTTATGAAAATTCTTGCAAAAAGTGCAATGACATTCACAATAAGCCAACAAAAGTAACAACTGACAATAAAATGGCGCACGGCTGATGATGTCCTTGTTGTCCTTTGGCAGCCTGATGGTGGCAGACGCCAAATATTAACACCGCAAACAATGAACAGCTCGCAAATGAAAATCATAATAAAAAAAAAATACTAGCAAGAAAAAATATATATTCAGCTCGCCGTAAATTTGATACCCTTGCTGAAAACAACATCATATGAAAGCTATGTAATATATTAGTCTTATTTTGACCAAATTTAATTTGAATGTATAAAATACTATTTAATGCACATCATAAAATTTATAATAAATCAAAAACATTTTTTATAATATTGCTTTAATACTTTGAACCTTCTTCTTTCTTACTGTATGCTTTAATTTTTATACTTTACAAATATCATGACAAAATTAAACTACCCTTAGCAAGGGCATAAAAGAACAGAAGAAGCTGGAAAATAATGGATTTGCCTGCACTCTCCAAAGGCAGACATGGCACCTCCCATTCAAGGCCCACACACATTTAAAGGATTAAAATACGAGTCCTGCAACAGGAGAACGCGCGGAAATGCAAGCTCGTCCGCTAGGGGGCGCCCCCCAAACGGCTGTGAGGCGCCACAAAAAATTTTAATTGAAATTTTCTAGTGTTGCTAAGTGCACATAGAGTATGCAATATTACGAGTAGACCACCATTAGTTGTTTGGCTTTCTGAAAAGCTTTTACGCTCTACAACTGCTAAAACTTGCAATTAAAAGCTTTGATGATCATTTTGTGCGCAATGAGAGAGAGAGAAGAGAAAAGCTTTTATATCATCATTAAGTTGGCTGCGCTTGAATAGTCCATAATTAAAAAAAGATTTCGTGTTTTAAATTGCATATCATGATGTTTATTTAAGTGAACGTAACATGAACTCGTCTCTTGTAATTGTCATTGTGCATTTCAGTTAAGTCTCTTAATTGTCAACAATTTACACTTAACTAACAACAATAACAGTAATTTATGGCAAACTGTTTGGGGAAAAACACTTGAAATTTTACAAATTTCATTTGATAAAATGAATTTGTGTTTTTTGGGCTCGTAAAGTGCAATTTAATCAAATCAACAGGACTGTGGGCGGTGGGCGGCGCTCATAAAGTCAGTTTTAATGCACACACACACACAAAATGGCGAACAAAATGGCGGAACTCGACAAACGAGCAAAAATGATTGATGAGTAGCTCAAAAAAAGCCAAAATGTAAATAAAATTACATTTGAATACGTTCATGCGCCGTATAGTTCACAATAATTTATGACCAAAAGCATTTCCCTTTTTTTCCCACACAAATGTATGATAAAATGCTTTCATGATCTACACGTGCGCATAAACCATGATATACGAGCTGTTTGTAGTTCATGTTGCAGAAAAAAGCACGAGCACACAATAACACTTGTCATTTTCAAGTTAAGTGCATGGTCGGTAATACCATAAATTAGGATACCGAGCACGTCCAGTCTCATAAACATAGAAATAGTTAAAGTCTATTCAAAAGACTATATTATATTAAAGCAAATTTCACATTATAAAAAGGCTTAAGATATTTAATTATTTATTTTCACGCACTTTAATAAGTGTGTACACAGAAAAAGTCCGGGATATTTAGCCCGAATTCAATCCGAAACGATGTCAGAAGTGCGGTAATCTCGGATTTTCTTAAACCAAGTATGAAATACTTGATTTTTTCAATCCCTAGTTAAATCCTAAAAAAAAAAAAAATTTTTTTTTTAATTTTTTTAATAACATATTTTTTATTTTTGTTATTTTTCTTTTTTTAAATTTTAAAACTTTATTTTAAAATTTTTTTTTAACATTTTTTAATCCAATTTTTTTTTTAAACATTCTTTGTTTATTGTTTTTTTATAACATTTTTTTATTTTAATGAAGGGAATGGTTGACTGCAAATTGATTGGGGGAATCGAACCCAGGTTTTTTTTCAAACAGGTCGGCGACTCTAACCACTGAGCCACCAGACCAGTTGAAATGAGAGAGGCCGAGAGAGAATCAAGTAATTTGGGCTTATTTTCCATTTTAATCCCGATATAGATTGATTGATTGATCAGCTTAACCCTGAAAACATGCTTAAAAAATGCAGACTTAAATCAAGTATTTTAGGCTTGATTTTAGAACGGCTTTTTTTGTCTGTGTACCATTTGATTTACTTTATTGTGTTGCGTTCGTAAACGTTGCACTGCACAGTGGTTGCGTCAGAAGACAAAAATAAAAAAAGTGAATTTCAATATATCGACTCCAAATTAATTAATTGTGCTTCTCAAAAGAACTAGTTATTTGGTAGAATAGATTATTTCATTCCATTTTACGCGGTTCTTCGCTAATTAGAGTCAAAAGAGCGCCAAATGAATCACTTTGATTTTTCTGTGCAGAAAGCTTGCAAGCACGTGCTGCAAGCGATTAGAAAAATATTAAGGAAAAAGGATTTTTTACTTCATAGATCAATATGAATATTGAAAAGAAAGGTAATTACTTTGTTTATTTGTAATTTAAAATTATTTTGTTTTGTGCGTTTGTCTTGTAGAACCTTAAGTTTGTCTGTTCATTTTTTTTGTGTTTTTCATTCATAAAAATGATTTTCTAGTAAGCTTATAGTTGTTTCCCCCCAAAAATCCCCCAACGGGACTTTTTGTGTCGTGTAAGTTAATCAATTTAGATTCTAAAAAAGTAATGTTTAGCTGCTGAATGGTGCTGAGCGTCGTTCTAGTAGCTTTAAGCCAAGCCGTCTTACTGTCGAAAAAGGCACTTTTTGCAAGAAAATGAGGAAAAAGTGCCTTTTCGCCATTTTCAAAAAATTATAAAAAATACTAGCTAAGAGATATTTGAAAAAATATTTTTGCAGTTAATATTTAAATTGTTTAAAGAAACTTTCTGCAACAAAAAATTTTTTTTAAAAAAATAAGCCATACTAAGGTGTTATGTGAGCTATAGGATACAGTCTTCTGATGTAACCAATTTTTTTACTATAAATTCAAAATATTTTTTTAGTTTTTGGGGAAAATTTCATAACGATATCTCAACGGGAAATATTTATGGCCGCGGCTCCATACAAGCCCAACCACTGTGCACTGGCAGCAACTGTTTCCCCAATATTGATTTATTTTCTTTTAAGTTAATTTTTTTAAATAAATGCTAAACGGTTTTTATTTGATTTTGCATTCGTAAACGTTGCACTGGCATCAACTGGCCAGCAACATATTTAGAAAACTTATCAATCAGTCAGTCAATAAGTTAGTTAGTCAGTGAGTCAGTCAGTCAATCAGTTAATTGCTAACTTACTTTTCACGTCTCATACACACATAGATATGTTTATACATATGCATTGCAATTACAGTTTTCATTGCTGCTTTTTCTTTCTCTATCTCTTTCATTCATTCATTTGTTTTTGCTGCTGTCTGTCATCACATAATCAATTACTTTATGTGCAATGTTACACTTGTTTTTTCTTCTCCTTTTGTTGTTGCTGTTGTTGTTGTGGCGCCAGAGTTTCTACATTTTTCGCAACATTTTTTGCAACATGCTTTTGTTTTTGCTAAACTGGGCGTCCATTTCAAATGCAATTTATGTTGCGCTTTCGCTTGCACACACACACACATGCATGCACACACAAGCGTATAAACCAAACATAAGTAGGTAAAGCAAAAAAAACTCAACGAAACAACAAGAGCACAGAAAACCAAGCAACAACAATATGACTTTAAAGCGTGCTGTGTTTAGCGTGCAGACACCTGCTGCCCTCGCCTCTCTCGCGCTCTCTCCTCTCTTGAACTTACACTCACACTCTTGCAGTCTAGCTTTTGGTGGCATTGCATAATTTGTGCGTTTCTTTTTTTCTTTCATGTTTCGCTTTTTGGGGGCATTACATGATGTTGTGTTGTTGTTTTTGCTGTTATTGTTGCTGCTGCTGCTGCTGCTGTTTAAGCTCTATCATTAGGCTTCTGCTGCTGCGCTCAATTATCATTAGCTAATGATGATAATCACGATAATTAGCACACCAAATACATACAAAAGTGTTATGCAATTTCCAATATGTGCAGCAACAACAACGTTAGCAATTAAGTTAACGATTCTCAGTGATTATCAACTTAAATACGCTTAGTACTTTTTCTTTTTTCAAATTTAATTTTAGTCGCTCATGATCTTAGAACAAATTAAAATAATAAAACAACAATAATGAGATCCATTAAGTTTAATTTTACATTAAAATACTGTGTGTATTTTGTATTTAATATATTAGTTGAGTCCAATCTTTTTTATTTTTTATTTCTTCAATTATTATTTATTCTTTTTCAAAACTATAAGTTATTGAAGAAAATTAAGAAAAAATAATTAAAAAAATTTATTAAATTGTTTTATTTTTCTTGTTATTATTTTACAAAATAAAATTTGTGTATTTTTAAAATGTTTGTCAAAACAGCGTCTTGAGTGACTGTATTTCGCAAGAGCTTATTATTGGCACTATTTTGGCTACCTGTGACTCTGACTGTGACTGTGACTGTGACTCACAGTCCGTCGCGTCGCTGGAAATTGGTTCAAGCCACAACAACAGCAACTACCAGTTTTTGCAAACAAACAAAAAATACCAACAATATAAATAACAAGAAAATTAATAACAATTATCAACAAATGTGGCGAGCAACCTTCGCTTTTGGTTTTCGCTTTGGCTTTGGCTTTGACTCGTCCAGGGTCGTCTTGAAATTTATCGAGTATTCGTATCGTGGTCAAATATAAAAGAATAAGAGGAAGTGCAAGTGGAAGTGGAAGAGAGGAATACATATTTATAGGAGAGCACTTTTAATATTGATCAACTTTTTTTTTAAGTGATTGGCGCCGAGTGCGAAATACTTTAGTTTATTGTTAAGAGTCTTATTTCTTGTCCCGTTTCAAACTGTTTTAGTTTATACACAATTTCTATGCACACTTTAAATTGTACATTTCAGAAAATAAAATAAGCTGTACACAAATATTTGTCATTTCTTAACATGATACAGGTAATCAGGTAAATATATATGTACACACATACATACATATGTATGTATGATATTTATGCCCCGAGCAATCTGAACTTCAACTCTTGGCTGCTTTTAGCTGAACGGTGACAGCCAAGGCAAACAATGGCTAAAATAAACAAGCGAATAAGCAAACAAACAAACATGTCAGAGCATGCTAAGGTAAACAACAATAAACAAACAATGCACAAACATTATTTGAATAATTAAAGCCCACATAACAATCACAAAATCACAAAATTACTCATATTGTCTGGTTTCTCTTTCTATTTATTTGCACATCCCAAAAATAAAGTCAAGGAGAAAACGATACAAGCAAATAGAAACATATCTGAGACTAACTGATTAATGTAATATCTACATAATCATTTAATGATATTCTATAGTAAATAACACAAATTTTCTTTTTACTCATCTGGCCAGCTCAAAAAAGTATGCTATGAAAATTGACAATTGTGTCAGGATTATTCTAAAATTTCATATTGTCAAAATACATTGAACATTCACCAAACTAAAAGAAAACTCATAATTATAAAATTGTTTATTTAAAAAAATATATAACCATCAATTTATCAGGTTATATTATTAGTTTAACTAAGCTGATTATGAAAAAATACACAGGGTATCAGTTTCTAAAAGGTGTAATGAAGTATAAACAAAGCCAGGTAACAAATGCTTATCCTTCTAATATTTATCTACGCCATTTGTCAACTGGGATTTACGAGGTGCCAACAGGTGAAAGCTACCTTATATTTGTATATTCTAACCATTTCTAATGAGTATACAACATAATCCTGTCTGTCTCACTCGCACTCACGCTGAATAGACGACATCATTCTTGAGTAAAAGCTCACCCTTTAAGCGTCCATCTTCATTGCCGCTCTCTCTCTCCCTTCTCTTTGGCTATTCCCATTGCAATTTACAGTTGGCATTGCTCTTTCACCCGCACTTGACTCTTGTATGGGTCGCTCTCTGCTCTCTGCTCTCTCTCTGCGCTCTCTGCTCAGTTGCTACCTGATCAAAAGGCAAACGCGCGCAATTAGCATAAAGTGCCCGACTGACAGACAGCTTGTAAATGCATTTGTATGTATGTAATTACGAGTATGTCGCGTGTGCTCTTGTTGTTGTTGTTGCTGTTGCTGTTGCTGTTGCTGTTGCTGTAGTTAGTAGTTACTAGTTTGTCCTGTTAATGTGTGAAAAGTTGACTGCAAGTTTCAGGTTGACTGCCTTGACGATGACAGCGAATGCAAATACGTGAGTAAGTGAGTGAGTGAGTGAGTAACTGAATAAGTGTTTGTGTGAGTGAGTGAGTCAGTCTGTCAGTCTATAAGCTAAGCACAGTCTAGTTGTAAAATATATGTATGTATGTATGTATACACTGATAAAAACAAATGCATTGCAATTAGGGATTAAAACCGATACGAATATCGGTTTCAGTTACGGTTTCGGATATGTTCGGTTACGCAAAATCTTTGAATATAGGTTTCGTAACGGTGAACCGGTTTTGTACGTTTCGGTTTGTATAACCGATATGGTTTCAGTGTCTTTGCAAAAATATAATTATATTAATAATAATACATATAATAATAAAAATTAAAAAGGCATTACTTTCTTAAAGTTGCATTCACACATTTATTTCACATATTCTTCAGTTTGATGTAGTTTAGTTAATTTTTAACAATTTTAATATTTCATTTACCAAATTTATTTTCAGTGCTATGAATATTCGATCATGAATATCACAAATAAAAATTAAAAATTAAACAAAAGAAAATTTAAATCAAAAATCAAAATAAAATCAATTTTTTTTGTATGCATGAGATACCGAAAATTAACCCTTATATATAAAACAGTTACTAAACGGTTATTTCGGTTTACAGAGTTTCGGTTTTAAGGCTTCGGTCAAATGAAATTTTTTTTTTTGGCTACGGTTTCAGTTACGGTTTTAAATTTCAATCGGTTTTTACCGGTTAAAAGTTGCGGTTTCGGTTAGGGTTTTAGCCCCTGATTGCAATGAAAGAAAAATTGAATACAATATTAATTTGTTTATATTGAAACAGAGCTTTAAGTATATACACTTTAAAAATAATGCATTGTATATTTTCTCTGTGTATATACTTGCATAAACATACATATGCATGTACCTGTGTATTGCATGTCTGCAGCTTAACAACCACACCCACATACACATACACATACACATACACATGCACAGCCAGCAAGCAGAATTCAGTCAGCCCTCGTTTAATTTATGTTCATTTATTGTAGTTGTTTTGTCTCTCTTTCTACTTATGACTGTCGCTGCCGCTGCCGCTGCCTCCTCTGCTGCTGCTGCAGTATACTGTTGCTATTGCTTTTGCTTTATGTCATTCCCTTTGCCTTGTCGCCCTTGCTATGCTTGTATTTTTTGGCATGCAATGCACGTTCGTTTCGCATTGCCGCCCACCGTCACCAATAAACAACAACAACAACAACAAACAGCTTGCCGCACTGAGCTGAGCTTAGTTAAGTTGAGCGCGTCTGTTAAACTGCAGACAACTTAAGCGCGCTCTTTCCTTATTGCGCTCTTTCGCTCTCACACACAGATCGCTCTCAGCTGTTGCCAAGTGTCTGTGTGTGTGTGTGTGTGTGTATGCATATGCGTGACTAGAATTGTTGCTCGTTTGTTTGTTTGTTTGTTTATTTGTTAATTTTGTTGTTGTCATAACAGCGGCAGCTACAACAACACGCGACAAGATAACAACAAACACAACAACAACAGCAACTGCAATAGCAACAACAATTACTTTAAAGACAGTGGCACAGCAATAACAACAGGAAGCTTAAATTAAATTGAAATTGCTTGTGCGGGTGGAGGCATGTGTGTGTGTGTGTGTGTGTGTGTGTGTGTGTGTGTGCAGAAACGTTCATTAATAGCGCATGAATTATTTAAAGTTCGACAAGGAACTAGTTTATTTGTGAACTTGGTTTTTGTATCAAGATTCGTTTTGATTTATATACAGTAGTATATAAAGTAGTTTGTTTTAGCAAAATACAAAAAATAACATTTTTTTTTTTTTATTATAATCAAATCTAAAAAAAAAGAAATAAATAAAATGAGATCCATTGCGTTTAACTACTTTATTTTTAAATAAAAAACGTTTTTCAATTTGTCAAAGCAATTCTTTGACTCACTGTATACATATTTGAAATCTTACAATAACAAATCAATTATCATAACAAATGAACAGTGCAGAATGGAATTGGATACTTAAAGGCAGACACAAACACACACACACACACACACACGTAGTAAATGCCAAAGCAGTTGCGGAATTAGAAAATTGCCTCAAGCTGTTTTGAAAGGTTTATCCATCAAATGAGAGAGTGAAGAGTAGAGGGAGTTTGTCCATACAAACATACATATGTTAACAGTTTATTAAAGGGGCTGGAGGTGACAGTGGGAGCGGCAGAGTGAGAGAGTGAATGTGAGAGAGTGAGATACGATGACATGACTATACACTTAGGCATGGCAACGCAATTTGCAAAGTGTTGACTACACACACAAAAACACACACACACACAAACACACACACATGAGCACACATATCGTTCTCTTACTCCTCCGCCCCACGCTCTTTATGCATTGCGAAACTTGCAGTCAAAGTGGAGCAGAGTAAGAGAATTTATTAGTTGCCTTTCACAGCAAATATTGTGACAAATAGGCATATAAAAGAAGCTTGGGGAGGGGAGAAAGCGAAAAAGAGAGAGGGAGGGAGCGAGAGGTTAGAGCGTGTATCCTGTGCGTGACAGCAAGCTTTATGTTTATTTGTGTATGCGTGTGTATTGCACAGTTGCGCCTCAAGTTTTATGCTCAATGCACTGAGGCGCCATCTTGTTAATTGCTCTCACTTGCTCTATTCCTCCGCCCCCCTTAAGCCTCTCCATATTCTCAACGACCATAAAGATTGAGCCTAGACAATTACAGTGATGGCGCCATCGAGTGTGACCTGTGAACAATGTTTCATTGCATACTTTTCAGATGCTGCAGCATGCGGCATGCGGCATGCAACCAAGCAAAAGCACTTAACCCCCTTTTGCCGATAATAATTAACAGCGCTATTTTTATGCATATATGCATTTTATTTATCATTTATCGCTTACAATTCGCAAATTGACAGCTTTACACATGGAGGGGGCGTGGCAGTTGAAGGCGTGCCAGAAATGATCGGCCCCGCCCCCGCCCCCTTTTCTCTTGGCAAAAACAGACTGAAAATTGAAAAGTCATGTATAAATTATAGACTTTGTTTATTTTTTGTTTTTTCTATACCCTGGAATTGCATGTTTTTTAATAGTGGGTATATGTGTGTGATGCTGAGGTAAATTGCAAAAAGAAATAATTACTTAAACAATAAAAAAAAAACTACACAGCTACAATATTAAATTTTTACAGGGTATCTCTTGGTTGTGCCAAGCTGTTTTAATGAGTGACTGCCATTGACAGTGGCCCATTCAACGTATCATATACATATATACATATGTACATATTTATGCTCCAACGTATGCGCATACTTATGGCAGTGATGAGCTCGACTCGCACACGTCTATTGACTTTTATGTCGCACTGTTCAACTCTGCAAATTTTCCTGCATTATTGAACATTTCGCGCGCGTTCTGTTCACAGACAGCGCAAGAGGAAAAGAGAGAGAGTGAGTGAGAGTGAGAGGGAGACAGGAACAGAGATAGACGCCGCTTCAACGTTGAACATTTTTCCATTCACACATTTTCACATTTTCCTGCCTTTTTTTGTTATTTGTTTTACTTTTTACTTTTGCCGCCTTTGCATTATTTAACACGTTCGTGCAGTCGCGTTTTTAAACACCTCACAAACAGAACATTAAATATTGATATTTAAACTCGCCATTTTCATTTTCATTCGCATTTTCAGTTTCAGTATCTATCAATCAGGTAATCAATTAATTTCTCTACTTTATACAGATAAGAAAAAAGGTTTCAAATCCGTTTTGAATAAAAATCTATAGTTTTGAGACAAAATCTAAAATTTTTAAATTCGTTTAAAAAATGTGTGGAGAACAAAAAAACTATTAAAACAATTTTATGTATTTTTATTTATTTTAAAACTGTTTTACGTGAAGTTTAATTTACTAATTTTACTCAAAAAAAAGTTAGACGAACATATTGATTTTAGAAAACGCTCATTTCAATCAAAGTATTAATTAGCTATCATTTTTTTTTTTAATTTTTAACAATAACAGTTAAGATTTGATTATTTACAAACATGAACAATTTTTCCATTGTATTCTATCTGTTCTTAGCAATATTTCACATTTCCTTCATTGTACTTTTTTCACCATTTGAATTTGTTGCCATCAATTTGTATGCATTGCACATTTTTTTCTTTGACATTTATTGGAATACAGCTTGGCTACTATATCATTTTCCATAATAGATTACCATATACTATTTATACCCCTTAAAGCGAAGTTTTCTTGCTTTTCCTTTTTCCTTATCTCTCCTGGCGCTGTAACGAGTATTGATTTTCATTGTTGCCAGGCTTTTCTTGCTATATGCAAATGATTTTCTCCCCGGGCTCGGTGCAATCATAAAATACCCATACAATAACTTACCTCCCTCTTCATCTCTATTACCCTTCTGTCTCTCTCTCTCTCTGACAAGCATAATTTATGCATTTTAGAGAAATTGTATGTGCAGTTATTAGTGGAAAGAGATGGCAACTCTGCATTTGCTGGCGCCTTGCCCAGTTTTAGACTTTAAGCTAGTCGTAAACTTGAACGCAACTGGACGGAGAATTTAAGGAACTTGATAAAAGCTAGCTGGAAAATCATCTACCGTATTGTTTGTGATTTATTAGAAACATCGTATGAAGATATATGTTTATTAGTAGTAGTTTCTATACATCAACATATTAAGATAGTATACGAACGAGTTTTAAAATGTTTTCCAAAAAAACACACACTTTTCATCTATCAAATTTGACTTAACGTTTACTCTCTAGATATTACATATGCTAAGATTTCCGCTTAAACCATTTGGGAATCGCAAGCAAAACATAATATTTTAAATGGCCAAGCAGGCCCCTAATTGCCCATAACAGTTAACTGTAACCGTTATAGCTCTCATAGGCGCTTAAAATACCCGACAAAAAATAGTTGAAATTATTTCTAGCTTAATTAATGATTTATATGGCAATCGTTTCTGAGCACGGAAATGGCTATGAAATCAAAATGTTAAATAAAGAAGCCATCGAGTGTGCTCAACTAAGGGATACCCTGTATTGAACTATTAATATTTCAAAAATCCAAATCATGTATCTAAATATCTACAATATTTTATACACACCTAAAAAATCAAATTATGTCTACAAAATAAGTAAAAAATAAGATTCCTAACTTTAAAAGATATCTGAAATTACATTGTTTATAAAAGAGAAATTTTTTTTATTAAATATTTCCAAATGTTTTTTCACTTTGTAGGCGTATAAATTAAGTAAGTAATTAATTAACCCCTGTAAGTAAAAGATCTTAAAATAATAATTATATTTGGATATTTTTTTCCAATTTTCTGAAATATTTTATTTTCAGCTCGAACCTTGATTTTAATTGTTGCAAACAATTGCACAGAGTGATGCTACGCTCTTCTTTCAGTATTTACAGGGTATATGGACAAGAAATCGAAACTCAATTAAGTGAAATGCGAATATGGCTATAAAAGAGAAATACAATTGTTAGCTGGTTGGCAACATTAATGGCCAGGTTAATGCTTTTGTTGACTGCTTTTGTTTTTTGTTTTTGGCCTTTAGCCGTTTAGTATTTAAACGTTTGCCGTTTTGGGCTTTCTTTTCGCTTTTGGCCTGGCTAATAAGCTACTCAAATGTCAGTTGGGATTTTCAAATGATCGTTGTTGCTATGTAGTTGTTGTTGTTGTTGTTCTAACCTGGCTAAAACTAATTAAGCCAATGCCAGTTGAGCCAAAAGAGCCAGACAAATTAGTCTTTGATGAGGCGAAGATGGCAGGAGGAGAGGGAAGGCGGGGAGTGAGGATGGACTTGCAACACAAGACGCATTTGCATAACAATTGCAGGCCGGAGCACAGTGGGGAAAACCGCTAGATTTGCCTACATAAATTAAAATGTTCTATATTGATTCGTTTTCTTGTCAATTTAATGAAAAATTCTTTAAGCATCTTTCCAATAACTTTATTTGTTTAATTTTAATGTCGTTATTTATTCAGCTTTGAGCTTTTAAAGGCAACAAATGTTTCAGCTTTTACAACGACAAATCAAAATATGTTTTTTATACTTTTACGAAATTTTAATCAAATAAATCAAATTTTGTTAAAGTTATTGTGCTCATTTTCTTGAATTTTGTGTATTTGTTTTCAATATAAAAATAAGTCTATTCATTTATTTATTTATTTCACGAACCGCAAATAACAGTAATGAGAAACTAGATTAGTTTTTACTTTCAATTTTTATTTAAAAATTATGGAATAAAAGTTATTTTTAAATTTTTATTATAAAAATTAAAAATAAAAATTATTTTTAAAATAAAAATTATTTTTGAATTTTTATTTTACCAATTGAAAATAAAACTTATTTTTCAATTTTATTATAAAAATTGAAAATAAAAACTGAAAGATAATTTTTATTTTCAATTGCTAAAATAAAAATTGAAAATAAGAGTTAAATTATAATTTTTAAATAAAAATTTAAATTAAATTATTATTTTATAATTTATTTATTTAGATCGAAAAATAAGAGTTTTTATTTAATTTGTTTAATCAAAAATCAACAAATAACTTTTATTTAATAATTTATGTTTTAACAATTATAATGGTTACGGTCCCTGATTTATTTATTTCTTTTTTTTAAATAAATTTAAAACTTAAAAAAATTAAATAACATACAGACCGGAAATATTAATTAATATAAGCAAATTCAGCGTTTCTTTCCACTGTGCGAGGGTTGGAGTTATGGCCAAGTCGAGAGTTTGGCTGCAAGTGCAGCAAACTGCATTAATCCTAATTAATGTACCATGCAGTTGCCGTTGTTGCATGTGGCAAGGGGGTGGGGTAGCTTTCTAACTGACTGCAACATTTTAATTAAGCGCCAGGCGACTTGAAAGGATTCGATTTAAGGCTTAAACCTGAAGAGCCCAAAAGCCGACTGCACTTGCAACTGCAACAACTGCAACAACAACAGCAACTGCAGCAACAACAACTACAGCAGCTGGGGCAAGTGCATCTTAGCCCAGAAAACTAGCTGGCAACAAATGCGACCCAAATGCTCGGTTTAAAATCATAACTCAGCTTACAACAAGAAAGCAAAAAGCCGCCTTCTGAGGCAAGCCGACATTTTAATGCTCTTACTTATTGTTTCCATATGCATAACTATATATATTTAAAAGTCTTCATAATCGTCAGATTTTATTAACATTTCATTAAAATATGTGGCACAAGATTTTCAATTTAGTTTGCTGAGATTTTATTGAGATATCATTGAAAACAAAAATTCATTTCCCTATCAAATCGATTTGGATAAAACATGATCAGAATATATTGAAAAATTTCGAAAGACTTTCACAGCTTTATTGGAATACAAACAATAATAAATAACAGGTTTTTATACAAAAACTTATTTAAATATCATTGAAAGATATACTCGTATATTGTTCTAAAAAAAAGCTCTTTTTCGACCGATTGCTTCTACTAGTGTGGTCAGCATTATAGCTTAAAATTTCAGAATTTTATAATTATATCATTGAAAATGTAAAATTCGTTTGTTTGTGTTACACATGTCACGACAAAGTTGAAATACCCTTTGCAAGGGTATAGAAAGCGCATATGGAGTTCATTTGTAGGCACTGTGATTACTTATGGCATTTGGCAAATGTTTTGCCTGAATGAAAATACTATTGGCAAATCTGAGTGTGCCCAACTGGCAGATACCCGGCTCTGGATTTGACAGATAAATATTTAATTTGACATTAATTTCTATTCGTCTCGCCGTTGAACACTTTGTCTACAGCATGAGTTAGGGAAAATTAATAGATATTTTAGCAAAATGTATCAATTATTTTTCACTTTTAAGAAAAAAATATTAGGAAATGGTTTTATAGTAAAACAACTTCTCAGATTATACGAGATAAGTAAGAAAAATAATGATAAGTAGTCGTAAAAAAGATGACAGAGAGCGATTCACAATTTTAATATTCTTTGAGCTCTTACTTTATTCCTCTGAAAGAACATACACCTTTCTGCGTATACTTGATAAACATGACATGTTCCCAAAGAACTCGAAATTTTCAAGAGCTAGAGCTATGAAATCTCGCATGAATGTTAATTTGACGAAATCTAAGATTTATCAATAACTGACAAATGCTAAAAGATTAAGCTTAGATAACTAAGCTCTTTCACTCACATGTTTATCAAAACAAAAATTGTTTCATTAATCTTATTACATTTTGAGAGTACAGACAAATTTCATGTGTTGAATATTAGAAAAAAAAAGAAGGAAAAAAACGCAATTAAACCAAATTGAATTCAATTAAACGGAACAGAGCTTAAATTTAGAGCAAAAAAAAAAAAAAATATATATATATATAAAAATATACATCAGGATGTGTGAGGTACAAAGGCTGATGGATGAATTGGGGCAGACATTTCAGAAGTTCAAGGAAATGCGTCGCATTGAAATGCTGACAGCATTCAACAATGTTCGATGCTGTGAATGTGGCCACAAGTTGCGGCTTCGCAATGCCCAAGAAACGGCTTCGAAAAGCCGAAAACATTGTGCGACAAATAAAGTGATTATGATCATTGCCTGCTTTGTATTCCTGCTGCTCATCACCACGATCTTTATCCGTTTGGCAAAGCAATACAATCATACAACTGCCTATGGAAGCGGCGGTTGTATCTCCACCATATTCTATACCTCCAGCGATTGTGAAGTGCACGTCTAGTGACTAACTGTCGATTAACTGTCGATCGACACTAAAAAAATCCAAAATTTTTGCGAATATATTAAGGCAATAAATTTTCTAAAATCTTTCGTATTTTTCAATCATTAGTTTTTGAGCAAAAAAATCAATAAAACTTGTATACACTTATTTTTAATAGAGGATATTTATATTCTCAAATCTATTTAAAATAAGTGTCGAATTATTTTCATAGATAGATCTCTGCATGAGTTTAAAGACAAGTAAGTGTACTTTTTAAAAATTGTCAAAATATGTGTATTTTTTTTTTTTTTTTATTTAATGTGTATATTTATTTTTGAAATAGCTGCTAGAAAGTTAATTTGAGTCCCAATGAAGATTTAATTTCATTTTGCTTACTCAAAAAATTGGGAAATTTTTGTTTAAATTCAATATTTTATATAAATAAAAAAAAAAAAGTTTATGCTCTTGGTTTTATTTTTTCCAAAATCTTCTTATCAATACTTTTTAGTTCCTCAGCATATTTATATTAATTATTTTTGCCATTTAAAAATCTCAATGCTGTTTTAAGCTCATGCTTGTCAAATCAGTACAACAGATGGCGCCAGTTATAGCCAGCTATGGAAAAGAAAACAAATCTGGGGAAAAAAATGCCTTTACAATTCGCTAAACACAGAAATGTTTGTGCAACAGTGAAAAACAAACACACACGGAGTGTTTCCTCTCCTCTTTCACCCCCCACTCCATTTCCCGCTGCTCTGCCTCGTTTTATGGCAACATTTTAACTAAAATCAACATTTGCCTAAATATGTATATAAAAAAAAGCGGAAAAAATCAACAAATGCGCAGCACAAACTAAACCAGAGCAGGAGGCGGGGAGAAGTTCAAAGAGGAAGGGGGAGTGGGAGGACGGGAGGGCGGGGGAGACACAGACTCGTAATGGTGCCACGCCCACATGCGAAGCTCGTTGAGGCGTTGCGTTTAGTTTGCTGAATAGTTTTACTGAATGCCATTTTTTCTATATTTTTTTTCAGTATTTTCTTTATGAATGGAACAGTTCCGTGTCAGGGAAAATGGCGGTGGGAGGTTGAGGGTGGGGTCAGGGGTGGGGGTGGGGGGCTAGCTCGTTATTGAGGCAACAGCAGCCGACACTTGAAAGTGTTGCAAGTTGCTTCTTCTTGTCCTCTTTTCTCTTCTCTTTTCTTGTCTTTTGATTTTTTTTTTTTTGTAGTTTGCTAGTTTTGCAAAACACAAACAAACAAACAAACAGAAACAAAAGCAACAAAAGCGACAACCGTGCGACATTAATTGAAGTTTGTTGAACCAAAAGCTGTTTACATGGCCCCCATTCTTGATGGGAAAAAAACCCATAAAACCCCCCTAAGCCCCCTCTCTGCCTTGCCTTCCATACCTTTCATACTACCCCATTTACCAGCACCTGCCACATTCAGTTGCTGATGATAGCTGATAAAAGGAGAGCAGAAGAAGCACAAGAAGAAGAAGTGTAACAACATGAGAAGCTTTCAAATATATTTTGTTGCTTATCATTCTTGATATTTTCCAATCTATTGTCACTTTTGTATGCAAGTAGAATCCAACACAATCTTACTTTAAGATTTTCGATTTATAAATATTGTGGTATACAGTGGGGAGCAAAAATGATTACATGCTCACAACACTGAAAGGAAATCCAAGTTTTGTTTATTTTTAATTTTTATCATTTCATTCTTAACAAATATTAGCAAGGCAACATTAATATATAAGACGAATTCATAGATTTTGAAAGAAAAACGAAAATAACCCACATAAGCTCAATTTTTCAACTATTACCCTAGATATTTTGAAAAAAAAGTTTGGATGCAAAAAGTTTCTCTTATCAATTACATTAGGACTGCAAAAAAAATTTTCAAAAATCTCTTTGTAAGTATTTTTAAAAATTTTTTGAAAATGGCAAATAGTGCTTTTTTGCTAGCGAAAATAAAGCTAAAACGTATATATATTTTTTTTTATTTTAGAAAACGGTATTTTAAAGAATCGTTCAAATTTTGTTTGATTTGATTTTTTACCAAAGCAGAAAAGGAGCTTTAAGATTAATCATACATAAATTTATCATTTAAATTGTTCTTTCATCATTTCGTCAAAATGTCATTACATTTTCTTGAAAATTCCTTGGGTCACATCGCATTTCAGTCATTTTACATTTTCCGTGTATCTTATACCTATAATGATTGTTTTATAGATAATGAAATGAACGCGACAGTTGATCTCATCATTTCAAATGCTCACGTCTAACTTTCTTCCTGCTTCTCTGCTCTTTCACTCTTCTTTGCTCAATCTCTTCTCTATTTTATTTTATGTCTTGTATTTTCGCGCATTGTTACATATTCACTAATGATGCAATTTGTTGTCTTTTTTTATAGACCACAACATCAACAATAACAACGCTTCCTTTTATTAAGTTTTTTCATAGAAATGTTCAGCTTTATACCCTGGAACAGGGTATTATGTTATTTATTATTTTATATACGATTCTATAAATCATATCAATAAAATTATAATTATAATAATTATAATTGGACATAAAGATATTAAGAAATTAAAATAAGAAACATTTTAAATTAATAAACTAAAAAAATTCAAAATCAAAAATATTTTTAAAATTAAAATCTAAGAATTTTTTTGCTTTGCATATCAATAATATTCTAAGATTTTATTTTACAGGGTATCTGCCCGTCAAACTTTTTGTTGGTTTCTTTGTTTAAAAGTTGCGAGCTTCTTATTTGGACCACAATCCTTTTGGCCACTTTTGGGTGTCGTCCAAACCAAGTTCAATGTGCCCCAAGGAACTTTTTGTTTAGCCGCATAAACTTGACAAAGTTGCACACAAAAATCTTTCCTCAATTTCCACTCCCATTTTGTCTTCCTTTTCTTCTTTTGGTTGCCGTTTCTTCCTTTTCGCCTGGTTGCATCTAAAAACTTTACGATTGTGCGGTGTCTGCATCTGAGTTTCTTGCCACTTGCTGTTGCATTTGCCGCCTTTTGCCCATTAAGATGAACAGATGAACGAAATATAAAATTTCACACAACATTTTAACAGTCACCTCTCATGGGGCATTTTCACTATTTAATGACGCTTGTAACTCTCCTAGGAAAGCTTAAGTTAAGCTTGTACATATGTACTACAAGTTACAGCTTTTTGTTTAATTGCTAGTATTATTTTATCAAGGCTGACGTAAATTTGAAAAGTAAATCGAGCCTTTTTGATCTCGATCTCGATCTAAATCTAGAATCTAAATTTAATTAACACTCGATCTTTGATTTCTTAAAATATTGATTTTTTTGACAAATTTTTAGCAAAAATGTTAAATCATTTTTATAATAATTTAAGATCTTTAACGTAAAAATCGTTTAATTATTGTTAACATGTTTTTCAATAAATTATAACAAATTCTTCGTGTTAAAAGTTTTGCATCACAATTTATTTCTTAGTTAAAAAAATTCCGAATTTACCACAAATCAGAGCAAATATCTCCACATTTCCCAATTTCTCTGGCAAATCATGAAACTTACGCACGTCTGCCAGAGTTGCCACTGTTTGCGCAAACAATTCAAGTTTTGGCCACAAACAAAATGGCGACCAGTTTAGTCTGGGGCGAGGCAGAGAAAATGAAGATGGGGGTGGAGTGAGAGAGAAGAAAAGTTATTTGCTATTGTTGTGTTATTGCCACTGGCTATGTGCCACCTGTACGCTGTCAAGTGGCTACGCTGCCACCTCTCCCCCTCCCTCTCCCCCTCTCTCTTTCTTTACACACATTCTTTCAAGGACACTTTTTGCTTTCCCTCTTCCTTGTCACCGCTTCCCCTTCGTTCCCTTCGTCTTTCTGCATATAAATCTACTATGGTTTTCTCTTTTTAACTATTCTTAAATTTTTGCTGCTTTTTCTTCTCTTACTGCTATTTCTATTTTTTTTTCTCTTCGTCTTCCTCTTTGTCTTGTGCTTTGATTCCATCTTTCGCATATTTCACCAGACAATAAAACGAGAAGAAGCAAACACTCAACACACACAGCATTTTCTAGGCTCCCTTTTTTCTAGGGTTGCAAAATTTGCTAGGTACACAAAACGAATGTGCGCTTCTGCTAAAAGCTGCCTGACTAGGAAATACCCTGTAACTAATTAAAAAAGTTAAAAACATAACACTTTAAATTTATAAAAAAAATATTTAAATTAAAAAAACATTTACTAGAATATTTACATGAAATAATTCAAATATTCAGAGTGAAAAGAATTGAAAGATGATATAAACAAAAAAAACTAGAAATAAATATCTACAGAAATTTTGTTCTCCTTGAATTCGAGAGGATTCTTCGGTTGAATACAGAAGTGCTTAGAAAAATTGCGTAAAATATCTCACAAATTTTTTTTTAGAAATAACAGAATTCTCTTCTTCATTTGAAAAATGAAATAAATAGTTAAAGAGTAAAAAAGTTGAGTATAACAATTCTAAGCGCCCAAATTCTCTAAATTCTTATTTGCCCCATAAAGAAATTCAACAGGAAATTGTAAAAGTATTAAAATAGAAGGAAATTTGCTTGATTCTTGCACATTCTTCGATTAGCAATTTGAAACTGCTAAAGTTAATAATATCAACAACAGCAATAAAATAAAGTAGAAGAATTGCAAGAAGCGGGTTAAATCCGTTTTTTATTGCGCTTATCCTTTTGGTTTTATGGCTGGCCATTAAGCCATCAAATTCGCATAGAACTCACATCCATTTGACATTACGTATCCTCACATCCGAAACATCCTGCTCGGGATTCTTGTCTTGGTTTCCTTGTTTGTTTTTGTTTTGTTTGCCTTTGTTTGGATTGTTGTTGTTCAGAAAAGGGTTGACTTGGCTTTAAGAGCGGCTAGAGGGTGGCAATGGGGGTTGCAGAATTTTGCGAGACGCTTTAACGTATTTTATGATTGATTGATTAGTCAATTAGACGGGAAAAAATTTAGAGAGAACTAGAAATAACACTAGTTAGTTGGATATATTCACTATAAATATATAAATACATTTGGGAAGTTGCAAGCTAATTGAAAAAGTTAAAAATAAAAATGAAAAACAGTTTCTAATGCACTCAATGTAATCTTTTTTAAATTTCCCTTTTACTTTTCCTTTCAACTGAACCACCCTACACACCCTACTGCACCTACGTCTATTCATAGAATTTAACATCAAAAGCATTTTTGCCAGACATATTTTTCCCCCTCTCAGCATTTTCCTTGCCGGCTAATCAACGCCTGAAAATTCAAAGGAAAAACTTTCACTACCAAAAAATTACATATATATGTAAAAGAGAGAAGAAGTTGAAAAAGTTAAGTAGACTCTTGGTTTACTTTAATAATTTCATATGAAAAGTATTCGAAAAAGCCCATAAAATTGCTAACAAATTCGTGGACCAAAGCTAGGCGCAAAAAAGCAGTTTAAATACCCTTGAAAAGGCAATTTAAATTTAGTCACCAAGAAGAACAATAAAAACAGAAAAAATTTGGTTGCATCTTTTTCAAGATTTTCATCCTTGGTTGATCGAAAATCAATCTTAAGTATATATAAATTATTTTTGGTTTCTTGAATTATTTCAAAGCAAATCACAATATCAGTATTAAATAATACTTAAAGTATACTGATCATTTTTTTTAAATCAAATTATTATATTATATTCTTTTCAAAGGATCGTTATGACATAAATTGAGTTTTTGTAAAAAAACATGGCATTGTTTTAAAAATTGTTGAAATATCTTTAGGTATGTAAAAAAAAATTCACAATTTAAATATTAAAAAATTGTTTTATTCATTTTGACCAAATTTATTGAATATCAATATCTTTTATCAATATCTTTTAACTTTGCGCCTATTTTATTTTATTTATTTTATAAAGCTTAAGTAAGAAAAACTTTAATGTTTCATGAAATATTTAAAAAAAATTTTTGATTGAACTACTTAATCCTATAGTTATGTAACTAGTTATATGAGGTCAAAAATTTAATTTGTGTATGCAACTTTTTTTCGTTTATCCAGATATTAAAAATGAATTAATTCAAGTATTCCATATATTTATAAAAAAACTTAATATTATTCAAAATATAATTTGAAAAGGTATCGAGTCTTCGGTGTGCCAAAAATAACATTTAGTTCTTATTTTATTTTCTCTGTTTTCCCTCTCCAAGTGGGCGGTACCTCACTTAGAGGGTGTTGTGCGGATGCTGTGAATGTCTTTCTGTGACGACCGCCCCTCCGCCCCCTGTGCTGCCCTGCCCCCTATTTGCCGACAGCAACAGACTGAAAGTGAAGTCGGTTTAGGGTAAATCGTAAATCTCAAATTGTACTGGGTGTTCTTTCTGGCAGAACAAGAGGCAGAGGGGGATTTGCTTTTGTACTCGTATGTGGTAAAGCAACCACCTTCACTTTTGCCAGTTGCCAGTTGCTTGTTGCCTGTTGCTAAAACTAGGAAAAATGACAGTCCAACTTCACACAGGTTTTTCCCCCAGCATTTTCGTAGTTTTTCCCTTTGGCGAGCATGAATTCAAAGCGAGCAAACTTGGCAAAATGTTTTTCTCATACGCCCAAAAAAAAAAAAAGGTGCATGAAACAGGAATATCAGCAGACACAACAATCTCACACACACACACACACACACACTCGCTACCGGAAGCTGTAGAAAAGCAAAGCGGAAGCGAAAAACAGAAAACAAAATACATAAATGCGTAGAAACCTTTTCGAGACCCTTAAGAATGTTGTGAAATGGAGCAGAAAACTCAATTCAAGTTGAATTTCTATGAATTAAAGTAACCATGGAAACAGTTTGGAGATTTTAAACATCAAATGCGAAATACATGAAATTTATGAATTTCTAAAAGGCAAAAAAACAATAATAAATTGGCTCCAAATGAACCAACTCAAATCAAGCTAATAACTTCTGAGCCAGCAGCCTAATAAAGTGACCATGGAGAACCTACACAGAAAAAAAAAATGCGGGATATTTAGCCCGAATTCAATACGAAACGATGTCAGAAGTGCGGTAATCTCGGATTTTCTTAAACCAAGTATTAAATACTTGTTTGTTTTTTTTTTACCTTTTTTTCTACGATTTTTTTTTAAACGTGTTTTTTAACTTTTTTTTTAATAGATATTTTTTTTATATATTTTTTTAACTTATTTTTATTTTTACCTTTATTTTTTTTTTTAATTGACGGGGGGAATCGAACCCAGATTTTTTTTTTCAAACTGGAGTCGGCGACTCTAACTATTGAGCCACCGGACCGGTTGAAATGAGAGAGGCCGAGAGAGAATTTTCCTCTCGCGCTCAGCAAATGTGTATTTTCCCATTTTAATCCCGATACAGGCTTGATTATTCAGCTTAATCCTGAATACATACTTAAAAAATGCGAGCTTAAATTAAGTATTTTATACTTGATTTTAGAATGGCAATTTTTTTTCTGTGTACGCATATCCTGATAGATGACAAAATGTTCAATGTTGATTTCCATTTGGATTAAGTCAACACAAATTAACTTAATTCTATTAAAAAGTTTCTTTGTTTTTGATTAATTAAGAGCAATTTTAGGGCTTGCTACAGACTTGAGATTTAATCAATCAAACTTTTAAGCTGATCGACTTAGAGATATCCTAATTTTGACATAGCTCCATTTAGAATTTACATAAACATAAAACTAGCATGCCCTTTGTCCCTATCAAGTACAGGGTATTCCAATTCCACTTTTGCCCAATTCTTGTTTTCAGCTTGTTTTTCGTTGTTTTTTTTTTAAAAGACTACTCAAAATGGCAGCCATAAGCAAAAAATGGCAAATGGCGAAACTTTGTCAAGTATACGACATGTGTGTAGCAAAGTTGTTGTTGTTGTTGTTATTGCAATTGTTGTTGTCGCCCATTGTGCAAGTTGTGAAAATACTTTGCGGCTATATAACACAAAAAACATATATGTATATGGTAAAGTTGTAAGAAAATGAAAACCGGTAAAAAGAAAAAGAAAAAACTTTCATCTGCAGTTGACGCTGTTGTTGTTGTTGTTGTGCCATATCTTGAAGCGACAGCACAAAAAAGTGTCTGATAAAATGTTGGCAAAACAACAAAAAAAAAACATAAAACAACAACAAAAACAACAATACAACAACCGTTGCAGACGGCAAAAGCAAAAAGCCAAAATGAGAGAATGCTGCAAAAGGAGCAGAGAAAATCGACAAATTTCGGCAGATACACACACAGCAGTAAACAAACATAGATACATACATACATATGTACATATGTACATAAACACACACACACACACAGACAAAGGCAAACTTCCTGAAGCTGCCGGCGACTTTTTGCTATTTCCCATTATGTATACGCAATGTTGAACAGCGTCGACAACGAGACATGAGAGAGCTTCAAACAGACAGACAAACAGAGGGGAACAAGATAGAGAGAGAGAGAAAAAGAGAGGAAGAGAGAGAGAAAGGGGGAGAGCAAGAGAGCAAAAGTGAGAAAGACTGAGAAAGAGGGTGGGAAGTGGGGAAGCTTCAAATATTGTCGGAATTTGCATTTTGAGGGTTATTATTATTTTTATTATACTGTTGCTGTCGTTGTTGTTGTTCTTCTTCTATATAAATTGTTGTTGCTGTTGTTGTCCATAGTTACACTGTAAATAGTTGTTCATCCCCCCCAAAACAACAACAACATAAGCATACCCTGTAAATTTAATATGCTAAAAAATGAATAAGACTGTATTTAAAGCCATTTTATGAGACAAGATAACTGAAAAAATAATACTTGATAAAGTCTTTAATATATTAAAAGACTTTTTATTTTAAAATATTAAAGAACATTATAAATTAGAGATAAATTATTGTTAATTACAGTCTAAAAGAAAAAGTATTTTGAATAATAAATTGATCACAAAAAAAGCATTTAAATAGGTATCGAAAGAATTCTAAAATCCAAGTCAGTTTTGAGATATTTGAGTTTTTTATACTTTTTAGTAAGAGAATTTTGTATTGTATTATGATTAAGTTTTAGTATGTTTATTTAATTTGTTCAGTCATTTAAGATTTATTTTTATTTTACATTTTTTTCGTGCATTAAAATGCAAATTTCCATCGAAAGTTTTAATAACATTCACAGTTATTTTTTTTATTTTTACAGGGTATCTGTGCGTCATTCAACACGTCTTTTCAGTAGTTTTTGTTGCTATTTGTCTTTGTTTGCTTTTCTCGAGTGTGTGTCGTTCTTTTTTCCATTCCATTTCATTGTTCGCTGACCCAATTGCAAAAGGCCCCAAAGGAACCTTTCATTGATTATCCTGTCCAGGTGTGTCTATCTGTGTATGTGTGTGTGTGTGTGTGTGTGTGTGTGTGTGTGTGTGTGTGTGTGTGTGTGTGTGTGTGTGTGTGTGTGTGTGTGAGGGGATGTAAAGGTGTGAGCTGGGTGTGTCTGTCTGTTTGCATAGCATTTACACTGTCAATTTTTAATATTGAATCTGTGCAAAGTGGTTAAATCAAGCGTCACTGATGCAATTAAAACGAGCATCGGACATCAAAAAATAGATGGGGCAAAGAGGAAAGTGGCAAAGGGACGAAGTGAGGATAACATGAGGCAGACACATTTGCTTCCCTACTGTCCAGACTCAAAAGCAGACTGGGAAATTGCATGAAAAATTAGCTTTTACTGCGTCCATGGAGAGCAAAGCAATTGGGACCCTAACGTGAAAATCATCAGGAAAGCAAAAATTGAAACAGCGAATGTCAGTTAGCTAGAGAAGTTTTATTGCTCATCCTGCGCTTAACTTCTCGTTCTGTTGCTCGAATTTAGTATTCAGAAAGACAGAATTTATAATTCTTGACTTTCTGCATTTTTTCTTATATCTTCTATGCAAATAGCTTTTTTTTAAATTTGCTTCTCTTAAATTTTTCTTCATCATTTTTTTGTAACATTTATATAATTTTACTTCTTTCGTCGCTTCTCTCGCCACTTCTGATAAAACTTTCCACAACATTTCTTTTACCAACTCGATTAACATTTCTCCACTTTTCTGATCATTCCTATCATTGTTGCTTTCAGCACTTCTTTTCAACTTTCTTTCATCACATCTCTCTAGAACTTATAAATTACTTCTCTTATTGCTTCTCTCAATGTCTCTTTCTCTACTGTTTCACTACTTTCTTCTATTTCTTTCCTGTATCGCTTCTAGTACAATTCTTTCATCTTTCTTTTGATCGCTTCTCTCATCACTTCATTCGTCAATTCACTGCTTTTGTTAAAACTTCTCTAGTCTTTCATCTCATCTATACTTTCAAACGATTCTCTCTTTTAAAATGAAAAATGTAGATCTTTTTTTTAGGTTCCCTTATCAGTGCTCTCAGCAACTCCTTTATCGCTTCTCTCAGCACTTTTTTCACTACTTCTCTACTCATTCCCATCATTGCTTCTCTCATCACTTTTCTAGTTTGTTCTCATCTCATCGCGTACATCAAACGCTTCTCACTTTCCTCAACTTCTTCTCTTTCATCTTTCCATCACCTTTTTTACATTGACACCTTTCAATCGTTGTTGCTTCTCTCGCTCTCGCTTTTGTTTCAAGCCGCCCACGACGCCAAGTGTTAACTATCTGTTGCCCCAAAAGGGGGCGTCTAACAGCCACGCCCATTTGTCTGTAACGGAAATGTAGGCAACAACGAGACAACAACAACAATGAAACGAGAAACGGAACGGGTAAGCAACGAGCGAGCGAAGGAGAAAGGACAACAGATTGCAGGCAAATGCAATTTCCTCATCGCACAATGCTCGACATTAAGCGACACCTGGCGGCCGACGTCGGCAAATTACAGGAATTGCCAGCACAAAGCGGAAATGTAGAGGCAACTCCTTTGTTTACGACTGCAATGTGAATCCGAATGGAAAACCTCGTTGCAAACAATTTCCATCTGAACCTCAAATTCAAAGCTCAAACTCAATGTCTTCTCAGCCATTGTTGAACTATTGCTGAACCACTAATGACACCGCTAATGGGACACAGTGCGAGACAATCGCTTAGAGTTGCCAAGTTTTTAGAAAACAGCTATACAAAAAAATCGTTGCCAAAACTCTTGAGAGCTTGTCAACTTGTCAACTTGGCCAATTGCCAGCGATTTGTTAGCCAACTCAGCACTGATTACAATAATAAAGCCAACGATAAGCTTCATAATGATGAAACAGTTGATAAACCTAATAATGAACCATGTGATGATGATGATGACTTGAAGGCGTCTACAGACATTGAATCAATTGACATATGCTGAGAAATTGTCTCGCATTGTCTCATTGTCAGCGACAGCTGAGAATCTGAGAGTTTGTGAAAATGTCGTAAATCCAAATTGTTGGTGACGATTGAAAACATGAGGAAGACAGAGCTTAGACAATGTCGTAAAGTCAATTTTCTTCCTTGTTTTTATGATAACACTACACAGAAAAAAAAATGCCGTTCTAAAATCAAGTTTAAAATACTTGAATCAAGCCTGCATTTTTTAAGTATGTTTCCAGGATTAAGCTGAACAATCAAGCCTGAATCGGGATTAAAATGGGAAAATAAGCCCAAATTACTTGATTCTCTCTCAGCCTCTCTCATTTCAACTGGTCTGGTGGCTCAGTGGTTAGAGTCGCCGACTTGTTTGAAACAGACCTGGGTTCGATTCCCACCAGTCAATTGCATTCAAACATTTTCTTCACTAAAAAAAAAAATGTTAAAAAAAAACAATAAAAAAAATAAAATAAAAAATATTAAAAAAAAATTAAAAAAAAAAAACTAAAAAAAAAAATAAAAAAAAAATAAAAAAAAAATAAAAAAAAAATTAAAAACAAAAAAGTAAAAAAAAAATTTAAAAAAAAAAAATAAAAGCAAAAAAATAAAAAAAAAATCTTAAAAAAAAATTTAAAAAATAATTTAAATGTAACAAAAAACATTATTTTTTTTAGCCTGAATTTAAGAATTTTAGGATTGAATTCGGGATTGAAAAAATCAAGTATTTCATACTTGGTTTAAGCAAATCCGGGATTACCCCACTTTTGACATCGTTTCGGATTGAATCCGGGCTAAATATCCCGGATTTTTTTTTCTGTGTAGGTAAAAGACAGATTGTAACCTTAAAACCAAAAATACTTTCTTTTACACAGAAAAAAAAAAGCCATTCTAAAATCAAGCCTAAAATACTTAATTTAAGCCTGCATTTCTTAAGTATGTTTTCAGGATTAAGCTGAACAATCAAGTCTATATCGGGATTAAAATGGGAAAATAAGCCCAAATTACTTGATTCTCTCTGGACCTCTCTCATTTCAACTGGTCCGGTGGCTCAGTGGTTAGAGTCGCCGACCTGTTTGAAAAAAACCTGAGTTCAACTCCCCCCAGTCAATTACAATTGATTTCTTTTTAAATTGTATAGAGGTGATCTAGCATTTTTCTTAATTTCAAAAATGTGTCACAATTTATGTATGTAACAGCTTTTTCTTTTTTGAAAGCTGTATAATTTATCTGTAAATCATTAATACACAGTTTTAAACTAAAATCAATTGTTTTTCATTTATTTGTTGTTGAATTACGAACTTGAATACGTGCGGTATTTTTACGATTTTTTTGGCTATAAAATGTTGCTGAAATTCGAATTGAAAAATTGACTGTATTTGTAAAAAATCCCAACTAAAAAGCAATGACAACAAAAAAAAAGTTTGAAAATTAAAAAAATTTAAATTGAATTACCACCCAAAATTGCATCCCTAATCTCAACTTAAATTTTAGGGGTTTCTAGAAATTCTCTATCTTTTTAAGTTGTCAATTTGTAAATGTTACAAATTGCACATCAAAGCTAATATGCTCTCAATTAAAATAGTCTATATAGTATATTAGTTGCATAAGATTTCATAATTTCTCTAAAGTTTTCTCAGACCAAAAGGTGCGAAATGTTCAGAGTCTGTCTCATGTTGTCCATTATTAAAGCCAAATCACAACGGAAATAAGTCTGAAATCATGAGGAACAAGAACAACAAAAAGAAAACAAAAACAAAAACAGCACGAAGGCAACTTGAGATAAGAAGAAAGCAATGTGACAGCTGTCAAAGCACAACGCAGAATTGTGGCATGAAAACGGATGGGGGAAAGGGAGCACATGCATATAAAGAAACAAGGAATAAGGAAAAGCTAAGCAAAAGCAGAAATGGTCTAAGGGAATGCGGCAAAGAGACAGACAGAAAGAGAAAGACAGAGAGAGAGAAAGAAAGAGAGAGAGGGTAAGAAATGCAGGACTTATCAAGGAAACCACCCGAAAATCTTTGAGAACTTTGGGGGAAGCAGCTGCTGTTGCTACAACAACAACAACAACAACAACGATAACTACACTCATGCTGATGATGATGATGATGATTATGGGGGAAAATCAGGGGGACACATGGGGAAGATGGCTGCAAAAGGGAAGTGGAGTTTGCTACAGCATAAAGTTGCGTTTAAACGGATTTCGACACTGGCACGAAATTCAATTTAATTAATCAGCGGCAAGAGGGAAAAAACAACCCTCCCAAGAATACGAAGAACAAAGAAGAACGCAACAGACAAGCTGCTCGACTGTCAGTTGCCCTGTAGTTTTATCTTCGTTTACATTTTTTTTAATATTTAATTAATATTTTAGGCTCATTTTATTAATGAGTAATTTAAGAGATTTTTTAACGCAAGATATATAAAATATAACGCTAAATTTAATAATATCTCTTGATCAAATTGAGCTGAACTTAATAAAATTTACTTTAATACTTTTTATTTTTTTTAATTTTTCAACTTTCAACCTGCCTTAAACTTAATAAACTATGTATTTATTATCTTTTGTGTTTTTTTAATTTGATTTAGATAAAATTTTTTGAAATTTTTGCAAAAAAAAAAAAAAACATTTCATATGCAAAATTTCTACACATTATCTTTAAAATGTATCTTTCATTTGCGAAGCATCAAAAAAATGCATTGCTCTATCTCTTTTAGTCCCTGAGAACTGTGTGTTACAAACATTGTCACCAACTTATAAGCCCCTGAACCCTTGTTGACTACTGGGCTAAACAGTGCCCTAGGGGGGGGAAATAAATACGGGAGTGGGCAGATAGAGGGGGTGACAGCAATGTATTGCCATCTTTTTCTTGTATTTTGATTTCTTTTCAACAACTTTGCTCTACCTGCAAATGCAATTAATCATTTTGTTTTTAGCATTTTGCTTTCTTTCCCTTAATGGTTTCATCTTCTTCTTGTTATACAACATTTTCTGCTTCTAGTTGATTAGCCTTCGAGCAACCCTCGCTTGTCATTCCCATCCTCATGCGATCATCCAACTCAGATATCATTCGCATCACACACATAATTAGACCAATTTGCATATGGGATTCAAGTGTGACCAGCTAATGGGGTCAGTCTGACCAGACCAGACTGCGGTTGACCCTTTTCTTGGCTTGTGGCTTGGTCACCTCGTCACATTCATCAACATTAATTGATTGAGTTAACTCGACAGAGAGAACGTAGATAAAGCTTTACAGATTAATCACTGTGCTTTAATTTGTTTGATTGAAAAAAATAGTATGAAAAAAATTGAAAGAGAGAGACTCATTTACACGTACACAGAAAAAATAATACGGGATATTTAGCCCGAATTCAATCCGAAACGATGTCAGAAGTGGGGTAATCTCGGATGTTCTTAAACCAAGTATGAAATACTTGATTTTTTCAATCCCGAATTCAATCCTGAAATTCTTAAATTCAGGCTAAACAATTTTTATTAGTTAAAATGTTATTTTTTTGTTTTTTTTTTAATTTTTAACCTTTTTTTTTAAACATTTTTTATTTATAGCTTTTTTTTTTTAAAAATCAGTTTTTTTTAATGAAGGGATTGTTTAACTGCAATTGACTGGGGGGAATCGAACCCAGGTTTTTTTCAATCAGGTCGGCGACTCTAACCACTGAGCCACCGGACCAGTTGAAATGAGAAAGGCCCAGAGAGAATCAAGTAATTTGGGCTTATTTTCATTGATTGTTCAGCTCAATCCTGGAAACATACTTAAAAAATGCAGGCTTAAATTAAGTATTTTAGGCTTGATTTAAGAATGGCTTTTTTTCTGTGTATTGGTTTAAGGATTGAAGTTTTTTTTAAATGTGCTTTGCTTAAAAACAGTTTTCTCAATGTTTTTTCAACTTAAATAAAATTTATAGTTTAATTTGCAAACTAAAAAAAAAAAGTCAACTACTTTCTAACGAATTTTAGAACAAGTAATTTGCAATTTTACGATAATTTGTAGTACGAACTCGTAATTTAGCACAGACCTAATGCAGTCGCACATTTAACAAGCTGCTAATTTATTTGCTGAATGATCAATTGACAATTTTGCACGACCCTCGTGCAATTTGCACTACCTGCCATCCCAACCCAACCCATCGCATCCCATCGCATCCGTCCATCCAATTGTCAGGGTCGCGCATGCCATTCCATTTATCATTTACCATTTAGCACCTGGGCGCCAGACAAAGCCCAGCCAAACAGTTGGAATTAGGGAGAATGACAAAGTGAGCGGGCGATGAGACGGTGGAGACAGACAGAGACAGACAGAGCGAGAGAGAGCGAAAGGGAGCCAAGGTAAAGAGTAAAAATAAGTGGAAATGTTCAAGTCGTGCATGCTCAACCGTGAAATAACCAATTTTAATTGGTTAATTTTATTCAAAAATCATATGTATTGTATGGAACCAAAAATTTCTTATATACATATATTTATCTATAGAGCATGATCGAGCTGAATTGAATACGCATTCTAAAGCTATACCCGCTAGATGGCGCCAGCAATACTTTTTCGTTAGCTCGAATAACTCTTAAAACTCAAAGATCGACAAGTTGTAAGAATACAAATAAATTTTATGTTATTAAAAAATTTTATTTTTATATTTAAGAACTTAACTTTTGTCTCATTATTTGAAATTTGAAAATATTTTTTAAAACAATCTCTTAAGTTGAGATTATTTCTTGGCCGTTCAATTTTCCTAATGCAAACATTTTTTATTTTTATTTAAACACTTTAATATAATTTTTTTAAATTATAATACTGTAAACAATTTTCTATAAAAATAGAAAAAAGCTGCCTGTCACATGCAGTTGCACAAAACTATCATGCTTTTATTGAAAACACTTTTAATGAGTATTTAAAAAAAAATTAACTGCAGTGCATAAACTATGGTAATAAATCTGTTTTAGGCTACGTGGTCCGAAAGAGAGAGAGAGAGAGAGAGAGAGAGCAAAGCAGTTGCTGTTGTCGCATTGATAATGTGAACACACACACACACACAGCCGGGCACACCTGAGCCACGTGTGTGTGTGTGTGTGTGTAAGGGGAGGGGAAAGCGTAGCGAGTTGAAGGACAGACTGAATACAGTTGAGAACAGAAGCATTTAAAAAGCGGAAATCAGACAGACAACAGAAATAAACCACAGGAAAAGAGTGCAAAAGAGAGTGAGAAAAAGAGAGGGAGAGAGAGAGAGGGACTAAGCAAAAGATAGAGAAAAAGAGGCGCAAGTTTAGAAGGGGATAAAGACAAGTGCAACAGACAAACAGATAGAGATGGAGAGAGAGAGAGAGAGAGAGAGGGGGAGAGAGAGAGAAAGGTCAACACACACACACACAATGTCTGTGTCTGTTTCTATGAGTTTGTGTGTGTGCCACGCTCCACATTCAATTGATGTTTAGCATTTGTGACTCGAAGTTGAAGCCAACGCCTGAGATAATTCTGTACATGCAAAGCGATTTCTCATTAGAAGCGCCAACTTGAGGTTTATGCGTCAGGCAAAACGTGATAAGAATGTTGTCAAAATTCATGATTAAAGGCTTATCAAGTTATCTATAATAGCAGCGTAAATATTTAAATGTGAATAATACCGAGGTGCCACCGAAATCGCTTTCGCTTGAATTTCACTTAAATTTCATACAAATTTGAGTGAAATTCAAGCGAAAGCGATTTCTGTGGCACCCCGGATATATTGATTAAAAGTAAAAGTATTTTTTATCGATCGTTTTAAAAAAATACAAGTCGTTCGCTGACTTATAGCGAAATTTTGATTTATTTATCGATAGCTGAATTATTTGTTATGGATAACATATACATAGACAAATACCGATTGAAGTCACATGTAAAATCGATTAACAAAAGGTTCCAAATGTCGATATCGATAGGACTAGACAAGCTTCTAAGAATATACGATTTATTTAACATTAATTACCGATAGAATAATAGCTGGCTATAGTTGGCTACAATAACATTAATGTTATCGATAAATGACATCGAAATATAAGTTAACTTCATGAGATAGATAATCTGAGAGCTTTAAGCTCGCTTAGTGAATGACTTTGACCTCTTGAGGGGAATTAGACACACTTTTGAATTGACAATATGAAATGAATAATGCGAGTACTCATTCCTCCACTCAATCGCACTCGTACACTTAGACAATTTTAATTCTGAAATTCGGCTTTGATTCATCTCTAAGTCAATATGTTTTTTTTAAATTATACCTCCTCCTTTCTTTCTTATTTATAATTTTCTACAAAAATCGAAATTCTAAGGCATTTATTGCTTATTTTAGAAACAAAAAATTAAATATAATATCGTCATAATAATTGAATATTAATAAAATGTCAAATCATTACATTTTCAAAAAAAAAAAAAAAAAATATTCTTAAAATTTATCTTTCGAAAAAAATTTAGAAATCAACAGAAATATTTTTGACAGAAATATATTATTCTGAACAAATTTCTTAAATGAGGGCAGTTTTTTTTTTGTTGAGTGTATGCAAACTTGAACTCGTATTTGTATCTGTATCTGCATCTGCATTCGTCTTCGTATTCGTAAATGCTGGGCAGGCACACAAAAAGCACTTGACAACAGAATTGCGGAGTGGCCTTTGTCTCGGCACTGACAATAAACTTGAATTACGGCCACAAGACATATGCATAAATGCATTCTCTTAGCATAGCCAGCATAAGTATCTCGTACCAAGCACACACTCTATTTGTGTATCTGCATCTGCATCTACATATGTATCTGCATGTCAACCTGTATCTTTGCATACTTGTTGTCCGCACTTGTCGGCAATGCAGATACCGTGATCTCCACGTTAAGCTTACCGCATTGTTCTCGACCTTTTATACTGGAAGCCTTAGGCAGATATGTGATAGAAAGAAGATAGGTAGAAAGCTTGCCTTTGGGTAGCTACGACTACAACTTCTCTACATCATGTTACGTACCTGTAATGAGAATAAAATTAACATAAAAAGGCATTAGTTGTGTGCAAAAACATAAATGAATTTTCATGTAATTTGGTAAAGAAATGCAATAAAGTTAAAAGAGAAGAAAGAATAAAAGAATTTTTTAAATTATTTGCTCATATTTGATATATGTACACAGAAAAAAAAAGCCATTCTAAAATCAAGCCTAAAATACTTAATTTGAGCCTGCATTTTTTAAGTATGTTTTCAGGATTAAGCTGAACAATCAAGTCTATATCGGGATTAAAATGGGAAAATAAGCCCAAATTACTTGATTCTCTCTCGGCCTCTCTCATTTCAACTGGTCCGGTGACTCAGTGCTTAAAGTCGCAATAAATAAAAAATATTTAAAAAAAAAATTTAAATAAAAAATTAAAAAAAAAAAATTTTAAAATAAATAAAAACAAAACATAAAATTTAAAAAAAACTTTAAAAGAATAAAAACAAAAAAAATAAATGTTAAAAAAAGGTTAAAAAAAACTTTTTTTTTTTTTTTTTAAGAATTTCAGAATTGAATTCGGGATTGAAAAAATCAAGTAGTTCATACTTGGTTTAAGAAAATCCGAGATTACACTTCTGACATCGTTTCGGATTGAATTCGGGCTAAATATCCCAAATTTTTTTTCTGTGTAGTAATGTTAAAGTAAAAGATTAATTTAAGAAAAGTTTAGGCAGTATGCTAAACTGATTCCCAAAGCTTTGAACTGGTAAAATATTTCATATGTTTTAAGTTTTAAATGTGCTGTCAATACTCAATTGACAAGTCATCAATCAATCAAAATTGAAAATAACAGAGACAATTTTTGAGATTTTACAACAGTTTTATGACAAATAATATCAGCAAGAACAAAAGTTAAAAACACTGTCAAGGCCATAAATTGTTAGAAAGGGAAACGAAGACAAAGATAGGGAGGGGGAGTGAGAAAGAGAAAGAGTGGGCGAAGGGGGAAAGGAGATAAAAATAAAGACAGAGAGAAAACAGCTTAATTTGATGTCACGAAGAATTGTTATTGCTGTCATTATAAATACTCGTAATGCTCGGAACTCGGAGCTCGGAACTCGACGTTTTTTCCCCCCCTTGGATGATATCAATGTTCAGAGCATTATTAATGTCATTTGTTGTTGTTGCTTGTTGTTGTTGTTGTTGCTTGTGATGCATTTAACCCCCGGCACAAATGAAATTAGAGCGCAAACATTTCAATTTTTATGTCGCCTGCCGCAGGAGTCGAAAAGAAAGAAAAGCGATAGCATTTTCCACACAACTCGGTGGTTGCTGCGGGAGGAAGGGGGTGGGGGGAAAAAGTTCGACTAACGGGTGGGTGCATTAACCTTTCATCTAACACCGGCTGACACCAGAAACAAGAAACGGTTCTTCTGCATTTCCACGCATCGTACTCATCATCGTCACCTGACCGGCAAAAAGGCCAGAGTGAAAACTTTGAGCAATGCTAAAAAAGAGGAAAAACTTCAACAGCAACAACAACAACCACAGCATCAACAGTAGGAAGAATATCACAGCCTTTGAGCTTCTTTTTGTGTGGCACATCTGTTGGCATCTAAATTTTATTTATTTTTTTTTGCCCAGTACTTAAAAGGAACACATGCTTATGGGTTTGTGACAAGGTCTGTTATTGTCATTTACTTGGCTGCAAATATTTATATAATATTGTCTATATTTTTAAGGAATATTCTTGGTATATAGATTTCATTGTTTTTTATTTATTTTTTGTCTATAAGAATTTTTTAAGTATTTCTATAATTTTTTTTTTCTGCAATTATTTCTCTGTTATTTAATTATGCTGAAAAATTCGAGCTACTGCGAGAATGCGAGTACTGGGCATCTAACAATCGAGAACCTCGTTCTTTTTTTTTTTTTAGTTGCCCTTTTTTTTAGTGCGCATCCTTTTTAAGCCCCTTTCTGTATATACATATACGCATACAAATTTAATATGTTTTCTTTTAGATACCCTCAGTACAATGCTTAATGATTTAAAGGGTATTACAGCATCGAGCAAATGTTTAAAGTCTCAGCAATAAATAATGACAATCTGTCTTTATATTTGACATGTTGTAGGCCAACTAGCTAAGCATCTATTCTATATTTTCGAATATATTTTTCTATATTTTTCTGCATTTAACTATCTAGTTATCAATTCATGAGTCTAACTGGCCATTTATCTACATTATCTATCTGTCTTTATATCTAAATATCATTCCAAATATTACTTTATACCGAACAATATCTTTATTTGTATCGATCTATTTATATTTTTCAAACTTTCTTTCCGGAATTTAACATCAGTTTCCTTACAGTTCACGTGAAAATATCAGTTATTTATCAAAGAGTTTTATAAAAACTAATCAAAGTTATATTTCATAATCTTAATAGATTAAACTTTTAGAAAAGATTTCTCTTGTCAGTTTCGATTTCTATTAATTTATTTCACCTGTCACACTACGAAAAAATGCAAATTGGAATTTTAAAGTTGCTCTCAACTTGAAGTAGAAATAGAAAATTGAAAAAAAAATCGCAAAATAAAGGAGAAATAGAAAAAACGGCAAGCAACCCTATTGAAAGCGTTGACAGGCCGTGTTATTGGCATTCGCTGCCCAATCGAATGCCAATCGATAAACAATAATGGCAACTCGATGCCGCCGGCCAGCCAACATTTTTGGGCCAGTCGAAGCCACCCCAATAGACAGGACTCTAACGCAGACTGAGTCTGACAGAGAATAAGGACTTCCACTCTCCTCTGCCCACAGTCGCCACCCCTGGGAAGCGCTGAGAAAAATCGCACAAAAAACGCATAGAAATGTGTTAAAAATGCAGGCCACAAAAAATAGTGCGGGAGGCGGAGGAGGAGGAGGTGGGAAAGAGACTATCCCTGTTGTGATTTTCAACGTTAGTTGCACATATTTTCCGCTCTAACCATTAACAAGAAGGAATGCTGCACTCGAGTCTGCTCGACAGTGATATACCCGCTAAACTGATAAAAACAAAAAAAGTATATGCTCTCAACGAAAACTCACAGTTTTGAGACAACGCATAAATTTTTAAAATTAACAAATTTGCATAATTAATATTAAAAAAATGTATCCAAAATTTTTGTAAACTTTTTCAATTGTCAAAAAACAAAAATAGTCCATAAAAAAACATACATATGTATGTATGCGAAAAAACTTAAAAAATGTATACTTATAAAAACAAAAATTAAAAAGTTATAAAAAAATTTTGAAAACTCTCAATCGGAAAATATAAAGAAATTTGCCTCTTTCTGACTGCAGCATACATTGCCAATAAATTATAGGACTCTTTCACCCTTTTCAGTGTAACAAATAAAGCAATAAAAATTTCTATTGCTGCGACACGTGGCAAAAAGAAATTGGTGAGTTGATTTACTCGGCGCAGATCCAACAATTGGTTCAGACTCAATTGTGGCTTAAACGAGTTGTGAATTGCAAGCTGATTTCATAACTGTAACTGCAACAGTTCCTTACTCACTCCCACTTCCACTCCCACTCCAATTGCACTTGTCAGTCGCTGAGACGTCGCTGTTAAGTTGCGGTAAATTCAATTTCCTTTCGGCAACATCTTTCAGTGCACTTTGGCACGTAGTCTCCCTCTTGTAGAATGAGATGTTTATGCAAACAGTTTAGAAATTTCCGCTCTTCTCTCTTCCCTTTCCGTGCTAAACGTTTGTTTAACCTTCAGTTACATGCTTCAAAGCTTGCCACCGCGTTGCACATGTAACTGTAACGAGCGGAGATGCAACACTTTGGCCAAATGCCAATCTTCTGCTTCTACTGCACTTCTCTACTCTTCTCTTTCGCTCTCCCGC
Organism: Drosophila subquinaria; assembly: GCA_037043405.1. Classification (NCBI taxonomy): domain Eukaryota; kingdom Metazoa; phylum Arthropoda; class Insecta; order Diptera; family Drosophilidae; genus Drosophila; species Drosophila subquinaria. The sequence goes on from JBAMBL010000191.1 coordinate 148,659, forward strand.
TCATCTCACCTCTTCCTTCCTGACCTTAGGGGTGCAAAACGTAGCTGAACTATGCATCGGGGAGCCATAAATTACATACCAGGCAGACGATATAATTGCCCTCGTACTCGACGTCGTAGCAATAACAAAATATGGACAGACGTGCACTTGGCAGGACTGCACACAAAATATATCCGTATCCATCCGTATTTATAATACAAGTACGAATATAAACTCGGGTTCCTTGAAATCCTTGCACATTACTCAGCGCTGTCAAAGACAGAGACAATCCCTTAAGAACTTCCTGCCAGACAGGGCGCAAATAATTTATTTAAAATTAACTCAAAACGAAATACTCGAACTACATTCACATCGAAAGACTTTATTCGATTGATGTTTTCTAGGGATCTTTTGAAACTTGTTCTACTTTCAGCTCTGTTGGAAATGTTGTTTTTTAAAGATCCTTTAAATCCCAGCTAAAAATCAAGAATTCGCTTTGATTATTTTTTTTTGGTTTTCTTATTCGATAAACTATTAAATAAAATTTTTTGTTTTTATTTAAATAACACTATGTAACAAGATTTTTGTCCTTGGGCTGTAATTGTTATTTCCTAGTCAGTTAGGTCCCAAAAGTATAGAAAACAGCTATTGTCCCAAGATAACTTTGCTTTTGTGACCATGACAGCGCTTTTTTGAAAAATAGGCTGCAAGTATCCTGCAGAAGTAAAGCAAAGATGTAAAGTAAAGATGAAAGCAAAGTTTCCGAGGAATTTTAGGTGGTTTCCATTATTTTAAGACATAACAGACTAGGAAATAACAATTACATCCCAAGGACTGAGAAATTTTTTATTTTTGTTACATAGTGAAATTTATACATAAATCCTATAAATCTTCCCAAAGAATTTTTATATTATTTGTTTTATTATCTTATAGAAACTTTTTATTTGATTGTTGTTTGCTTGAGATGCAATGAACTGATTTACTTAAAACTTTACTAGCAGGTTTCTTATTTTACAGAAGGGTTATTTTAAAATGATCCATCAAATTCTACAGCTTCTTAAACTCAATCGAAACTAAAGAATTTTAAAAATTGTTTCCCATAATAAATTTTTATTCTCATTTTAATATATTTAAAATTATTATAACTCTTTATTTTAAAGAATCAAATCAAATCGCTTGAAAAACTTATTTCAAATATGAGACTTATTTATCAAATTTAGCAACTCTATAACTCTTTTTTTTTGCATCTTTGAGTTTTTCATTCAATTGACTTTAAATTTATACCTTAAACTAGTTTCTGTTAGTTATGAACATATTTTTATTATTGTATCATATGCGTTTTCTGATATCATTGACTCGACATCGATTTCATCTTCCGTTACGACGGACATTTTCCGTCTAAACGGGACAGCATGAGATGATTGAGTTAGCGTTTGGCTTTGAGGTTTCCGCTTGCAACGCATCAAGGTCAACATTGTTGTGGACAGGGGGGAATATTTAGTGGCAGGAGGGGGAGGGCTTACAATTACGGGGGTTGGACGAGCCCAAAGGAAAATGAAGAGTCACCCTCCCTCGCGAGATGCGAGACCTTACGATTCGAAATCGGTCATTATGAGTACATGGCACGCATTTCCTGAATTCGTTCTCGTTCTCGTTCTCGTTTCTAATTCTCTTGCTCATTCCAAAATGCTCATTCCGAATTCCGTTTTCGATAGCTCGATTCTCATTCCCCATGTGAACAGAAACTAATAAGTAGAACTACAAATGAATTCACACCCTGCGAGCATTTTGTGTTCAAATCAACTATTCACAACGAATGTGAGTGTGGGTGCGGCTAAAGAAATGAGTACTCATTTGAGCTCAAAGCAAAGCAATTCAGCTTTTTAAATTGAAATTAAAAACTAAAATTATTTATTGATCTTTATATACAGTTTTTCCTTTTTAATTTTAATTGTTTTTATTTTAAAATTTTAAACTTTAATTATTTTTTAATTTTTACAGAGAAGATTGGAAGTAAAAACTGAATTCACATACAAAAATATCAGTAGCTACCAAAAATAATATTTTTTAATTTTTAAATTCTTTGTATTATTCTTATTTGCTTTTCCTTAATATGTAAACAGTAGCAAATCAAGAGTAAAATGAATATACTCGCAATTTATTCATTTCCAAAGTGAGAATAGACATGTTATTCATTTAATTAATAATCGATAAGTTCTTCATGTTTTGTTTTGAAATGCTTGTCATAACTTTGTGTGTTCCATAACTGAATGCATAACTTATTCATTTCGTTGTGACCCAAGTCCATTCATAAACACTCACACACACTCACACACACACAGATAGATGTCAGAGCTGACAAAATGTCAACTCGTTTGACTGACAGATGCGTTAATATTGCAAAGTTCTTTTTCGATTCTTTCTTAACGCAACGTTGCAGGTGTCAATCAAATGTTAGACTGGCCATACTCCCAATTAGCGATAGTCAGCAACATGAACTCACGTGACTCACGCACCCATCACTAGGCACTATGTTGATTGATTGGCAGCTGGGGCAAAAAATATAGTAGAACTAAAAGATGAAAGAGCAATCATAATACAGCTGAGTTTCATTTGCGCCTCACTTCAGCTGTCGATCACACACAGATCTGGTCACATTGCCAATTAGAGATTATACTTGGGTGACTCACGCATCCAACTTGGGATCTATTTAAATTGCAGATACGACCTATATAATGTATATTTTATTAAACAATTTTTTACTTTAAACATACTTAAATTTATTTGATTAATCAATTTCCTACAATTTAATTATTCACTTTAAATATTATTCAAATCATATCTGGTCACACTGGCAATTTGTTATGACCCTTCCGTGGCAGTCGAATGACTCACGATTCGTGTTGCCAATTTAGCTATTTTCCCGACAGATTTAGTGGGTTGCAACTGGCAAATGCGGGATGAATTGTAAAACAACGGGTAGCGGGAATTTTAGCTACTTGAAAAATAATTCTAGCTTTTCGAAAACAACTGGTAACTTCATGTATTTTTATGCTTTACGATGCCACACTTAAATACTTTGTAGTATTTTTTCCATTTTAATGGCACAAAAACATCGATAAGCCAAAAGAGCATTCAATTCTATCGTTTTTAACTATGAAATCAATTGAATCGAGCTTTATACCATCACTAACGAGGTATTTCACAATTTATGAATCGATCGCGATTGTAAAGTGTAAATGCCTAAAATATATACAGTGGTCCACTAATGTCTTCATACCTCCTAATTTAATCATCTATTCATTTAAATTCCGTTTGAATGATGCAAAAATTTCCTTTACCCATAAAGTACCCATGGAAAATTTTTAAATTTTTTTGTAAAAGTGTACTTTTTAACTTTTTTTCTCGGTCCCAAACAAAAAATATTTTGATGCAAAAAAATTCTTAAAACAATTCTAAGAGTGATTGTAAAAAATTTGAAAAATAAGTTCGCTAGTATTTTTTATGATTTTTTGAAAATTGCTAAAAATAGTAATTTTTTTAGCAAATTTTAAAAAGTCATAAAAAATATTAGCGAAGAGATTTTTAAAATTATTTTTTGCATTCACTCCTAGAATTGTTTGTTTTTCATGTCCCAAAGAGTTGGCAACACTGCTCACGAATCATCTTTAAGCTCTTGCTATAAGTAGAGTCAATATATTCAATTTTTGCTGCGATCAATTCAATAATATCTCAAGTATTTCCTGAGTTTAAGGCGGCATTTCAAGTGTTTGATTTAAAGGGCATTAAGCTCTCGAATGGCGTGCACAAAAAAAACTAAGGCAATCCGAGATGCAAATGGGAAAACGGTTGCAGAGAATAGGGGGATAAGAAATTGGAAAGGGAATGGAGATGTTTGAGATGGGGATGGACAAGAGGCAAATCAGAAATAATAAAGTCAAGGGGCAATATCCTGTAATCATAACATTTTCAACTTGCACAGACGATGCGGCGACTGCACCGCACGCATTACTGATCGGCGGTATGGGGCCCCAACTAGGCGTGGGCTCCCCAACAACAACAACAACAAAAACACGACAACAGCAACAACAATTGCAATGCGCACTCAATAAATTTCAATTAAGCAAACAACAGCCAGTGCATTTTCCCATTGCAGTTTACTATACTATATTGTTTATAGTTTTCCTTTTGTCTTGCATTCTTTTCTACACATACCCTGGAAAGTGACCAAATAAGGTAGTATAGTCATGTTTTAGACTCATGAAACTCAGAGTCTGTAAGAGTTAGAGCTAGGAAATTAAGAATGTATAGGTTTTGAAAGAAACTAAGCAGCTAATGTTTGCTTAACACTTTTATAGGTCTCTTATTTCTCGAGATAATCTTTATAGACTCAAGGAAATGAGAAAGTGCTAGAGCTAGACATAGGAAATTTGGTACGTATGTCTGTTTAGTCTTTAATTAACTTCATTTAGTTTCATAAGTATTTATATTCTCCAGATAATCTAATCTAGAGCGTATGTACTAGTCGTGCATGCCCCACACTTTTCGCACTCCTACGCCCGTCGTTTTCATTGTGCATAGCACATTGCACATTGCTTTATGTGGCGTTGCGTTGTGGAAATCGATTTCAATTTCTGTTTTTTTCATTATTTCCCTGCCCTCGTTTCGTTCTCCCTTCCTTCTTTTGTAAATGCCTTTTTAATATGCTAATTACTGAGGTGTATTTCAAGTAATTGTGAGATTATGAGTGGCTGCCTTCGAAAAGGGGGGTGAGCCAGAGACTCAGTTCAATTGAAATTTGTGTTCAACTTTCTGTTGAGCGTCAGACTGCATTTTTTCATAGTTAATAATAAACCACAACTCAAATTTCCACTATGAAATACAGTCGAACTTCCCTAACTCGAAGCACCATTATCCAAGAAAAAAGTTCGAGTTAGGGAGACTTCGAGTTAGGGAATTGTTTTTAATTTTACTTCTTTAAATGAAACTACAAAGGCATTCAATCATAAATACATTTCAAAATGCAAACTTTTCTTGTTATTTTCAACAAAAACAGATTCCAGTTTGTTCAAGACCTGTCAATATTCTCAAAAATTGGTTTTCTCGATCTTTTGCTGTATCCAGAAGAAGTTCCCGATTCAAATGTCCTCATAATTAATTTTGCATTTTTTTCTTACATTTTTTAATATAATGAAATCTGTTTTTGCTGAGATACCATATTTTTCAGAAACTTCAATTTATTTGGTCTACTTTCAAATTCCTTAACTAATAAGTTTGAATATTTCTTTAAACATTTTTAAACATTTTAATTCACTGATGCGCTGATGCAAAAGCATACTATATAACAGAAAGAAAAAAAAATTCAAACTTTATTGGAGATTTTCCCGAAAAATTCGACTTACAGAAGCACGGGCCAATATTTTTGTTCGAGTTACGGAGAAATTCGACTTATAGAAGTTCGAGTAAGGGAAGCAGATTTGTATGAAATTTGCTCAGTAAACGCTATTGCTACTCGATTTTGTTCGAGTTAGAGAAAATTCGAGTTAGAGAAGATCAAGTTAGGGAAGTTCGACAGTATTTCATTTTAATTTTTATCGAGCCTTCTGAAAATGCTAAGAGATTAAACCTCAACATAAGTTCTGTTCAAACTATTTAATTTATTTATTTCTGTTACATGAAAATCATTTTAAGTACCAAACAACTTTATTTTCTTTTAAGTTATCAAAGGTTTTTAGTTCGTGTGATTATATTTTTCAAATACATTTTTAACAAATGTATTTCAAACGGATAAATAACAAAAAGTAGGCTTATCACACTTGAAACTAAAATTATTTCATAAATAAAAGTTTTATATGATGTATACTACATTTAGTACATACTATAATATAAGTATGTAGAGCAAAGATTTGTCTACTTGCAATTGGAGTTGAAATATTTTCATGAGATTTGTTTTACTGCAAAGTTATTACGAACTTAGCAAATTTTTCGGCATGTTTTGTGCTCTCTTTCATGGCAGTAACAATGTAATTAGTGTGGCATGCACTGAGAGAAATACTTGTGCATTCACATGCTATACAGAAGTGTGAGAAACAAATGTGAATAAATATTTTATTTTAAGAACTACAATTTAATAAATCCGTAAAATATAGAAAACTATAGAGATAAAAACTCTTCTTAGTTTCTGTGTCTTGTCAAAACTTGAAACATTGTTTCTTCAAGTGTATTATGTATCTATATGAACTTGCATTGTTCGCTGTATGCGTGTGTATCTAATGACTTTAATAATGTTGAAGTGGGTGCAAGAACTACCGTCACAAGGGCTGAACTGAATCTCAAAAGCCCGAAAAAAAAATTCCAGAGTCCGGGGAATTTCACCCTTGGTGCCGTCGTGTCTCAAGTCCTCAGTCCATCGTCCAGCAAATGCATGATTCATGCTACACTTGCAACATTCAACTAAATATTAAGCGACTTTTATGTACACACACCGAAATACTTCTCCATATAGACCAGGAGCTACACTACACTACACACTACACACAACTGCACTACATGAAAAGTCACCCCTCGTGTTGTGGCACGCAGACAGAGTGTGGGAGCAAAGAACAACCAAATTCATGTTCTTTGCTTAAACATTTACAGAGGCTATTCTAGCTTTGTTACCAAATGTGTTATGAATGAAAGCAGAAGTCTCAGATACCCTGGACATTTTTTTGTATTCAAACAAAAAATTAATGTTCATTCATTATTAGTTTTATAAACAAAAATTCATAGTTTATAAACAAAAATATTAATTTTAAAATTTATCGCTTTAGAAAATCATTGAAGTTCAAATCACCTTAAAACATCTGGATTGTAAGGGGATATATTTTTTTTTTTTTTTTTTTTGTATAATTTATCAGTTTTTAATTGTTTTATTTTTAACACATCTTAAGGAAACACTGAAAATCTCAAGTATATGGGAACTTCCAGGATCGAGAACGCGACATTTGTACGTCTTTAAATTAAAAAAAAAATGGCAAAAGTTGACATTTTCAAAAATGTTTTCTCACGTGCTTAATGCATTTTATCAACACTATTTTAATTATAAAAGATAAGCTTTGAAGAATTGTCGTTTCCGAATTATTTATAGAAAACAAGGCATCGCGAACGCGACGAAAAATGGAAGTCATGTTTGGCATCATCTTGACAAATGCGAAAGTCTGCGAAATGTGGCGAGTAATATGGAAGAAAATACTCTTAAACCATAATAAAATAATGTATTTTTCCATTTTAGAAATAATTTTTATATGTTACTATCATTTTGTATATTTTACAAGTTTTATTAGTAATTTGTAGCGATCCAAGAATTTGAACATCAAATTTTATTCAATATATCGAAAATATCTTGTGAAACTTGTTTTATATTAAACATTCAATATATTTCTGTGTATTAAGAGTGTTCACATGATACAATCTTAATATCTTGCTTAGTGTAATCGTCAGAATACAAACGGTACATTTTGGAAGTCAATTTTTAAGAAAATGTGCAAAAATATAGAAAAAGTGAATTTGAATTGAATACTATACATTTTTGGAAGAAAATTTCACAAGATGTGAGTTTTTGATCAATTTCACATTTTTGGGCGAGGTGAATCTTTTTCTGGCAATGCCCATATATAGTTCTACATTTGTGAAAAATATAATTTGAAAAATACCTTTCGTTTTAAAATCAATTTTTTTTTTGCCGAAAATCTCAAAAACTCAGCAAATTTCAGTTATAAAATAGGGAAGTTTCAATTTAAAAGAAAATTATTTGTATTCCAATTACAAAGAGTATTGCACATTCCGCTTATCTAAGATAACTTCAGCTTTCTTCATTCTCTAATTTTCTTAAATGCCGGCTGCTGTGTTGAGAGTTTAGGGAGTTTATTAGGGTAATGAAAATATTGCTGTGCAATTGATTTATGCCTAAAATACTTCCGCAATATGTTATTTAGTTGGCTGTCAACACTTGAAAGCAAGTCGCAGACAAGACGCCAAGCAAGCAGCCCATAAATGACAAGTACGAATGCATGGCATATAACATCAATTTCATTCATTCATTCATTCATTCATTCCAGACTCTTTTACAATCTTACAAAAACCTCTTTCCAAGTGGCGTTTGCCATTCCGATGTCTCTGCACTTCAAAGTGGTCTTGCTTCATGTTTTCTTTTCATCCATTACTCGGTTTTTGTTTTTCCTTTACTTTTCTTTTAGCATTTTTTTTTCTCGCTTTTTTTTTGCATTTGATGGCACATTTCCGGCAACGTCTTGTTGTTGATTTTTCGCTCTATTTTTGGGTTGTGGCACACGCATATGGCAAAGACCTCAACCTCAACATATACGCGCATTTGCCTTTCTAAGAGTTGCAGTGCTGGTGAACGCCTGCAAATACTTGATACTTCTACAATTCATCAAAAAATCGACAATTCGATTTTTGCGGAAGCGGTTTTCAAGCTTATTTTTTCGATAAATATTCAACTCGATATTATCAAAGCTTATTTAAGAGACGTAAAAATTTATCGACAACTCAATTTTCTCGACAGCGATTTTCAATTACTTTAACTTCATAATTTTTTGAGCGAAAAGTCGACAACTCGATTTTTACATTTCGATCTAAGACTTGATTCATAATTTGTACTAACATCACAATTACTAAAACATTTATAATGAAAATAAAATGTGCAATACATAATCTCTCTTATCTTGTTTTTACTCTTGTCGAAAGTGAACAATCTAGAATAAATAATTAACGCACTAATTGCCGTAGAATTCTACTACAAGGTTCCTTTAAATTTGTTTTGATAATTTTCAACTCATATAACTTTCTCTCACTCCTTCTCTCTCCCTCCTTATTGCGTTCTCTCTGGTTATACGCATAATTAGCCTTTGCATCGAGCTCAATTCTTAAGCAGGCATAATTTCAATTGCATATTGTGTACCCCTGGTACAGGGCTGCATTTAAAGTAATTGATTTGCTCTGTGTGTGACACTTTAGGACTTTTCAAGGGCCTTGCGCATTGGGGGAGTGTCTGTTTTTATACCCTTGGACAGAGTACTATAATTTTGTCATGAACAAATCCACGAAAATATATATCTTGTAGTAAATGGGCGATATATTGATTCAGATCGAATTACTAAATTATATAGCTAACATCAGATGAAAATTTTAGTTTTGAGTGAAAATACTTTTAGTTTCGTAAGACATTTTAACAAACAGATTATATTTTAACGGATTATTTTTGATTATTTCTGATAATTCATGACTATTTAGTAAAAATCAAATTATTTTAAATTTTTTTACAATCAAAGTAGCCAAAATAATCAGAAAAAAATCAAAAATAATCCGAAGTAGTCAGAAAGAATATTTTTGATTTTTTCTGATTATTTTTGAATAATTCTAATATTTTTAGATATTTCTGATCTTTTGTAATCGTCATCATTATATAATCACAAATTTTTGACAGTGAATAATATAGTCACTACGATTATTTCCAAAAATAATCTAGTTGATTAGTAATTCTAATCGAAATTGTACAGGTATGTTTGAAAATCAAGAATCTTCGTCTCAAATAGTTCATTTTGAAAATAAGAAAAAATAAATTGAAAAACCACAAAAACTAACAAATCTGATGGTCTTATAAACAAGAAGCTTTCTCTATTTGTAGGAATCATAGGTCCTCGACGTATTCTTTTAATGACAGGTCTTAAAATTCAATTTTCTGCTATAAGACACGAAAAAATTTCGTTTAAAAGAATTTGTTTTGGAGAATTAAAATTTAATAATTTGTCTTATTAAAAGGATATGAAAGGGTATAAAAAGGGTGTCAAACCGTCGGCGTGTCAAAGAAAACAATTAATTTTTTGTGTTATTGCGGCTGCTGTTGACTGTTTCTTTTGGGCCCATGTGACACGTGGCAATGGTTTGGGGGCGGACTTTATCTGCGACACGCATCTGTGGCCATGGCCTTTGTCTTCTGCGGACGTGCATTTAATTGCCATGGAGTAAAATCCACACCCAAAAAATAAAAACAGAAACAAACAAAACAAAACGCCAGACAACCCAAACAATAAAACCAGAACAAACAAAAAAAACCAAAGATCAGATTAAACCGGCCTCGCTTCAGTCTGCTTAATTGTTTTTATTTTATTTTTTTGTTGTTGTTGTTTTATTTTTTTTGTTTTTTTTTGCAGCTTTAAATTAGGCCGCATTTTGCGCTTAATTTATCTGCGTATGCGTTACCATAACCGCGTATCTGTATCTGCATTTGTATCTTTGACTTTATCTGCACTGCGCCAGCAGATAAACTTTGATTTTTGACAACAATCTTATTTGTATACTCAATGTCATTAATATTCTTGCTAAAATAATTTAATAATGCTGCAGATAATTGGCAGTTGATGTAATTTGATAATATGCATGTGTAAAACCTAAAACTCAAATTCTTCAATATCTCCAAAATGACTTTCAAATTTGTTATTTTTTCCTGACTTATAATTAAATTATAAAATAACTTACAAAAAATTATTGCTTTCATTATTCACAGTTTCTTATATATTGAGTACACTAGTTAACAAAATCTAATTTTTTTTCTAGAATATATTTTACAAAATTTTTCGGTAAAGGAAACTATGTACTTTACAATATTTTTGACATCTAGTATTTCTTCGTTGGCTTTTTAAAACAGCAAATTGTAAAAAGCAAATAACATTTAACATCTAAATGTTCTTTTAAGTATTTCTTGCAATTTACATATGTATGAGGGAAGAGGGTTTGTTTTTAAAAAATCGCCGTGCGGCATACGTGACTTTTGGACCATGTCTTTGTCTCGTATGTGACTAAATGGCGAATATTTGCATTATTTATCAAATAGACAAAACATTAATTACTTTCAGCGATTAGTTCATTTACAAACATAAGGGAAGCTCCAACTGAAACATCATATACAATATGCACAATATTAAATCTCTTGTTGCACAATCTTGAACTGTTTTGACTGCCCTCAAAAATGTATCCAACAAATGCTAAAATAAGTACTAAACATGTCCGTCCATTATTTATTATGACTACGTGAGGTTTATTTGTTTGTAGTTAGCGCTTTGTACTGAGCCATACATATACGGTCATTATTTAGGTTACGGATTTATGACTTTGGGCTACACAGTTATTACCTGAAAGCTTCTAATGAGAACATACCTTGCCCCCAGGTAATCGCGTAATTTGTGTTCGAAAATACCGCAGAAAATATTTTAAAATTTTAGTTAAATTTTTACATTATATCATTTTAAGGAAATATTTAGAGCTTATATTGAAAATATATTTAAATCAATGATAATGAATACCATATCTTCTTTACTAGAAATTTTAAAAATAAAATTATAACATTGAATACAAAATAAATGTTGTTCAAGAATTTTAGTTATAAATTAAAGAGAGAGAGCCAAGCAAATATTTAAGAACTTCTACAAAAATATATTTACACGTGTAACAATAATAATAATCAGAAAATGAAACTCATGGTATGAACACATATCTTTCTTATAAAAAAATCATTAAAACCAAACAGTAAAACTCAATAAAAAATGTCTGTTAAACTATAAAGGGCTAAATTTCTAGGAAATGTTTGGAAACCACAAGGAAAAACAACACAATTTCTAGTACTGAAATAGATCTCATGGTAATTCAAAAATCGGTTTGTTAGAAGATTATGGATTTTGATAGGCATTTCGAATTTTTCTGTAAATTATAAAAACTAGAGATCTGCAATCTTATAATAAGAGAGATTTATATTATACTCAACTATTTCGATATCTGATTTAAATAAATTTTCGTAAAGCCCTAGAGCATCTCTTAAGATCTAGTATTTCTTAATATCGATCTATCCACATTAACAGAAATTTTAGCCCATCCCTACTTAACAAAAACATGTTTGCATTTATTTCGATATTTTTATATGGATTCATAATTTAGTCAAAACTCTCACATCTACCCGAAATACTTGTAGTTAATCCATGGATATAGAAACTTGCTGTTAGAGCTCTGTTATGCAATCAGCAGCAATATGATCTAACTAAAAATAATCAATGTATCTATCTGTCTGTATTTGTATCTTTTATCAACATGCGGGTATCTGGAAATGTATCTGTATCTGTAGCTGTCTTAGTATCGTATGCATATTCATTTCATTCATTTTAACTAGCTTGCAAATAATTTTCAAGGTCTTTTTAAGAAGCAACAACAAGGAAAACTGATAGCCTAACACTCTCTCCTCCCCCTAACCGTCCACCCCTCTAACAATTGCTTGACAAGTTTTGCAAGCACAAACAAAACCAAAAAAAAAAAAAAACACGATGCGAAATAATTGAATTTAATTAACATGGGAAATGTGCGCTCCACTAACGAAAACAATGAAAGACTTCAACAACAACAACAACACGTGCACAAGAACACACACAGAGAGAGAGAGAGAAAGAATGAGAGAGGAAGACCAGCATGAGAATGCAGCAAGTGCAGCTGTGATTTAGTTATGTACATATGTATGTATGTGCATCTCTCTCTATTTCTGTGGCGCGCTCTCTTTTTGGCTGTTGTGTGTGAGTTGCCAAAATGCATAAGATACTTGTGCTTGCATGTTGCTAATGTCATTGCAACATTGTGGCTCAACATTTGCCATTGACAAAAGAAAGTTGATGATCAGTAAAATAAACAACAAAAACAAATACAAAATCTCTGTTTCTTCTTACCTGTGCACAAAATGCAGCCAAAAATGTTAAGCTCCAAAGCCAGCAATGTTGCTGAGTTGCTTTTGTTGTTGCTGCTGCTCTTGTTGTTGATTTGTAATGTTGCTGCTGCCTTTTGAGTCGAATTCTTGTTGTTGCTTTCTTAGCGTGTACAACATTTTGTGGCCGTTATGTTGCTTTATTGGTTGTTGTTGTTGCTGCTGGTGATGATGTTGCTGTTGCTGCTTTTATTATGTATGTATGTCGATAAATATGACTTTACTCCTACTTTTTTTTATTATTTTTATTTTATTTTTTTTTTTTTTTGCTAATTTCTTTTGATTTTCGACATTCTCAAGACGAGTGTAGTTTTTGGTTTTAGCAAATGCATCGTTTTCAATTTCTTTGTTTTCTCTATAAACTTCACAACATATAAAATTTTATAAACTTTCCTCACGTCATACTGTGAAAGAGCGAACAAAAAAAATAAAAAATAAACACATAATTGAGAGAGTGACGCAAAAGAGCGTATATGCGCAACTGTGTGTGTGTGTGTGTGTAGCAAGCTCAGTATTTAAGCCAAGTTTCGTCTGTGCTAAGTTGCTCTCCCTCTCTCTCTCTCTCTCTCTCTCGCATAGTTGTTGCGCACATTTGCTGTAGCCAAGCCTCAACGTGTTTCTACCACTGCCCAATAGCTCCGTCCCCCCCTTCTCCTTCTTCGTCGACTCCAGCTTAAGTGCGTTTCGTTTGTTGCTATTGCTGAGCTTTCGATTGGAATACTGATTTGTTGTTGCTGTTGTATCAGTTGATTTGCTTTGCAGACGTAACACAATAACAATAACATACATAACTGTTGATTGCATTTCTGCAACACATTTGTATGTTTATAAAAACCAAATAAGAATTAAATCAAATTTCACAAATACACACATACATATGTCTGTACATACATACATATGTGTAATATTTATGTTTTTTATGTATTTAAATGCCAATGAAAAGAAAACAACAACTTTTACAAAAACCAGTTTATTTTTATGTGATCAGAGCAAAAGCTAAAAAAGCTGTTGTTGTTGTTGCTGGCTTATAACATTGCCGTATGCAAAAAGGCCTTCAACTTTGTTGCTGAGCTGCAGCGCCAAGTGCGTAAGTTTGCGAGAGAGAGCAAGAGACTGCGCGAGAGAGCTTAGCAAAAGAGCAGCTCAGCCGAAGTCGAAGCTCTAAATATGTTGCCATTGTTCTGTCATTTGCTAGAACAACAACAATAACAACAACAAAAGCAACAACTTTAAAGCTTCAACGACAAAAACAAAAACAACGAAAAGCTCATAGAAACGAGTTTTGATTTAAATTTTTGTTAATTTTTAAGTGAATTTAGGACAAGTTTCTATGTGGAAAAATAATAAACACCATTTGTTTCGGTTTCTGTTTGTTTGTTTTTTTTTGTGTTTTTCTTTCTGTTAACTGTTTGTGAAATTCATTCACAAAAAATCAAACAAGAGAAATTCCATTCAAACATATTCAAATATAAAGAGAAACAACAAAAATTTGCAAATCGGCGCCAACAGAGTGCGCCTATGTGCGTGTGTGAGAGTGGGAGTGGTGGTAAAGGTGGTGAGAGAGAGCGGGAGTGGGCTGGCGAAGAGAGCTGATCATGGGCAAGCAAAAGAAAGCGATGGCATGTCAAGCGACAGCAACAACAACAAAAAAGCTGCTGCTGCTGCCGGCGCAGCCAGTGTTGCGTAGGTGTTGCTAATGATGTTGCTATTGTTGTTGTTGTTGTTAACTTTGTTGTTGTTGCAACACGCACTCGAAACGCGCTCAAACACAAAAACAACTCTCAATTTCTGCTTTTACTTTGTTGCTACGCTTTGTTGCGCATTTCTCAGCCAACAAAAAACGAAAAAAAAGCCAAAAAATCAAAAGTATCATGTACAAGTATGTATGTATGTTTTATTTGTTAACACAACGAACTTTTCTTATTGAATAATAAAAAACTTTTTGTAAATATATGAGTAATATTTATACATATAGATTTATAAATATGTATATCTGCGTTAAAAATTTTTTTGCTAACCGTCGCCAAAAAAAATACGAAATACTCAAAAAAAAAACAACAAAAACGTACACTCAGACGCAGACGCACACACACGTAAACACACACACGGGGCAACAACGATGAAGACGTCGACTGCGACGACGACAACGACGACGTCGGACGACAACAACGGACGACGGATGAGACAAAATGACGCGCACCTGAACACGCTCACGGCCAAAACTCAACTGAGTAACGGCTATTGTAGCGGCGGTGGCTGCGACTGCGACTCCGGCTGCATCTGCAAGTTGTTTGAGCAAGTGTGTGTGTGCGCACGTTTGCATGTGTGTTTGTGTGGGAGAGCCCCCACAGCACTGGGTGGTTGTTTATATTGCCAGTATTGCCACATTTGGCGCGGCATTTGAAATGTTCGTTGAGCTTGCACATGGGTGGCAATCTCGTCAATTCACTGTCGCTTTTTCGATATTCCGTTAATATTTGAATACAGTTTCTAAAATTAAATGTAAGCGCAAATGTTTATCAATTAACCTAGCAAACATAACTGCGAACATTTCAAAGCTTTTATAATTGAATTACATTTATCGATGAATCACTTAACGTTATTTTTTTCTCTAATTCTAGCTTGCAGCGCGAAATTTTAATGTGAATTTTATTTGTTAATTCAATAATAATTCAATAAAGTACAATTTAAGTAAACCAAAATAATTATTAATTATCTAAAATAATCAAATTAATTTTAAAGAATCTTTGGTGCACGTCACCCTTGGCTTGGTGAAATTGGTATATCAATGTTAAATAAAATTAAAAAAAAATCGACAAAATATATATAAAAAATTCGTGAAAATGTTTCAGAATTGTAGCTTTAAACTGAAGCAAAGTGCCAAAAAAAATAAAATTGTTTAAAAAAGAAAACTATGAAAATTGAGTGTTTTCTGTGGCTTGGTTGCCACCGGGTTTTGGAAGCCAGGCTACCACCTTGTTTTGCCAAAGTTGGGCCAAGGTTACCACACGTTAGCAAAATAAATTGTTGACAACATCGGCGCAAAACAGAAGAAGTGAGCAAGCAAAAAAGAGCAACTGAGCAATAAAGAACAATTTGAAAGGAACAAGTTCATTTGCTCACTTCAGTGAGCAACTCTTGTTTGTTCACTCACTCATGAGAGCAACCCAACACTAAGCTAAACTGTTTTCATTTTACTGCAAATACGTGCTATGCAAGCGTTTATTAAGTGTATATAATAGCTTTACGCGCGGCTTTTAAGCGTATTGCGGACACAGTGGCTGAAAAAAGGCTGAAACGCAGGCAGGTAGGCAGGGAAGAAGCAGATATACAAAAGACCGGCAGCAGCTTCCTCGCTCACGCACACACACACACAAACACACGTATGCCAACTCCCACTAACACATGTGTGGATTGATGTATGAGACAAGCAACAACAAAAAAAGTCAAAGAGAGAAAGAGATTGAAAATATTAAAAGGCGGAAATTGTGTGTGTGATCATCAACATAAATATACGCAAAATCAAAAATATATTTAGGCCATGAAGAATGTATTAATGGTGGCAGAGAAGCCATCGCTGGCTGCCTCATTAGCATCGATACTTTCCAATGGACGCTGCACAGTGAAGCGAGGTACGACAAAACTCAATCAATTATTATTTAAAAAACAACAAAAAAATAAATAAAATTATTTGTATTATAACTGATGAACAGGTAACAATGGTTGCTCCACGCACGAATGGTCTGGACACTTTCGGCATGAGGGCAACGTACACTTTCGCATGACATCGGTGTGTGGACATGTCATGTCATTGGATTTCATTAGCAAATACACATCGTGGGACAAGGTTGATCCCGTCGAGCTCTTTGACTGTCCCACCGAGAAAAAGGAGTGCACACCGAAGCAACAAATGCGCACGTTTTTGGCCCACGAAGCTCGTGGTTGCGATTATTTGGTGCTGTGGCTCGATTGCGATAAGGAGGGTGAAAACATCTGTTTCGAGGTGATGGACGCAGTGCAGCATGTTATCCACAATGTGTACAGTCACAGTGTCACATATCGTGCCCACTTCTCGGCCATCACGGACAAGGATATCAAGGGTGCAATGGAGACATTGGGACATCCCAACGAAAACGAAGCCAAATCTGTGGATGCTCGACAGGAATTGGATTTGCGCATCGGTTGTGCATTCACACGATTCCAAACGAAATTCTTTCAGGGTCGCTACGGTGATTTGGACTCGTCTTTAATCTCGTATGGACCATGTCAGACGCCAACACTTGGCTTTTGTGTGAAGCGTCATGATGATATCCAATTATTTAAGCCCGAAACATTTTGGTATCTGCAATTGTTGGCCGGTCAGCCCGAATGTACGTTGGAGTGGGCACGTGGGCGTGTCTTCAAGAAGGACATTGCCATCATGCTCTTGAATCGCGTCAAGGAGCACAAGGAGGCCACGTAAGTGATGTTTCTACTCGTTGCTTTACTTGTTACTCTTCATTATGATTAGACCCTGGGATTCTTTGGGCTAGAGATGTGCCCAAGAAGTGACAGAAGTGGGCGTAACAGATCACATAAGGTTTATATATATTATTGGTCCGTCTGTATAAGGAAGTTAACTTGTATTTTTTCGACTCCGTTTGCATTTTCCTTTCAATATTTCTACGCGTATATATCCTATCCTACCAAGATCTCAAAGACTATAAGAGTTAGAAAAACCAAATTTGTTGATAATACTGCTTATGTTTTAATATTGACAATCGAATATAACGATCCGAAAGGAAGCAATTTTAAAGCAAATTACTTAAAGTTTGACACACGGAATGTTTTTTTATTGGTTAATGTGCAGAGAATGAAATTGAGATATAGGTATTACTAGTTACACCCTGTGCCCATTGAAAATGTTCAAAAAGGGTATTTTAGATTTGTGTGATGTTTGTAACAGGCAGACCATAAAAAGCAGGGGTGCTCAGCTTTTGCTCATTCCATTGATTTTCGGCCTCATTTGTTTTTGTAATTCCTCAAAGCATAGGAAACAAAATATCGTATACATGAACGGCGCCGAGTATACAAAATACCAACAAATGCAAACATTTTCGTGTGTATGCAATGCGCAGCACTAAAACCGGTTTTGTTCCATTCTCTGATTGGTGCTTGCAAGCGCAAGAAAACTGAACAACAACAATTTCAATGTGATTTTGTTGTTGTCTTTTCATCAAGTTTGCACTTCTCTTCTTTGTATTGGTGTTCTTTTGTGTGAGTATTGGTGCGAACTCATTCGTATGCTGGCTTTGGGCACCCCTGATATAAAGAATACATATTCTTGATCAGGCCGAGTCGATTTAGCCATGTCCGTCTGTCTGTCCGTCTGTTTGAACGCGTCGATCTCAGAGACTATAATAGCTCAAGACTTCAAATTTGGTATGTAGGTTGCTGGATACCGGACGCAGATCAAGTTTGTTTTTAAATTCGGATCGGACTACTATATCATATAGCTGCAATAGGAAAGATCAGTCGAATATTAAGTTTTAGTACGAAAAACTTTTTTGTTGTTTGAGATATCTGAACCAAACTGACAAAATATTCATTAAAGATGGTCCCATACATTCTGATCAAATTTGGTTGAAATCGGACTACTATATCATATAGCTGCCATAGGAATGATCAGTCGGAAATCAAGTCTCAGTATGACAAACTTTTTCGTTGTTTGAGATATTTGAACCAAATTAACAGAATATTCATTAAGGATGGTCCCATACATCCTGATCAAATTTGGTTGAAATCGGACTACTATATCATATAGCTGCCATTGGAATGATCAGTCGAATATTAAGTTTTAGTACGAAAAACTTTTTCGTTGTTTGAGATATCTGAACCAAACTGACAAAATATTCATTAAAGATGGTCCCATACATTCTGATCAAATTTGGTTGAAATCGGACTACTATATCATATAGCTGCCATAGGAATGATCAGTCGGAAATCAAGTCTCAGTATGACAAACTTTTTCGTTGTTTGAGATATTTGAACCAAATTAACAGAATATTCATTAAGGATGGTCCCATACATCCTGATCAAATTTGGTTGAAATCGGACCACTATATCATATAGCTGCCATAGGAATGACCAGTCGGAAATCAAGTCTCAGTATGACAAACTTTTTCGTTGTTTGAGCTATTTGAACCAAATTAACAGAATATTCATTAAGGATGGTCCCATACATTCTCATCAAATTTGGTTGAAATCGGACTACTATATCATATAGCTGCCATAGGAAAGATCAGTCGGAAATCAAGTCTCAGTATGACAAACTTTTTCGTTGTTTGAGCTATTTGAACCAAATTAACAGAATATTCATTAAGGATGGTCCCATACATCCTGATCAAATTTGGTTGAAATCGGACCACTATATCATATAGCTGCCATAGGAATGACCAGTCGGAAATCAAGGCTCAGTATGATAAACTTTTTCGTTGTTTGAGATATTTGAACCAAATTAACAGAATATTCATTAAGGATGGTCCCATACATCCTGATCAAATTTGGTTGAAATCGGACCACTATATCATATAGCTGCCATAGGAATGACCAGTCGGAAATCAAGGCTCAGTATGATAAACTTTTTCGTTGTTTGAGATATTTGAACCAAATTAACAGAATATTCATTAAGGATGGTCCCATACATTCTCATCAAATTTGGTTGAAATCGGACTACTATATCATATAGCTGCCATAGGAAAGATCAGTCGAATATTAAGTTTTAGTACGAAAAACTTTTTCGTTGTTTGAGATATCTGAACCAAACTGACAAAATATTCATTAAAGATGGTCCCATACATTCTGATCAAATTTGGTTGAAATCGGACTACTATATCATATAGCTGCCATAGGAATGATCAGTCGGAAATCAAGTCTCAGTATGACAAACTTTTTCGTTGTTTGAGATATTTGAACCAAATTAACAGAATATTCATTAAGGATGGTCCCATACATTCTCATCAAATTTGGTTGAAATCGGACTACTATATCATATAGCTGCCATAGGAAAGATCAGTCGGAAATCAAGTCTCAGTATGACAAACTTTTTCGTTGTTTGAGCTATTTGAACCAAATTAACAGAATATTCATTAAGGATGGTCCCATACATCCTGATCAAATTTGGTTGAAATCGGACCACTATATCATATAGCTGCCATAGGAATGACCAGTCGGAAATCAAGGCTCAGTATGATAAACTTTTTCGTTGTTTGAGATATCTGAACCAAACTGGCAGAATATGCATACGGGATGGTCCCATACATTCTGATTAAATTTGATTGAAATCGGACCACTATATTATACAGCAAATACGAGCGGCCTTAAATATCTATGTTTTATATGCTTACATACATATTACTTATTCTATTATAAGCAATATTCTATTTTATGGAGACTGGCACAGGGTATCTTACAGTCGAGCAAACTCGACCCCCTTGTTTATTACAGAAGAGCTCAAAAGCTCGATGTCAATGATGAATATATTAAGTTTTTATAGTAAATATTACTTGAAATATTTATGATTCATTTAATTAATATTACATGTTTTGTACAAATTCAAAACAATCAAAATTCAATCAAAAAGTATTTAAACAAAATAAAATAATAATAAGAAGCTGTCTCTTTTTTTTTAAATATATATTTATTTTTATTTATATTTTCTTTTCTAAATTTGTATGTTTTCAAAATGTTTGATATTCTTATTGGTTTTTACTTGTTTCCAACTCATTTTCTGTTTCCATTTCCGTTTTGCAGCGTGGAAAGTGTGGGCAGCAAGGAAGCGTTTAAGAGTAAACCTCAAGCACTCAATACGGTTGAGCTGATGCGGATTTGTAGCTCCGGATTGGGAATCGGACCCTATCAGGCGATGCAGCTGGCGGAGCGTCTGTATACGCAGGGCTACATCAGTTATCCGCGCACAGAGACCAATCAGTATCCGGAGAACTTTGATCTGCACGCCACGCTGCGTGTGCTGCAGCCATCGAGTGAATTTGGCGACGAGGCGCGTGCAATTGCATCCGATTTTCAAGCGCCACGCAAGGGCAAAGATGCGGGCGACCATCCGCCGATCACACCCATGAAATTAGCGAATCGCAATGATTTTGATCGGGACACTTGGCGTGTCTACGATTTCATTTGTCGCCACTTTATGGGCACAATATCGAGGGATCTAAAATATCGAACGACAACAGCGAAATTGCGTGTCGGCATCGAGAGTTTCTCCTGTACGGCGAATGTATTGATCGATGCGGGATTTACCAAGGTGATGACATGGCAGGCATTTGGCAGGGATGAGCCCAATCCGCCATTTGTCCAGGGCACCACAGTGGCCATCAATGATGTGCGACTTGCCGAAAGCCAAACAGGTCCGCCCGATTATCTCACGGAAGCCGAGCTGATTACGCTGATGGAGCAGCATGGCATTGGCACCGACGCCTCCATTCCCGTTCACATCAATAACATTTGTCAGCGCAATTATGTGCGCATTGAGACGGGTCGCAAACTGATACCGACCACGCTGGGCATTGTTCTCGTTCATGGCTATCAAAAGATTGATCCGGAACTTGTGCTGCCCACCATGAGATCGGAGGTGGAGCGCATGCTAACGCTCATTGCCAAGGGATCCGCCGATTTCAATGATGTTCGACGACATGCCATCAAAATCTTTAAACTCAAATTTATGTATTTCGTTCAGAACATTGCCAGCATGGATATGCTCTTTGAATCATCATTCTCGCCGCTGGCCGAGTCCGGCAAGGCGCACTCGCGGTGTGGCAAGTGTCGACGTTACATGAAGTATATACAGGTAAATATACTACATTTGTATATATATACTATACTATATGGGCTAATCCGAAAATTTTTAAACCAAGGGCAAAAACCTTAAATTGTCAATAATTTGCATGTTTTTTAATAATAGTTGTTTTTTGTTGTAATAGAATATATTTCAGGCTTCAAATTACAAAATCAAAATGATTTTACGGTGGTTTGGTTGTTCATGGCCGAGCTTAATCAATTAATTCCTCTTTTTGCCTCTAAATTTCAATAAATCTTGGAAAAAAAGGGGTATTTTCAATGGCCAAAATAGTGGGCAATACGGTCGTCTGAGTGTTTAGAGCTTAGCTCATCTTAAACTTTGTTTAATTTTCTTTTATTTAAGATAAAAACTGTATCGAAAAAATATTTAATATATATTAATAATTTGAAAAGAAGTGTGTGTGTAAAAAGTGTAACGTCCGCAACGTAACGTCCGCAACAGACAAAAACTAAAATTTTTAATTAAGGAGACTACTTATCTTTATTTTTGATGATGGATTGATATGGTCATATATTCCACTTAATTTTTTGTATTTGGATATTTTCTGTTAACTATGCAAAATTCGCTAATATATGTGCAAATGTACGTAAACCTCAAATCGACTTCCATTCTTTGTAACGGCCGCAACGGAACTTTCAGCAAGCCTAATTTTTTTTCAAAAACAGTAAGGCTTTTATCTTAAAATAGGTTTAAGAGTACTTTCAATGAATTGCATTTTTCAGAAAATTTCATTTAAGTTCACCAATCTGAACGCGAGCTGTATCAGTTTAAACATGAAATTTTGCGTGCAAATGTAACGTCCGCAACTCAGGATTAGCCCATATACAAACAGACCAACAATTATTCGAACACCCTTTTTTTACTTTAACAGCTATGTACAGACGTGTGCGAAATTATAAGAACAGCATATGTGAGCAATTAATTTGGTAAAAAACAAGTGTTAAGAAAACATAATTATATAAAAACAACCCCATGGGACATATAAATTCTCGACATCCGAAAAATTATAAATTGATCCTGACACCGTTTTTTATGATCAGTTGAGCCAAATGTGGTAAAGTTCGCTTAAGATAATAAACAATAGAAGGTTAAAAGCTCTCAATAGCCGAAATTATGATGAAATGACCATTAAGCACGGTGGTCTGAGAAAATTGTGGTTTTTTTTTCCGGATATACTTTTACTAGAATTGTGAGTATCATGGATCTCAACTTCTAATCTAGAATAATAGTGGCAAGTGTTATGCTTAAAATAAGATGCTCCACGTTAGATTTATCCAGACTTAAGTGATCCAAATATCATCACAAGTCAAGCGAAATAGTGCTTAGGATCCCACAGTATTGATGTTAAGGAGGGAATAGAAGTGGGAGATGTTATGGACAAAAAATTTTGGACAGTTGTGACAAGAAGAAGAAAATACTTGGAAGAATACTCCTATCTCCAGATGCCGCTATCTCATAGCTTCTATAAAGTCCCGATGTGTTTAAATGATTCGGAAAAGGGGTGGAGCACACTTATAATTAATGTAGGCAACAAAGTGTATACTTATAAACGACAATCCGTTATTTTCTCACTTTGTTCTTATTCTTTCGCACACCTGATTTCGACTTAACCCAACAAAATTGCCATTATAAAAGATATAGACACAGCAGGATTTGAATTCGTTTAGGATATACGTAGCTTAAAGTGTGTATTATTCAAATTATATCAGGGTTTATTACAATTATGTTTTCTTAACACTTTTTTTACCAAATTAATTGTTCACATATGCTGTTCTTATTATTTCGCACACGTCTGTACGTCAAGTCTTCACAATAAAAAAAATATATTTGGAAAGGTCGACTCTTAAAATTGTTTAATGAATTTTTCTGCATCAACATTTTTTTTATAAAAAATCGAGGATAAAAGTTGAAAAGTAGACTTTTTTTAAATTCAAAATTTTCAATGGGTACTTAATGGGTTAAGAAAAGTTTTGCATCATTCAAACGGAATTTAAATGAACTTTCCAAAAATATTTAATATGATTTTATATTCCTGTGTAAACCCAAAATATTACATTTTTTTGAGTGACAAACTGTAGATAGATTAGACATAAAACTTGAAATTTTGAATTTTTGAAAAGCATAAAAGGGAAAAAGAATTCTGGCGAAAACAAAATTATGCCATGATCAGAATTAACTTTATTCACTGTTTAAGTTGACATTACTAATGTGATGATAATAATTAAATAAAAGAATAATTTATAATAATAATAATTGACAATTTAATCTTTTATTAGTAATTATTTTGGATGTATTTAAATTTTTCATGGGAAATTGATTGACAATCTTTGATCCTTGTTATTAATAAACAAATAGAGATATAGATACATATACATACATAGATAGTTATCTATTGCATCTCTTCTAATCTCCACTGCTCCTGCTCCTTCTCTCTTTACAGACGAAACCCGCCCGTTTGTATTGTTCGCATTGCGATGAGAATTACACGCTGCCCAATGGGAATGTCAAGGTCTATCGTGAGTTCAAGTGTCCGCTGGATGACTTTGGGCTGTTGGCCTTCTCGACGGGGGTGAAGGGACGCTCGTTTCCCTTCTGTCCGTATTGCTACAATCATCCGCCGTTTAGGGATATGCCCAAGTTTGGCGGCTGCAACACCTGTACACATCCCACCTGTCCGCATTCCCTCAACACGCTGGGCATCTCCACGTGTGTGGAATGTGAGGTGGGAGTTCTCGTTTTAGACAGCACCAATTCGCCCACATGGAAATTGGGCTGTAATCGTTGTGACGTCATCATTAACTGCTTCAAGGGTGCCACCAAAATAACTGTCGAAGGTAAATCAAGAATTGTAGATTACATAAATTATGAAACTCTTTCTTGATTGCAACTCTTCGTCCTTGCAGATACCAAATGCAGCGATTGTGGTGCTCAGCTGGTGAATGTGGTGTACAAATCGGACAAGTCCAAGTTCAAGGATGGCAGCGAGGAGAAAAGTGGTTGCATTTTCTGTTCCAATGACTTTTCGCATCTGGTGGAGAAACATCGAGCGGTCGCCTCCCGTCAAGTGCGCAGCGGTGCGCCACGTGGTGGTGCTGCTGGCGGTGGTGCTGGTCCCGGGGCCGCTGGCGGTGCTGCTGGCAATGCACGTGGCGGACGTCATGGCGGCCGTCCGCCCAAGGATAAAATGGCACAACTGGCGGCATATTTCGTTTGATGGCTTGCCATCAAAACTGGATTAGGCTCTAGAAATGCATTTAATTGTCTAACTCCTCACTAAATATTAGTCTAGTATGCGAGACTTGGCAGTAAATAAACGAAGTTTGTACAAATTTCACTCAACTAAAGCATTTTAAAACCCAAGAATTAATAAGCGACTGTACTTATGGAAGTGTAAAGAAACAATCAAAATCCATAACGATAAAAAGATTTGGCATTGACATTCAAGAATTAAAACAAACTATAAGGAAATACAGTTTTAAGCTATCGATTAATATTTCAGGACTTACAGTAATTAACCAAAAATAACAACACCTGTAAGTCGTTCATTTGAAGGATTTCAAATGTGTCCTTTGGCCCACAGATAATGCTTTTATTGCCAAGTATGAAAATCAATCAATATGAATATTCAATTGCCAAGTTCTAAGGAAATTTTTGAGCTTACAAATCAAGTCATAGCTCGCTAATCTTTTGCGCATCCTGTGGCAAGCCAAGCATATTATTAAGACCTATATGCTGAACAAAGCACATTCAAATCGTCCTTGTGGCTAGCAAGTTATCGTAGATTTTTTATTTTTCGGTGTATTTCTAGCAATTTGAGGAGGAAATTCTTCAAATAGCTGATCCTTGGAAAACCCCTGTACCCTTTGATGCCAGCCAAAAGCACAGAGGTTTATTATAATCCGCTCGGATATGCTCGAATTTGAGCTATTTACGTCAACAACCGTTCTAATTGCCGAAGTACATGCATTCTGGAGCTCACTGACAGCAGGACTATCGATTTGCATTCAAGGATGTTCAGAATCGGCCAGAATCAAAATTTACATCAAACTTTGCACACAAAATCGCCTGTAATTCGCTAATTTTAATGGACTATCAAGATGTCCTTTTAACTGCGTAGAATGCCTATTCAGGATGTCAGTATTTTGTTTCCTTATCCGTAGATGACTCCATTATCCTTCAATCGATAGTTATAAGCATACATAAATTTCGATGTTCTGTTTTATCGTTTTCCATTTCCAGAATAAAACAGCTAAATCTATTTTAATTTCAACATATTTATTGATGTAATTCAAAAAATTAAATATAAGTTATGTGTATAATTATTACTGCTTATTATGCAAAATTACTTTGCAGTTTTGCGTTTTCATCTTGTTGTTTCTTTATTTTTGTGGTTTTTGTTTTTTGTTTCATTTTTTTTTTACTCTTCTCTCTCGCTTGGCCTTACTCGCATGTTCATTTTTATTTTGTAATTAGGTATTATTATTTTATTGCATTTTAATTTGCATTGTTTTTTGTTGGGTTTTTTTTTTGTTTGTTTTATTAAGTTTTCGCATTTTATTTGAATCAATTCAATATATAATATATATATATATATGTATATATATATATATACATACACGAGAGACAATATTGTGTATATGTTGTTTTATATACATATATCATATATTTTTTAGATTTGTATTTGTATTATTATTAATATTAATATTATTGTTATATTTATATGTTTTGTTTTGCTTTCCTTTAATTTCTTTTCTTTTATTTTATTATTATGCTAAGTTTAGCTGTTGCTATGTTCTGTGTGTGTGTGTGTGTGTGAGTGTATTTATGTGAGTGTATTTATGTGTGTGTTTGTTGGGTGTATGTGTGTGTGGTGTTTATATGCTGCTTGTTTGTTGGTGAATCCCATTTAGATATATTGTTTGTTTGTTTTGTTTTGTTGTTGTTGTTTTCTTGCTTGTTCCTTATATGTTTAGTATTGAATTTAAATTAATATTAAGAAACATCCTAACTCCCGCTCTTCTCCATCTCTCTCGCTCACTTGCTCTTGACATCTGCTCTTTCTCTTTTATTTTCATGCTTCTCTTTCAATTGCCTTTCTCTTAGTTATTCACGCATTCTCCACATGCCTTCAATTTTGTTTTCTTTTTTTAAGAGCTGCTGCTGCTGCTGCTGCTGTTTCTTCTTCTTCTCCTTCTCCATCTTCTCCGGATCCTGTTCCTGCTCATTTTCCCCACTCCTTCTCCTCCTCTGGCTCTTTCTCTCTCGCTTCTCCTAGTTTAGTCTGTGAGCAGTGGTTTGATGGTCGGTTTCTCTTTCTCCTTGTCGCGATCGTTGCGCGGCTCCAATTGTTCCAGGAGCAGAGCAGGATTCGCCTGATCCTGATGGGTTTTCTGCTTCAGCATTGTCCAGTCATAGATATAATCATATTGATGGTTCAGCGTTCGGAACAAAATGCTAAAAAAAAAACAATAAATAAAAGCATAGCAAAGTTAATGACAGTTTGTGCTTAGAATTCAAATGGCTAAAGTCGAGCGAGCCCGACTGTAAGACGATTTATTAGCGCCAAAAACAAAGCTGGTCGAGGCTATAGTTTTCAAATTGATCTTTCAATTCAACCCAATCCCATTGTAAAAAGAACATCGAGCAAGTTGGTTTTCCTTCACATTGTGAAAACATAAACTTCAAAGCGAAAATTTTAATTATTGTTTTGGAGGAAATGGATTCACAAGGAGAAGCTGAGCTTGTTGCGAGTACGGTTATTGGGATGTGGCTGCTAAAGGAAGATGATGATGATGAACCCAAGGCAAGGCGCAGTTGCTGGCTAGACAAATTAAATGTGACTCGTGGGAAAGAGGGGATGAATGCGAAATTAAGCTGCGGAGTATTCGATTAATTCACAATAAAGCAACCTTTTCAACTGAATGAGAAGTTGCAAAGTGACATGGCTTTGTTTTTTATTTGTAAATTGTTCGATTCCTACATTTTGTGAACATTTTGATTCTTTGTAATGTTTTGCGCTGCTCTGTCACATTGACTGTTAGTGTTTTTAACTAAGGCCCTTCACAATTTTGTGAAGCACAATTTTTGTGTTGCCAATCAAGGTGGATTTATAATGGTGATGTATTCGCTCTCTCTCGGGGCGAAGCTTTTGCTGTCAACTCTCAGAGAGAGTCTGACGTGAGAGAGACGACAGAGATAGATATATAGAAAAATTGTTTTGTTTGGTTTTCTATACTCTTCGCTCATTTTCGTTTTGTGCGCTGTGCAATATATAAAATGAAAATAAAATGCAATGGCATGTTTGTCTTGTTGTTCCTGTAATGACCCGTAGGTAACCAATAATTTAAATGTGATTATGGAGATCTGTTAAGCTCCTGTTAGCCGTCAGCATCGACGCTGTTATCCCTGTTGCTCTCTTTGTGGAACCTGCTCACCGGTGAATGCTCCCACAGTTCCTGTTGCATTTATTTGTCTCTTTTTCATATCTCTGGAAACACAAACCAAACGACTTGCGTTCCAGCGGCATATCTATTTTTCACACAAAGATGCATTTTTTAGAGAATTTAATACAACCGCTTACTACGATGTTTGCTTTCGTAATGACATTTGCGCCCCGAAAAAGAGAGCACGTCAAACGAATACACCACCTTTATAAATCCATCTTGTTGCCAATGTGAACAGTTTGACGTGTTTCGCAAATCATCACAAAGCATAACAAAAGATGTTTTCACATTGTGAAGCAGTAAAAAACCTGATTAAGAACACACAACTAGGATATTTGGAATTGGTAATGCAAATTTATGAAACAGAATTTCAAGAAACAAGGAGCAATTTCTTTTTTTTTTTTTAAATTTTCTCCGAAATTCCGCTTACAATATATAACCTATATGTACATACATATATGCCAAGTTTGGAAGTGTTTATACAGACGGACATACACGTAGTTACTATATCGACTGAGTATTTAATGCTCATCCAGAATTTATATAGCTTATGGAGTCTATATGATCTGCTTTGGTCAATTACGCCTATTGTCCACTTTGACAAATTATAAAAAGCTCTATTTACTTTTTAAGTACATATAGTTTCCTAGAGAAAAGTGAAAGAAAAAAAGAGTATGGAGTGGAGTCAACTTACCGGAACAATTGACGTAGGTACATGTAGTCGGGCTGTTCCTCAAAGCGCAAGCTACGACAATAGTTCAAGTACATGGAGAATTCGGCCGGCGAGCCCTTGCACAGCACCTCAATTGGTGTGGACATTTTCTTCTCGGAGATTTTCTCATATTTCTGCTGCTTGGTATTGGCCTTCATACCCTGCCAGGGTAGTACGCCCCTATTGAAATACATCATCACGTAACCAAGTGATTCCATGTCATCACGACGAGATTGCTCGATACCCAAATGGGCATTGATCGATGCATAGCGTGCCGTGCCCGTCAAGTTTTTATCCTCGCGATACAGGATATGGATGCGTGTGTGGGGATCACGAAACTTTTTGGCCAAACCAAAATCAATCAAAAATAGCTTATTACAATGCCTCCCAATGCCCATGAGAAAATTGTCCGGCTTAATATCACGATGAATGAAGCACTTCAAATGTATATACTCAAGGCGACCGATCATCTGATCGACCAGCATCAGTACCGTCTTAATGGTGAAGTGACGTGTACAAAAATTGAATAGATCCTCCAGCGATGGCCCCAACAGATCCATCACCAGCGTATTAAAATTCCTCTCCTTGCCGTGATGACGTATGCGGGGAAAGCCAACGCCACCGCTCAATATGCGATACAATTTCGCCTCATATAACAACTGGGGATGACGTGCACTGGCGCTCTCCATCTTGATGGCCACCTGCTCGCCGGTCTGAATGCTCATTCCCAGATAAATGTCACCAAAGGAGCCGCTGCCTATAAAATTCACACAGAACAACAAAAAACAAAAGTCAATTAACACGTTTAACGAAAACTTGATATAATAGTTGCATCTTTATATTGAATATATAGTGATCTTTTCATAATCTAACTACTTTGCTTTATATTTATCTCTACAGTCAACTCTCTCTTGGGTCAACTTAATGAACTTTTCTTAGGTAAAATGATCTTTTCTAAAGGCCGGTTCAGACGATCACTTTTTCACCGACACCTTTTGTTAAAAAGCTGTCCGTGTCGTGCAACCACACAAAATTTCAAAGCGTCGGTGACAAACCGACGCTCACCGATGGAAATAGAACACGTTCTACTCCATCGGTGAGCGATAGTGAGCGACACGGACACGAAAAAATCTCTTTTTGACAAAAAGTGTCGGTGAAAAAGTGCTCGTCTGAAGCGCTCTTAAGGAATTTTAGGCATTTTTAGCAACTTTAATTCAATGTTTGTCTTGACAAAAAGTCGAGTAAAAGAAATCGATGTTCATGAAAAAAAATATAGATTAATGAGTAATAAAAATTGCATATAAAGTTGAACTTCCATAGCTCGAACTTCTATAGCTCGAATTTCTCTCGAACTCAAGCTAAATGAGTGGCAGTAAAAGTAATAAACTTATGAAAAAGAACCCTATAAGTCGAATATCTTCATAATTCGAATCTTTTCTTTGGATAATTTGGTGATTCGAGTTAGGGAAGTTCGACTGTGTTTATAATATTCGTAGCTAAAACATTAAATTAAAATTTGTTCACTATTTGAAACATTTTTATGAATCTATTTGTTATCCCGATGAATCCACAAATCAAAGGTTCATTCAACGATATTTAAAATTCAATTTTAAACTCAATGTTCAGCTTGGATTTACAATAAATTTTAGAAAATAATGTTTAAAAATACAAATGTCCATAATATTTATACTTTTATATTATTTATATTTATTGCCAATCGATTTAGTTGGAGTTAGACAAAATTCAAACAATAAAAGTTCGCGTTGTGGAAGTTCTACTGTAGTTGTGCTTTTACATATGTTTACTATTTTATTGCAAAGTTTGCAATTGGATGTAAGCTGGTCAAATGTGTCAAAAAATTGAATATACTTATATATGTACATAACTTACCGATCTTGCGTATAACCCGATATTTGCCGCCGATAATTATCTCGGAGCGGTTGTCCTTAAGCAGCCGCATTTTCTCCATGTTGGTTGAATAATGCCTCCGCCGCGCTCGTTACTTCAAAAAGGGTTTTATCTTGCGATTCTCTCCAAAAGCACTACTATGCTTTTCTTCTTAATTATATATGCAGATATATATATATAATCAGACAGAAGATCTGTAAAATAAAAGAAAACTGTTGAGTTGAAAAAAAACCAAAAACAAAACAAATGATTAGTGAATTTCATCAAAGGGCTTTTTTTTTATATGGTTTATGATTTATCTATTGGCGCCAAGTCACAAAAAACACTTTCTTTTTATTCAAAACTTTTCGTTGGCCATCTTTGTTGTTGTTCCTGTTGTTGTTGTTGCTGCTCACAGTTGCTGCTGTTGTTGTTGTTGTTGATACTACTTTAATTTGGTCGCTATGTGATTTGTTATTTTCTACATTTCATAGCTTTTTTTTTGTTATGATTTTCTCTTGCGCTTACGTTATTGCCTGCACTCTCGTTTGCATTTATGCTTTGTTATGCTCTTCGTTTCCAAAATTATCATGAATTTTGTGCAAATATTGCGCATTTTCATAACGAAATTAACATTTGAATCGATAGTCGATATATTGAGTTTGTCTCTCTGTCTGTTGTTTCTGTGTGTGCGTCTGTTTGCAAGTATGTGTGCGTATGCGTGTCTCTCCCTGTTTGTGTGTGTGCCTTTCTGTGTTGGACAACAGCTACAACAATTAGAAGAAGCAGCAGTGTCAGATGGCTCAGCAAGAGAGACGTAAACAGACACGACCAAATTGTTGATCGATTATTTATTTTGTCATAATTGTCGATATTTTAATATAAACAGACGGCACACTGATAAACGATAAGCAGCACAACTGCAACAACAACTAATAACGATGACAGGTACAACGTACTTTGCTTCTTCTTCTTTTACCCCGTTGGAATGCACATTACACATACACACGCACGCACATGCACACATACATATGGACATATGCACATGCAAACGCGCACACACAAAAACAACAAGAGCAGCAGCGTAGCACCAACACTTTAGCATTGATACATACACACACACGCACACATACACAAATACACACGCACACAGCTGCAGGCACACAGTTGCTACTACTGCACCTTACATGTTTTTTTTCTCTCATGGTTTTTTTCTTCGTCTTTTTTTTACACAAAAAATAAAGAAATTGTGCCCGCATTACAATCAATGTTCAGATTCGATGGAAAATATCGTTTAGGGCAACACAATTTCGTTGATATATTTGATCGAAAATCTTACCACGAAACGAGAGAGCGAGCAGTGAAACTGTTGAAAACTGCTGTGCTGGGTGTTTCTCAAGGTTGGCTTTTTACTATTTGTAGGAGGGCCAAAACGAACGAGCGACAAAAAAAAAACTGACTTTATTTTTGTGAAATTTCGTTGCAAATCAGCGTCTTTGACAGCGAGCGAGCCCGTTATTCTACATGTAATTGTCGCGTGAATGTCTTTTTTCACTTTTCGTACGCGCACAACGAAAAAAAAGAGGAAATATATGTATTTTATTAACTAAAATAAAATGGTTAGTAGAGCTGTGTCGTTTCGCTCAGAATACGTTCAATTGAACGAATCATTCAATTGAACGAACTGAACTTGTTCTGTCACTTGTGAGCGGAACGGAAAGGAGCGAAACCAAACCCAACGAACAGCTTTCAGTGTTCAGTTGAACGATAACACACATATATGTCACATTCTTTGTAACGAACACGTTTTAATGCATATAAAAATTGAGCCTCCAACTATTTTTAATTGTTGATTTGTAATAAACATACATAAGCTTATTTATTTTCATGTAGCAAAGCAACTTTATAAATAAATATATATAATCGATTCGAAAATACTTTAAATTAATATTTTAATTAATCACCTGAGCTGGACAAAATTCGTATTACTCATAAATTTAATAACATTTCATAATTTGCTCAATATTAATCGAAGAAATGAACAAAACACGAGTCAAATGTGAGCAACTGACTGAACAAAATGGGCAATTGAGCTAGCTCCTCGGTTCGACTAGAGCAATTTTGCGTTAGCTCCAATTGACAGCCAGCGATACTTGCGTGACAATCGATTGCGATATATCATGACAGAGCAATAACAGTGCTGTACAATGCCAACACAGCGTATTTATGAACACTGCACGCTATATTTTTAAACAAGCGTTGCTCAAGAAATACGTTAAGAATCCTCAATGACAAAAATTATAAATATACATACCACAAGCTCTGATTAATCGGTATTCTTATAAAACAAATCAGTTAACACGTTATACTAACGTAATCTTGAAATTTTCACAGTGCAACTTATTTTGTTTGTAAAAAAAAATATGAAAATGTTGATATAATTTAATTTTTTTGTGATTAGTATAACTGTATATGTTAACGTATTTGTTGCAGAAATACTGAAAAACCAGGAGTCTCAAAAAAACAGGCAAAGCCTACTTTCTAAATCAATTGAAATGATAAAATATAAACAGAATGCTTGGTTTTTTTTTTTTTTTGGTCTATATATTTTTATTAAAAACAGTTTTTTTTGTTTGGTTTTTTGTTGGTTTTTTTTGGTTTTTGTAAATAACGTGACGACTTGAAAACAGAAATTAAATAAGTGTACTTTACTCGTAATGTAGTAGAAAGTGTTATAAAAGCAATATTACAATAACTGTGGTAGAATTGGCTCCTAAAATAGATATTTTACAACTGATACCACTTTTTGTCTTTATATTTAAGCATTAATTGATGCGCTGTACCGCTGAAATCTTGAGCTGTATTGGCCATACGCTCCGCGCTCTCCTCCAACATATTGAGCTTCTCGCCACGCTCCCTGGCCAACTGATGGGCACGGCTAATTTCCGACGCGGCTGTCGAAGCACGTTGACCAAGTTGCTCCATTGTGGGACCCGGGATATGCCGTGCAACCGAACGATTTGCTTTCCCGCTCTGTTCACCAACTGCAAAGCAAGAAAGAAAAACAAAAATCAATTTCAAATTTATACAAAAAAAATTATAATTAAAAAAAATTAAAATTTTTTCTTAAGTTTATTCAGCAATTACAAATATTTGTATTATTTAAATCCCTTTAAAAATTTGCCAGTTAAGATTTATATGTTGATAGCAAATTTATTTGTTGATTAGATAATTTAAAAAAACTATATATATGTAGTATATCTACTTACATAACTCTTCGCGATCCAAAAGCTTGGCGCCACCACCAAATAGACCCTTAAAGAAACCCTCCTTCGGTTGTTCGGGCATTTCGTGTACCGTATATAACTCACCCATCATCTCCAAAATAAATTGACTAAACAAAGGAAATATAATAAGTATTATATTATAATATTTTTTCAAAATTCGATAATAACTTACCAAAATTCCGATGATATCGTGAATTTTTGAATTTCGGTGGGCGATGCCATGTACAATCCATGACCTTTATGACTAAAGCAAAATATTTTTGATATTCTATAAAAAGAGAAAGTATTTAATATAGCGTAAAATTGTAGTTCGAGTTGAAAGTAAGCTAAACTCACTGAGTTGTATCTTCATGAACAATGATCTGTTGACCCCATATCGAAAGCATTGGATCGACAATTCCCTGTTTACATTTGGTTTGAAAACTGTTTATAATATATAAATAATATAAGTTTATGTTAAAGTTAAATCAATTATCATATTTTGTGGTTAAATTTAGACAGACCTTAACTCCATAAGCGGTAAGAAATCAGTATCCAATAACAGTTTTAGACTAGGAAGACTATGTACCATTAGATGGCCATTCGAAAGATAGGTTGCTAAGCAAGAGCCATCTATAGAAAGACAAGGAATTCATTATTATTACCGATATCAAGTGTAGAGGATTTTTCCCACAAGTCTTTACAATGCCTAGGCATTTTATTTTTAATTTATTTTGAATTTTTAATAAAGATAAGACCTATGCATTTTATATTAACTTTGATAACTTGAATAATCTTTCAAAAAGCTGGTGGCAAAAATATTACGATATTTTGACAGCTTTTTTTTTATTTTCTAAATATATTTTAAGTTCTATATAAATTAAAGTTTTTCCCTTCAATGATTTCGAAGATATATTTAAAGTTCACGCCACGAATTATTCGTTAGATTTAACTGCAGTGTGTTTTTTCTCAATTTCCAAAATATATGTATAGAGAAAGGTTTGCAAAATATAGTATGTGAATTGTTTGTTTTGTGAAAAAAATAATTGTAGTATTTCTATATGCCAATATATCTTTTGTTTTTTTTGTAAGGACTTGTAGTAGTTTTCAAGTTGATTTGTGAACCTTTCATCGTGATAGTTTCTGCCTTGACTGCAAAATCCATTTCCGATAATTGTATGCGATTAATGCAGCATTGATTTGCCACATCGAAGACTTTTGTTTGCTTTTCGCTAGCGATTACGATATATTGTCGATCGGTGAGTGTTTCGAGGCCAGTGCTGACGCTGCCACTGATGCCGCTGCTGCTGCCACTTGCACCACCGCTGCTGCTGCTGATGGCGCTGCCGACACCGCCGCCGCCAATGCCGCCGATGCCGCCACTTGGGCCAGCACTGCCACCAGCCCCAGCAGCATTGCCAGCACTGCCAGCGGCAGTCACAGCAGCACTGCCAGTTGCACCACCTGCACCACCAGCTGCAGCACTACTGACAGCGCCTGCACCGCCACCACCAGCCCCACCAGCACCGCCTGTTGCACCCGCACTTCCAGCAACCGAAGTGTTTGATATTGTATTGGCAGTTGTTGGTGTAAATGTGGGACTTGTGCGGCTGCTGCTCTTTGTGGGTGTGCCTGCAATCAGAGATGCCCATTAATAAACACAAATTGTTACAATTCCCCACAGTCATCTACCCGATTAACGGCCGTTCACTTGGATAACAAAAAAGAAGAACCCAATTTTAAAATAAATATACACAGCTTATTTAAACCACTACATATGTACAGTTTGTCAAGAAACACTTTACCCACCCTTAAAAATGTAATATTTTGAATTTGAATAAGAAAATAATAGCTTATTATATATATTTGGAAAGGTCATCTAATTTTCGTTCGAATGATGCAAAAATTTCCTTAACCCATTGATTACCCATGGAATATTTTGAATTTTTGCAAAAGTCTACTTTTTCAACTTTTTTCCTAGATTTTTCACAAAAAATATTTTGGATCAAAAAAATTCTTGAAACAATTCTAAGAGTAACTGCAAAAAAAAAATTTTCCAAAATATTTTTGCTAGTATTTTTTAGAATACTCTTAGAATTGTTCCAAGAATTTTTTTGCATCAAAATATTTTTTGTGAAAAATCGAGGAAAAAAGTTTTGAAAAGTAACTTTTACTTAAGTTCGAAATTTTCGAAGGGTACTCAATGGGTTAAGGAAAGTTTTGTGTCATTCAATCGGAATTTAAACGACCTTTCCAAATATATATAATAAGCTATTATTTTCTTATTTAAAGTCAAAATATTACATTTTTAATGGTGTGTAAAGTGTTTCTTGACAAACTGTATGTCTTGTTGCATTGATCAGTTCAGATTTTGATTAATTTTTATATTTATCAGGCGTGCCACAGAAATCGCAAGCGAATTAGAATTTCACAGAAAGCATTTCCGCACGGAAATTTCCTAGGTGCCACAGAACCTCGAGAGATTTTATTATTTTAGCATCCTTTTTGAACTAGGCTGCTAAGGGTTGACACCTTCTCAGATAAAATTACCCAAGGTTTTGATCAGCATATTTTACAAGTTTATCATTGCAAAGCAATAAGATTTAAATTTTTTCTTATTTAATGAATATAATTTAAGTTATTTATGTAATAAATGATTTTGTTTAGCTAAAAAAATATTAAAAGTAATTGGCGCGTGAAAATAAGTTACTTGACAACTCTTGCGACTGTCTGTCATTAGTCTGGCAGCTCCTCGTGACAAATGTTTTCACAAATTGCACAATAAGTTAAAGCTTTTTTAATTTATCTCAAAAGAGCGATTTTATGAATACTTAGTTTAAAGAAATTAGAAGTGGTTCCATATATATTTTTTAAATATCTAATTTCGAATTCTGACTAAAAATCGGACTAAGTGGCAGCATCGGACGCCAGCGGATTTAGCGCTAGTTTATTCCGCGTAAAATTATTCTGCGAATTGATCTGTGGCACAGCGAAATGAAATTGAGATGGAATTCAAGCGAAAGCGATTTCTGTGACATCCCTGTATATCTCTTTCCCATTAAATAATAATTATAAATTACATTTTTAATATGTAAAAGTAGTGGATAAAATAAGCTGAGAGCTACTGCAATGATATAAATCCAAACGTTGAATCGAATTTCATATAAAAATGTAAGACTCGACAGTAAATTAATCGAGGTGTCGATATATTCCCAAAAAATAACCATATAACGAGTTTTTCCAAAATAAAATTCAAAAGAAAACGTAAATACAAAATCAGACCAACTTTAAGCTTTCATAAAATTTATATTCGCCAGAATGTGGCTTTAGTGGAAATTTTTCCAAATCATTCTAAAAATTATGTCTCAAGCATTAAAATGTATTCAACTCCTGTCATAATTAACTGAACTAAAGTCTGCAAATGAACCACGATGAAGAAAGTTGTCGATTATTCGTCAACATCGATTTAATTAACTCGATTGATGGTTAAAATAAATGATCGACTAAAGTACTTGAAAAACGATTTCGCGAAAATCGAATTGTATTTTTACATCACTGTCGAGATTCGTTTTATGGCTAAATTAACTGCATCTCAAGTAGGCCGTTAACCGGGATATTCTCACACGTGTATATATTCAAATATGTATTTATTTACGATCTTTTTTGTCCCTGTTCTCGTCGCGCCATGGCTCAAATGTATAGGGTATGATCGAGCCGTATGAGTCCAAAAAGGACATGGAAGTAATGGAACCTTTGAGTCGTACCACGGGTCCACCTGTAAATATTTGAAGGAATTGTCATGTATATAACTACTAAGTATATAAAATGATAAACCTACCATTTATTGTAACCAAGACGGGCTGAGATTTGCGCACATCGCGCTCCGGCATTGTGATGAACAATGTCAATATTGAACCGAAACTAGTTCCAATCCACAAAGTAGGAACGAGCGTCAAAATATCTACGAATGAATGAGTCCAATGAACGATTAACGATGCAATAGAAACAAGCAATTATTAATTATTGTTTATATTGTTATATTGTTTATAGATAATAAAATTTCAAATTCAAATATATTTTTTATTTATTATTATATTGTAAGTAGATCAAAAATAAAGCGTATAAGCATTTTTTTTCTTTTTTTTTAAGGTAATAATAAAAATGTTAAATAATTATTTAATATAAATTAAATTAAAATTGAAAATAAAAGTCATATTAATTATTTCTAAAAAAAATACATTTTGAATTCATACATTTTTCAATAATTTTTAAATTATCTTAGGTTCTATTCTTATTAGAATTAAGCCCCAATAAGTATGCTATATTGATGTTAATAGATTTTAAAGCAATTTAGAATTCGATTTTTTTAATTTTGTTATATTACACTTATAAAAATGAGCGGTTTTTAAAATAAAGAATATTATTAATATAAAATAAAGAATATTAAGAATATGAATCTGACATTTTTTTAAAATAAAGAGAAACTACAAAAATATTCAATTTTATAAAAAAATTTTATGTTCTTAAAAAGATAAAAAAAAATACTATTTCCAACAATTTACAAAAATAAAAAAATAAGTGATTGGTTGGTTTTTAAATTTTTTATTTAATGTAGAATCAAATTGAATCTTTTTGTTCAGTGTAGCACTTACCATTGCGTTTTGCATAGCTCTCGATAAAAGCTAAACAGGTAACAGATTCAGAGGAAGACATGTCAATGCTGGACATTGAAGATGATCTGGATCTGGAGAAGGTGCCATCCAATTTATCTGTAAGGCAGTTGTTGTTTTTATTGATTTATCGAGTTAATCGAGAATTGGCAATTGAGTTGTGGAGAGTTATCGATAGATTATAACGGGACAGCAAAGAGAGTGGCAAACGATTACACAATACAATTTGATACAAGAGACAGAGAGATAGATATAGAGAGAGAGAGAGAGAGATAGAGAATTTAAATAGTGAAAGAGCGAAATAGTATGAAATATATAGAAAGAGATTTAGAGAGAGAGAGAGAGAGAGAAAGTAGGATTGAGGCAGGAAATAGCGACAGAGACAGACAGACGGAGAGAAAGAGAGAGACAGATAGATAGAAAGATATATATGTATAGAGAGAGAGAGAGAGAGAGAGAGATAGGGTAAAAGCGGCGGGCGGTAGTAGGCATAACTTTTGCTTATTATGTAATTATATCAATTGAGATTTTTTTTTTAATTTCTATATTTTTTTTTTATTTTATTAATCTTTTTTTTCTCTTGCTGCACTATTTTCACTAGGCTGCTAATTGTTGTTGTTGTTGTTGTTGTTCTATGTGAATATGTATGTGTCTGTATGTGTGTATGCATGTGTGTGTGTGTTCCCATTTATTGAAGGTCCTCATGTGTGTGTGTGTATGTGTGTGCTTGTAAGAGTGTGATTTCAGTGTGTGCGTGTGTACTATGCAAAAAGTAATTTGCCAATGCAGAATTGTCGAGCTCTTTATGTTGTTGCAATTAGTTGTTGTTGTTGTTGTTGCAGTTGCAGTTGCAGTTGTTGCTTTTGTTGTTTACTTATTAGTTGCTAATTAGAAGCGTGCACAAATACCGAGAGCGAGCGAGCGAGCGAGACAGAGTGTATGTGTGAGTGTGTGTGTGTTATGTAAACAAATAAATAAACATTATTAAGAGAGCAAGAAGTGGAAGTAGTAGTAAAGAGAGAGAGAGAGACAAAGAGTGAGTGTCAAAGTCAAAGACAAAGGTCTTTAAAGTAGTTAAAGATTGAGAGCCCGAGCGAAAGAGCGAGAGAGTGACAAAGATAGAGAGAGAGAGAGAGAGAGAGAAATAGAGCAAGAGTGCCAAAGAGAGATAGAGAGACAAAGTGACAAAGACAGCGGTAGTCAAAATAAGAGAGAGCGTATTTTGAAATAGAGATAGAGAGAGAGAGAAAGAGAAATAAAGAGTGACAAAGACAGAGAGGTACGTAGAAAGAAAGAGAGAGCAAGAGGAAAAGAGTAAGCGAGCGAACAAACGAGCAAGTATTGAGCGAACGAGCGAGCGAGTCTGACTAAAGGCAAAAAGAGCGAGCGAAAGAGAGCGAGAGAAAAAGAGTGCGAAAGAGCGAGCAAACACAATTCTTCGATCCAACTGTTGCCCACATTCCCATTCCCCCCTTTCCTTGTTGATCCTCCCCAACTTCCCCCCTCCCCCCCCTCACCCTCAAACGTAGCAAAAAACACACGTCTCCCACCACAAAGAGAGAAGGAGAGAAACAAAATGACAAATCCAAATAAAAAGACAGACGCAAAAAGGGAACGCTTTGGCGGGAGACTAGACAAAGAGAACAGAGTCAGAGTCAGAGTGAGAGAGAGAGTGAAAGCGCAGAGAGAGACAGCGAGAGTAAGAGAGGCAAATCACAAGCAATGTGCTGCTGTGTCTCTGTGCCTGTATGTGTGTGTGTGTGTGTGTATGTGTGCCATATATGTGTGTGCGTGCCTGTATGTGTAAGTGATTATTATGTTTTTTTTTTAAAGATTTTTTAAAAATAAATATAGATTGTTTTTCCTTTAATAATTTTTTTAAAAAGTCTTTTTAAAAGTGTGTGTAAAAATAATTTTTTTTTTTTTTAAATTAAGTTTTTTTTTTAAGTTTTTCAGTTGGTTGTGTGTGTGTTGAAAATTGTGCCAAACGTATGCTTGTATTGGTGTTGCATATAGAGTGACAGACAGAGACAGAGGCAGAGAGTGTGAGAGTCTGAGCGTGAGAGAGAGAGAGTGGCAAAGGTGCAATTGTTGTTGTTGTTGCTGTCGTTGTTCTTGCTAATTTGTTCTTTTCTTTTTTTTCTTTTAATGTTTGTTGATGTTGTTGTTTATTTTGTTGTTGTGCTGCTGTTGTTGTTGTTGTTGTTGTTATTGTTGTTGTGCTCTTCCCCACCTTGTGATTTGGACTTTTTTAGGGACTCGTACGATGTCACAGACTGCTGTTGTTGTTGTACAAGTATAACGGATGTTTGATGCTGATGCGGATGCGGATGCGGATACGGATACGGATGCTGATATTGATGTTGCGCACCTGCAGCACCAACAAATCCACCAAATCCACCATCCAATGTATCGAGATCAATAGAAGAAGAAGCAGCAGCAAACGATTGCTGTTGTTGTAGTTGTTGTTGTTGTTGTTGATGATGATGATGTTGTTGTAATTGTTGTTGTTGTTGTAATTGCTGTTGTTGTAGTTGATGTTGTTGTTGTTGTTGTTGTTGCTGTAGCTGCTCATCAACGCTGCCGCTGCCAACGCCACCCAAACGACCACCACCACCACTAACACCACCACCACTACCAATACCACCAACACCAACACCGACACTAGCAACACCCGCACCTGCATCGTCCGCACCATAAACGCCTGACGCCGACGTCGACGCCGATGCAGCGAGCGCTGCATTTACAGCTGCCGCTGATGCTGCCGCTGCTGTTGCTGCTGCTGCTGCTGCTGCTGACGACGACGTCGACGCTGACAGAGGATCGCCAAATGTCTGCTGTTGCTGCTGCTGTTGTTGTTGTGAATGCTGCTGCTGAAGTTGTTGTTGCTGTTGCTGCTGTTGCTGCTGCTGCTGTTGTTGTTGCTGCTGCTGCGTTGCATTTGCGCTCGCATTAGCATTCGCATTGGGATTCGCATTGTTGGCTCCGCCGTTAATCTGGTTCAATTTGTAAATAAACGAATAATAATGGGAGAGCAGAGAGAGAGAGAGATACACACAGAGAGAAGAGGAGAGAGAGAGAGAGATAAATGCACTAAATGATTTGGAATGGAGCATCATTTCATTTCATTACATTTTCTTGTTGTTGTTTGTTGCTTTCTGCTTTACTATATATTTTTTTCTTTAATTTTTTTGTTTTCTTTTCTTTTGCTCTGTGCTTGTGTTCATGTGTATGCACTTGTGTGTGTGTGTGAGTAAATGTGTAGCATACTTTTATGGTTGTTCTGCTTTGTTGTGTGTGTGGTAGTGAGGGAAAAAAACAGGGGGGTGAGGTGGTGTGGGCGCATTGAACAGAGGCAAACTAAACGAATGCATAACGTATACGTGTGCGTGTGTGCGTGAGAGTGTGTGTGTGTGTGTGTGTATGTGTGTGAGAGAAAAGCTTTGGTGAGTTTGGTGAGTTTGCTGTTTTGTGTGAGAGTGAGTTTCTATTTCTGTGAGAGAGCGTGAGAGAGTTAAGTTTAATTTTCGTTTTTGTGTGTGTGAGCGTGAAAGAGTTTTAATTTACAGTAATGCACGCTGGCCATGTTTTGCAATTTTGTTTTGTGCGAGGCAAACAAATGGGTGAAAAGACATATATTTGTTTTCTATCGATTCATGTGATTTTTGGTGAGTGTTTTGTTATCGATATGTAGTGCGTACATTTATGAAACTGAATTTTGTAAGCCACAAATATTTGTTTTTATTATTCACAACACTTATGAGACAGAGAGACAGAGCGAGAGAGCGAGAGAGAGAGAGAAAGAGTGGGGAGCACAACGGCTGGTGACGGGCGGTAACAAAATATGAGAGAGACATAAAAGCACGCGGAACGAGAACAAGAACGATCATTTAAATAGTTTAAACAGTAAATATCAAAAGCGTAGATACATACAAAAAAAAAAACATAATTGTAAGCCAAAGTTGTATGGAACGGTAATAATGTATATAAAAATGTATGTATGTGTACAAAATTTATTAAGCACAAACAATGAGACGATTAAGCAAAGCAAAATTTTATCGTTATATCTATCGTATTTGTAGTTATTTATTAACACATAAAATAACATGATTTTGGATTAAAGCGAAAGTAATTAGCTTAGTAATTATCATTATTTATCATTTTGTACAGTGGAATTGTGTTGGCAAACAAAGCAACGATAAATAGCGTTGCAAGCGTTATTATCGATAACAAAATCAAAGTGATAAAAAGCGTATAATCAAAGGATAATACGAAACAAAGAATTATGTATATACAAAACAGAAATGACTGCAAGCTTAAAGCGCTACAGAAATAAAACTAATGAGCGATAATTAGCTATGACGATTGTTATCGATAACGAACATAAATTCGATCGATCAATCGCAAGCATTATCTGATGTGAATCAATTGAATAAGGACTTTTCACAATGTTATCGATAAACAATTGAATACACTTGGTGGGGGGAAGGGGGCATTTGAGGGGTGGGGGGTGGGGACGAAATTCAGACAGACAATTGCCATTCATAGAGCGAAACACATACATACATACATACGTACAAATATTATAAGGATATAATGCTGTACAAGCACAGTATTTTCTCGGTATTTATTTTCACAAGTAAGCCAAAAAAAATTAATTCCGTTGTTTTATGTTTGTTTGTTTGTTTGTTTGTTTGTGGTGTTGTCATGTTGGTAGATTGGTGAATAAAGCTGGCCGGCAGTACGTTGAATCCACAGGTAGCTTAAGTAATTTCTTTTTTTGGTATACTTTGTATTTCTTGATGCTCATGATGATGAAAATTCATGTTGTTGTTGATATGATGATGCAATGGAAATTACACACAACAGTCAATAACAACCCATTTAGTATTTTATAATTCGGTATAATATGGTTTTTTTTAGTATATTTTTGGAATTTCTTTGATAGTTGTTTGGTTTTTTTTCTTTTTTGCACAGTGCATACATAGAGTACGATTTGTGGATTTAGTAAAATATTTAAGTGGTTTTTTTTGGTATTTTTTTTTAGTGATATCTGCTTTGATTACAACAGTTATGCATACTATATTATAGTTATATTTTTGTATATACACGCATACATATACACATTTATGTATATATAAAGAAAGAGTCTAAAGAGACAGAGAGAGAGATAGATAGAGAGAGAGAGAGAGTAAGTGAGCTAGAGTGAGAGTGAGAGAGATACAGTTTGTTTTTCTTCTTTCTTTTGTGTTGTTGTTCTGTGATATTCTCAAATTGCCGCCATTTTTATTTGGTACTTTTTTGAGGGGAAAAGTTGGGAGTTTTTGGGGGGATTATATCAGCTGAAGGTCACACTACTAAGTTAAGTATACAAGTATATTTACGTATGTGTATGTGTATGTATAAGTGTGTGTTGTGATATTGTGCTAAATATTTATATGTATAATTTATTTTTATAATTTCTTCCACGTTTTTGATTTTACAACAGTTTTGGTAGTGCGTGTGTTGTGAGTGAAGGTGTTGTTGTGCTTATGTTGTTGTTGTTGTTGTTAGAATGAATTACCAAAGAACTTCCATACAATCACATAAAGGCAGTTATATTGCAGCTCTTCTGCATCCGTTGCCTAGTTTCAGG
Source organism: Drosophila subquinaria (assembly GCA_037043405.1). NCBI lineage: Eukaryota > Metazoa > Arthropoda > Insecta > Diptera > Drosophilidae > Drosophila > Drosophila subquinaria. The sequence goes on from JBAMBL010000191.1 coordinate 192,904, forward strand.
AGAAAGAAGCAATAGATAAGAAATTTCAGTTTCAATTTCAGTTGCAGCATTTGAATTATATTTTTATTTTTGGGTGCATCATTATTATTATCATTATTATTGTATTATCGTTATTATAATTTTTGTTGTTGCTGTTGTTGTTGTTACAGTTACAGTTATAGTATTTTTATTTTTTTTAAAGCTAAAAGTATATAAGAACTCTACATATTTTTATTTTCTCTATACAAAATGCAATTTTGAAAAACCAAAAAAAAAAAAGCAGCCCCAAAAACTCAACTATTTTTCGATTTCGTAAGTACGCTCTCTAATTGAAAAAAATAGGAGATGGGGTAGGGGGTGGGGGGGTCAAGGTTGCATATTTCTACGACAATAAATACAAGTGTAGTAGTATAATATCTACGGCTTGCATACCAATACATACAAAGCATCGTATAATAAGCCAGAGCACACGTTGCAGAAGAGAGAGAGTGAGAGTCCCACACATGTGTGGGTGCGGGAGCAGAGGGAGACGACACGACCTAATGTACACAACAACAAACAAAAAAGAATAAAACAACAAATATGCCCAGTAAAGTTGACAACATGGTAAATCAGCAACTACTCAGCATCAACAGCAGTCGCAGTCGCAGTCGCAGTCGCAGCAAACGTCTCAGTGTCTGTGTGTGTGTAAGTGTGAGTGTGTGTGTGTGTGTGCATGAGTTTCGTTTCAATGTATTTGTGATCTCTTGTCTTTTGAAAAATTGCACTTTGTCTCTCTATTGCGTTTGACAACAACAAAACAAAACTACTAAACGCTCTCGCTCTCAGCAACAGCAGCAGTAGTAGTAAAAAGAGAGAGAGAGAGAGAGAGAGAGAGTTGATGTACAGAGAGAGAGAGTGAAAAGGATTACTGTTGTTGGGGGACGTCGCTTGCCTTACGTTAAACGCTCTCGCTTGATTGTTTTGAAACACACACAGAGAGAGAGAGAGAGAGAGAGAGGGGGAGCGGGAGAGGATTAGGAGCTTTGAGCATACAGCATACTTACGTATCTTTTTGGTTAAACTGCCGCTCATCATTGGCGATACATCATTTTTGTTGGCCCGCCCACCGCTGGCAACAGCGCTGCCGCTGCCGCTGCCACTGGCGCCAGCTCGCTGCTCTCGCGGCTGATATTTAATATTCGGCACTGAGAGCAAACGTTGATCTCGAGCTTTCTCTTTAAATTTCTGACGTGCTGGCTTCAATGGCGCCTGCTGTTGCTGTTGTTGTTGTTGCTGTTGTTGTTGTGACTCGCTTAAGGGCAAATTATTTGGACGCTCACCGCTCTCTGACGGCTGCTCAAAATCAACACGCTTCTGCGTCGGCGTGGGCGTCGCTGCCAACGTCTGCGCCTGCGCCTGCGTCGGCGTCTCTGTATCACAATTGAGCATTGCAGTTGCCGTCGCAAGGCCGACATCGTCTTCGCGACATTCCAATGCCTCGGCGGTGGGCAGGGCCGGTTCATCGCCAGGTCCGGACTCCGGTGAGCTCTCCTTGGGCGCATAAAATATGGATGAACTGTTGTTTCGTATGGCTTCCAGTTCGGTGTTGACATTAGAAATGCCGCCGATTTTCATATTGACTTTGGATAATTGACGCTTCAAATTGAATGTTTTCCATGACATTGACTTGCGGCGATCTCCCGGCAAATCTTTTGGCGCTGCTCCTGCCCCTGCCCCTGCCCCTGCACCGCTTTCATCACGCTGTGGACTCTTTGTGGCAGCGAATGCAGCCGATGTTGCACTGCTGACAAGTGTCTCCTTGTTTGTGTTTATCATCTGTTCAATGGCCAGCGGTGATGTGGGCCGCGAACCGCCTTGCGATGATTCCGCTCCTGATATCGCTGATGATCCACATACAGTTGCCTCATTTGCCTCCGGTATGAACTCGATTGATGGACTGTCCGGACTTGTTGTATCGTTCAGCTATATTATGCGGGGGGTGGGAGGAGGGGTTTGTTTGTTGGCACAAGTTTTAATATCGTTCCGGCTTAACACTTATGTATGTTGTTAACTCTTAAACATGGGGGGAAAAAGAGGCGTGGCGACAAATCCAAAAAAGACGTGCGCAAAGCAACAAAATGATCAACAAAACTAAAGAACAACAACAACATTTGAAGCAGCAACCCATCACAGAGAGAGAAGAAAATGGGGAACAGCATAAGCAATAATAAAAATGAGCGAAACTCCAAATTTCGAAATTAAGATTCTTGACAGAAGGCACTATTCAATTACTTTAGTATATCTTTAAATAAAGATTCGTCACTCGTTACAAAGCGTAGCGAGTGCGAAATACTCGCTGAATTGAATACAATCGAGCTTTTCAATATGATTAACAATTTCAATTTCAAGTATTCACTGAAGCGTTAATGTAATTTCAATGCATTACTCGTTAGAAATGTCGGCCAAGTACTCGCTGAAAATCAACGAGTTTATTAGTTCTCAAAAAAAGCAGCGAATAAAGTTGTAATGAATCAAATTTCAATCAAGTAATTGTTGAAGATTTTAACATTGAAAACCAATGAAAACCAGCTGAATTACACCGAGTTACATTAGGTACTCGCTGGAGTTTTCAACTAAGTACTCGCCAAAAAGAAACGAGATGCTCAGTTTAAAAACAAAATCGCTAGAGCCTAACGATTTAAATTCAACTCAATTACTGAAAGCTTATGAGTTCTTTCTAGTTTTTTAACGAATTTCAGTACTCGTTGAAAACTAACGAGTTTAATTTTGAAAGTCAAATAATAAAAAGTATTATTATTTTTTTTTAATTATTTTCAGAGTGGAGTTGCTCAATTTTATTGTACGATTTTTACTTCTTCTTTTTGCTCTCGTCTTTATTGCTGTTCTCGTTGTGTTTGTTCGTTGTTGTTGTTGTTGTTTGTCTCTCCAAATTTTTTATTTCGATTTCTTTTGCTTTTGCTTTAAGGCGCAGATATTGTGTGTTGTGTAATTATTTTAATTTTATTTAAGTAGGACAAATATATACTTATAGAGTCGGGATATTTATAGAGAGACAGAGAGAGAGAGAGAGATGGATAGATAGATAAAGAGAATGGGTGTGGGAGAGTGGGCGGGAAGAGAGAAGTATAGTGGATTGTACCAACTACACATCTCTATACATATATAAAGTACATACATACATTAAGAGTATATAAGGAGGGATAAAGGGTTTTTTGGAGTTTAGGCAACGGTTTATTTACTTAGACTGTCATATGTTTGTATATAACGTATAACAGTTATGCCACAGGCAATTTTTAAGGGTTTCTTTTTGTTTTTATTTATTCATTGATTTTAGTTTGATTTGATTTAAATATAATTTAAAAACTAATTTGAGTAAAGTATGAATATATATGAATGTCAATCATTATCAATCAGTGGGCAATTATACATAACAGTTGTAACAATAAATTGTTATGGTTTTTTTTATAATTTTATTGTTGCATTAAAGTTTAGTTAGTTAGTTAGTTTAGTTTAGTTAGTATGTGTAGTTAGAAATGTTAGATTGGTGGATTGATCAGTTGGGTGGGTGGGGGTAATTCATACGATTGATTGTTGGGAATTAGCAGAAAAGATGTGTATATGTATATTTAGATGATATCGTACGTCAGGCCTCACAATAAAACATACTTACACACACATACATACATACATACATACATACATGAAAAACACGCACATCAATCAATCAAAGAAACTTTATGTTACAGCTATACTACTATTTAGAGGAGAGTAGAGATTTAAATTTTTGGATAAGGTTTCTCAAAGGAGAAACAGAGAGAGAGAGAGAGAGAGAGAGAGAGAGACAGAGGCAAAGAGAGAGACAGAGAGAGTTGTGACAAACAACACATAGAGCAATCAAAAACCAATCAATCAATCAAATGGTATATCAATGATGTATATTCGATGCGATGCGAGCGGTGAGAGGTGACAGCGTGTAACAATCAATAACCAATCAATCAATCAATATCAATCGATGCAGCGTGCAAATACACACACACAAACACACACAACCATCAGCGATAGTTTGTATGTACGTGTATGCATAAAAATTAATTTTCAAATAATTTACATTACATTTGTATTTTTTTACAATAAAATCAATCAATCAATCAATTATGATTTACCATGCTGACAATTTGTGCGTTTTTTATTTTATTTCAGGGCAAAAAATTAATAGCGTTTAGTATGAAAACAGAGACAGAGTTAGGTACAAAGAGAGATAGAGAGAGACAGACAAATAGAGAGAGAGAGAGAGCGTATTTATAGGGTCTGTTGTACTCTTCAGACACTCTTCAATCAAGTGAAAACGAAATGGTTCCGCAATGGGAACAGAAAACAGCACAAAAAATAATTTAGCTGCTAAATCAAAAAAAAATAGCAAAAAATAAAATGAAAAAATTTGTTTTGAAAAGTTTTTTGATTTTCAAGCAAATTAAATGCAAAGTGCCAAAGGAACTTAAAAACATGTAATACAGAGAGTTGTAAATATTTAAATATATATCGAGATATATATGTATAGAGGGAGAGAGACAGATAGTTAGCTGTATGGTTAGAGAGCGTTAGAGATAGAGACAGACCTAAGAAACGGCTAAGCCGTTTAAAAAAAAAAAAAAAAAACTTTTACACAATTGAAAAGGAAAAAGATATATATTTGGAGTTGTTTCAAAAATACCACTACTTGGGCAAAATACATGTATATATATATAACTGTATAGGCTACATAAAAGTACGATATATAGATTTATATAGTATATATAGAGAGATACAGAGAGAGTACTTAGATGGTAAGAGAAATGTGTGTCTTAATGCTTTTTTTGTTTGTTTTGTATTTGAGTTATTATTTTTTTTTTTTGGGTCAAAACCTTTTTTAATGTAATTGCTTGCATGTGTGTGGTTGTGTAGTTGTTCTTGTTGTTGTGGCTGTGTCTGTCATGTTTGTTTTGTACTAAAAATGAGGGGAGCAAACTTAAAGCAAGAGTATTGTACTTGTGTCATAAACATAAAATTCAATCAAAATGCTAGACAAATGCAAATATTAATGCATGTGTGTGTGTATGTGTATTAGTTTTAGTTTTATTATTCGGGAGTTTTGTTGGTAGTTTGGGGGTTTAGGGAGTTGGGGGTATATTTTTAATAAGTTAGCTTAATAATAAACTAATAAAAATGCGTTTTTTTTGCTACAATAAAAATTAAATTTGCGCATGTTTTATGTCCATCATCATCATAATTAGTAATCAATCATAAATGCATATTAATATAGTATATTTAATGATGTAAGTTGATTAAAATATGCAAGTAATTTTATTGTTTTTTTTTGTTTTTTTTTTTAATTATTTGTTGGCTCAAATATTTGTGTATTTGTCTAACACTTTATGCGTGAGTGTGCGTATTTCTGTGTACGTGTGTCTGTCACTGTGTTTGTGTGTGCATGTCACTGATTGAAGGCGGCAACAGCATTAATATAATCAATCATGATCAATCATCGATCAATCATGATCAATCATCGATCAATCATCGATCAATCATGATCAATCATCGATCAATCATGATCAATCATTAATCAATCATGATCAATCATCGATCAATCATCGACCAATCATTGCCATGAATTAGCATTTAGCATATTGTTAAGAGCCAACATTGTCATTAATCATTATCATCATCTTTATAATTCTCATTTGTCAATCAATCAATGCATCATCACTTACCTGATCTGAACTAGGCGAACGGCTTTGCTCCTCTTTGCTCTCAATACGTTTTGGACTTTTTGGTGTTCGCGAGTAAGGATCGTGTGCGCCATACAGATCGGGACATGCAACACTCAATAGGCAAATTTTTTGGATTATATCAATTATGACAAGTCCATATTCGGTACCATAAGCCATTCTATAAACAGAAAAAGATAAGAACACGGCATCATGTCAAATAACACAACGGCATACAATCCAAAAAAGGAAAAACAACTCAATAGAAAAATGAAAAAATCAACAAAATATTCGAAAATAAAAGAAATATAGACGAAACTAACGTAATTTGTATATACTTGAATTATATTTGCGCACCGCACACACACACACACACACACACACACCAGGCACTAAAGTCCGTTTTGTCATACTGTCTAAAGCTCAACTAATATCGTCTCGCTAGCGAGTAACGAGTAACGAGTTTGGCGTCTAACGAGTAGCGTGTGTTTAAGATTAACACAAAACGAACGAGCGTAGTGGCAACTAACGATTAGCAACTAACGAGTATTGTCTGGCGAGTGACGAGTAACGAGTAGCGAGTAACTTACTCGTTCTTTATGCAAAACAAATTAAACAATCAGCTAACGACTGTCAAATAACGTTTTATCGAGTGTCGATTGGCGAGTAACAACAAGTGTCGAGTAACGAGTAGCGAGTGATTTACTCGTTCTACGCAAGACAAATCAAACAATCAGTTAAGCGTGAGTGCACGGCCGTCCAATCATTTTCGTCCGCGGGCAGTTTGGGTTTATTTATTTATTACGGAAGGCGAGGGGTAAGTGGTAAGGGTATTTACTTTTCGACTAGGCTCTAAGTATTTTAGTAGTCAGGCGCTTTCAAAGAACGTGTCATGCACAATATACGAATACAAAACTACAAAAATACTTCGCTAAGTTTTTGTTCTTATTATTATTGTTTAAGTCCGCGTGTCAGCGCTGTATGTGTGTGTCTGAGTGTGTGTGTGTGTGTGTGTGTGTTTGTGTTCTTTTGTGTGTGAGAGAGACAAAGAGAAATGGAAGTGAGAGAGTGTAACTGTTACTTACAGGCCATAGCTTGAGTTGATGCACAACGAGGTAACCTGCACGGTTCGACGATTCGGGCCCGTGGTCAGGCAAACCAATTGGGATTGAAAACCCGGCGGTTTTCGCTGAGCTCCAAAACGCACCTTCAACGTGCACTCCGTCTGTCCGGGCATCAAAAAGAAGTACAGAAAATTACGATTAGAAAAGGTCAAGTCTTGCAATATTGCTTTTTAAAATATTCGACCTTAAAGTCCCCAATGAATAATCACAGTCTACATATGTACATAGAATTTTTGCACGGCATTTTTCAATATTTAAAAACAAAGAAAAATTACATATTTTCGGCACGCCGAAGAATTTTAAAGCTTACATAACTAATTCCCAAAACAGTTTTTATTAAATTTAATTAAAATTGGGGACCTTAAATATTTTAAGTTTTAAATAAATAAAATTACTTCATAACAATAAAATGTTAATTTGGAATATATTGCTAAAAAAAAAATTAATTTTATTATTTATAATTTTTATTTTTGAATGTTACAGAAGAACTCGCATTTTATATTTTAAATGAGGAGTTCCAAATTAAATTGTACGAGTTTAAAAGTTCATTTGATCGCTTTAATTTTCGTTCTTGGAATATAATTAAAGACACTTAAAGTTTTAAAACAAAAACTATTATTTGAAGATAATTATGCGTTTCTTTTTAAACTAAGTTATATTTTTTATTAATTGAATTTTTACATTTGCTGTTCACACATTACTTATGTGAAGTAATCGACATTTTGATCGTCTTACCTTATCCGAATCACTTGATTCGGTCTTTTGCACCTGATGTCCGGTTAGGAAGTCGCATTCGGGACTTGTGCCATAATTGTCATCAAAGTTCTCATAGAGTATTGGTATCTCCAGCACCAGCACCTCCGATGTGGATTCGACTTTGCGAAATTTGAACAACATTACCTGTCCCATGGCACCGGCGACACACAAACGTCTCGACTCCGAGCATAGAAATATCAAATGCACAGCCAATGGATTATCGCTATCCGCGTGGCTAACGTGACGCGGCTTCTCAAACATCTTGGCCGTCTTCAGTTTGTACAGAATCTACAACAAGATAATCAGGTTAGCAAATTCTCAGAAAATAAGAGGTATATTTCAAAAACATTAAGTCAAAATGTATGGACTTCAATTTATTCTCTTGAAATATTAATCGAATGTTTGCCTGCATTGAACTGAGCTTAAATTAAACTCAATAGTTTTTCTCACAATTTCCCTTGCCTTGTCGTAAATTTTAGATCAGGGATGCCCATCGCCTATGCACACGACGCACATTTGTTTTTGTTTTGCACATAGGATATGGGAAGTGTGTGAGAATACACATTGGTAAGCTTCTGGCGCACATTGGCAAATTACACAAACAAATTTTGCACATTACGCTTTCGGTCGTCTTTCGTTGCTCGCAAAACAAGAACAAATCTTGCATTGTTGCTTTCCGTCAACTTCCGTTGATGGCAAAACAAAAACAATTGCATTGCATCGTTTTGCTTTTGCTAATCCGAATGTATTTTGTTGTTGTCTTATCTTTTGGTGTACACCGAAAAAGAAGAAGTTTACTTCGTTGTGAAACGTGTGACGCTTGTGTTTTTTTTTTTTTGAATAAACATGTTGGGCACCCCTGTTCTAGTTAATCTTTCAACAACTTCGTCAGTCTGCCAGTCATTCAGTTATTTATAGAATTAATAAATACACACCTGGAGTGTGCCAGCGCCAGAGTCCCAGAACTTGAGGCTGCCATCCTGATGTCCTGTGATAACAATCTCCGAGTAACTGCATGAGGCTGGTGACCATTCTCCGCCAGATATGGGCCATTCACGTTCCGAGAAGCCCGTTTTTTTACTTGTCGTTGTGCGACCAACCTGCAAACAGTGTGAAAAAGAGTGAGACATAAATAGTTGTGTTGGAAAGAGTGAGAAAAATAGAGAGACGACGAGTTGTGTAGAAATATGAAACGCTTAGTTCTCTGTTTTCTTGATCTTTAACACGAGCTGAGCGCTGGATGATGATTCTGTTGGGTCAAGATAATTTATACAGTATAAGCTCAGATATGTCTTCTTAAATGTATAATGTCATTCGGATCAATGATTTTATTCTGCCTCTAAATTTTGGTCACTTTTACTTTTAATTATTCTTTTGGTAATTTCAAACATTTATAACTTTGCGATAACTCTAGCGATTTCATGTTAAATGTCTTTTGATCTTTTTATATTTTAAATCACATGTTGGCACGAAATCTGAATTCGGGAGCACTACAATAACAACCCTATTAGAGTCTTCCAATTTGCTCGTGAGTCTTTTGTGCGATTTCACGGCGCCGATTAGGCAGAAATAAAGTTGGGAGCAGCCGCTGGCTCCCAGAGCCATTGCGTGCCCACCGCTGCTTTAAATCATTGTTTGCCCTCTTAATTGCTGCTGCATCTAATTCTATCTATTCAGTTTATAAATGTACTATTCTCTGCGTACTTATTTCTTGAAATTTTGGGAAAAATCCTGAAACACTCATAACTTTGTCTAATCCTAATCGATGTCTTTTCAATCATTTGGACTTACAGAATAGAAAGCAGGAACCAAATCCGATGGGCAATCGGTTAAATATGTGCAACATGTAACAGGTGATTCGTGTAAGTCCATTGGATAAGGCGATTCAAAACATGGAAAACCGGGCGTTAATAAGTCTATTAATACTAAGTCATATTGAAGCAGCACAGCTATCGCATATGGCTCCTGGGTTTCTATAATATTATAGAGAACAAAAAGAGAGAGAGAGAGCGATTAATTATGGAATTTAATTTATATTATTTGTATAAGACTTACCACAGGGCCAGGGATTCTCGCAGAGCGTGATGAAATCGCAAACGGCATGCTCCATTTCCAAAACGGTTGTTGTCTTGCCCACCATGACGGTGATGCAGTTCGACTTTGAGCCCTTCTCTGATGGCATGCCCCCAGAGAAAATTGTAAAGGTTTCGCTGGAGAGAAACAAACAGAGAATTTGGAATTTATTTATGTTTCATAGGCATTAACCACCAAGTGATGAAAGTGTACATATATTTAAGACCAAAGTAAGATTTATACATTTTTAACTGCCAAAATATCTCTGATATCAAATTTGTGTAGTATTTAGCAACATGTAGGGAAGAGTTTAAAGTAATGATGCTCACCCAGTATTGCTGGACTTCAAGTCAACTTTATAAATCGGTTTGCATTTTTCCGCATTGCCATCCTTGTTGATTTTCGCTATGTGAATGGAAAAGTTTATGATCTTGAGTTTTTTTCCATAAGATTTATCAAACTTACCATGCGGACAAACTTGGGACTGGGGCTTCGGCTGCGGCCTGGTGGGCCACGAGCAAATGGATCCATCTGTGTGCGATGATACAAAGTATTTGCCCTCGTAATGCCAGGCCAAAGATTTAACAGCCTCGGCTGCCTGCCATCGTATTTCAGCGCATTTCGCTTTCAGATCCCACAACACAAGCAGCCCACACTCAAATGCAATAAGCAACTGCGATCGGGGAAGAAAAGAGAGCGAGAAGTGTGAGAGTTTTGGAAATATATCTTATCATGTTCTATATACAAGTGAAAATTGCAAGAAATCTTCTGGGAAATATAATTATTATTATAAATATAATAATTTCAATATATGACTCACCTTGTTTGCATCCAATGGATTATCACATAACGCAATCACAGCACCTGGATGACTAGTTCTAACCCTAAACAAATGAAATAATAGCAAATGAGTAAATACGCTCTAGTGGAAAGTACTTTAAAAAGAGATACCCTGTACTCAATTTTAAGACGCTTCAACACTCACATAAATTCATACTTATCGGGGGTGCCACAGAAATCGCTTTCGCTTAGATTTCACTTAAATTTGTATGAAATTTAAGTGGAATTCAAGCGAAAGTAATTTCTGTGGCACCCTGGTATATATTTAATCCATTTGTTTAACATTTGTTAACTATTTGATTTATTAATAACTTCTGTGAACTAATGTATATATATATATATACATATATATATATTGTATATAATGTATATTGAAATCTCGACAACTCGATTTTAGCGAAAGCGATTTTTAAGTACTTTACTTGATCGTGTTAATTAAATCGATATCTATGAAAAATCGACAACTCACGGGAGTTTTTAATCGTAGTTAATTTCAAAATTAAGTTCAGTTAGTTATGACAGAAGTTGATTAAATGTTAAAGATTGAGATTGAAAATTTTGAATTATAGAAAATGTTAAATTTGCTTAAATATAACAAAACTTTTGAATAAAAAGCTTTCGGGAAAATGTCGCTTACGCTTTTGATGCTCGATATAAAAATAGATTGCAAATCAAATTTAAGTAGTTATGAAATACAGAAACAAATATGTAAACAAGAAATTGTGATTCTAGCTATAATTGCATAAAACTCTTTTTCTCAATAAGAATGGCGTCTCTTAAGGATTTCCCCGATAAGTAGGCAATGTTTTTCATTTGTAATAAATAACGTATTTATTAGATACTCACACTTCAATTGCTTTATTCCAGTTAATAATATATCCACTAAGTGCAAATGTATCTATTTGAACGACGTGTATGTTACCCTTCTCGGTGCCCACGTACAGCCATTTGCTGCCCACGGGCAAATGTATGCAAGTGACCCTAACAAATTAATCGATACAAAAATTTAAATAAATATAAAAGGGAAATATATAAAATGTGGAAGTAAGTTAATATTACCGCTCGCGCTGAAATTTGAGGCTCTGCACAATGCGCGGCGCCTTTTGGCGTATGCTCCACAAGTGTATAGTGTCATCGGCGGTGACTGTGACCAGGGCTCCCTCATTGACCAGGAATTGGGCAAAGAGAACGGCGCACTCGGATTCGCCCTCGTGTTTGGCATGTGCATCGACGCCAGGTCGTCCCAAGCTAAATAAATCACACAATTTGATTAGCAATTATATTGCAAGTAAAATTATAAATTATACTTATAAATTTAAAAAAATATATAATTAACGGTAAATCAGACTGTTTTTGGTGAGTTAATGGCGAGATCACGTTGCCAGATCGTTTAAGCAACGCTAATCGCATACGAAGCGCAGCCAACTTTGCTTTGCAGCGTTGCCAGATCACTCGAGCAAATGAAATACTTTATGCTGCAAAATCTGTCATATTTGTTGAGTGATCATACAATTTACCTTTATGAAACAAATGATTTGGCAAAAACTATATTCAAATGTAATAAAAATAAAGCTTATACTGGAACTTACATGCGTATATAGCCGGACTTATCACCAATCGCTAATAGTTTTTGTACTGGGTCGAAGGCAAAGGATGTGGGTGAAAATGGAAAGCCATGGCGAAAGGTCTGTAAAAAAAAGATGCAGTTAAATTGAGAACAACAATAAGAAAAAAAAGAGTTCGATCGTTGATGGCAAACTGTTGTACGCTGCTTTTTGAACGAGACTGTAATAGCCGCGTGTGTCTTATGATAGATTCAATCGAGTACAGCTACCAGATAAAACAACCGCTGGCTACAACAGACGTCATATTTAGATTCTTTCACTTTTGGGCAAATTCCCTTGATTGTTTTCAATTCTTTCTTGTCTTTCTTTTCTTACTTTCTTCAATGTGAAATGATCGGGTTTTAGTTGCTCCTGGATTTCCTGCTCCTGTCGAATGGCTTGCGGCTGAACGCTTTGTCGAAATCCATCCAGAACTCCTTTAAATGTGAACTTTTTCATTTTTCTAACATGAGTCGTCCTCCGCCGCTGCCGCTGCTGCTGTTAGATACTCTCGAAAAAATTGTATAATTCTGATGTTTCTTCTTCTACTTTTTAGCTTTTCTAGTTTTGTAGAAGGATTTTGCTAGAAGTTTTTGAGGAATTTGCCAGATTTATTTCCTATGTATGATTGAAGTAATTGTTATTTCTCTTTTACTTTTTATTTCCTTCTTCTTTTTTCTGTGTTTGTTTCAATTTACTTGGGATTTTATTGTTTTTGTTTTGAATATTCTTTTTGTTTGGGAAGTGAAACTAGGTTAGCAATAGTCGAATTAAGAGCTGTAATCAAACAAAAAAGTGAATCGCATTAGTTGAAAGTTTTGTTGCATGCTACCTTAATGGATTGTTGCTTGCAACAATGCCACAATACACACATACACACTCGTCAATTCCTGTCTAACAATATGATGATGCAATAGCAAAAACATTGCCACACACACATACACTCACATTCAAACAATTGAACGGAATTGCTTTGTGTAGCATGATGGAAAAAACAAAAAGAGTACAAAAAGGTAGGGATCTACAGAATCGTTAGCATACTTTCCAGCATCCATTAAGGTCCCTTACTTTAGAGCTCATAAAAAAAGTAATGAAATATTGTTAGTTTGAAATTTTAATGAAATTTTAGCAAAGAATTGCAATTTATTAATAGCTCATGGAAATGTAGTATTGTTAGTTTTATAATTTGATTAAACTCTATCTAAGAATAACAATTTAAATAATTTCTTGGAAGTTTCATCCAAATGCAATTGAAGCAATTCTATCTAAGCATTATATTTTCGTTGAAAGCTAATGACAATGCAATATTGTTAGTTTGAAAATTGAATTAAGTTGAATCTAAGAGTTGTAAATTATTAAATCTGTTTTTTAAGTAAATGCAATTCTACTAAAGAATTACAAAGTATAATTTAAACTTGTTGCTTATAAGAGAATATTGGTGCCCTATCACATATCATAAAAATTTTGTATTTGTTTTGTAGACCTTCAAAATAGAATCAACAATTATGTACATAGAATTTAAACGAAATGCCTTTCAATACAATTGCAATATCGTTAACGACAGCTTTGTCGCCTGGCTCTTTTGGAGCAGCGATGAATTAATTGAAGCACAAGTCGCGCTCAAGTGCCATCTTCATTTTCAATGCAATGGCCGTTGAAAAGGTGCGCGCTATAAAATGAGCTGCGCTGCCCGCTGCGCTGTCGCTGCTGCTGTTGTTGTTATAGCTACTGCTGTTACTGTTATAAGCGTGTGTAAGTGAGAGTGAGCTGGCAGCATTCAAAATGCGAATGGGGGATGGTAATGAGGTTGCTTTGCCTTTATCCATGTATGTATGTATGCGTGTGTGTGTGTGTGTGTGTGCACGCGTGTGAATGCGATAAATGTGTAGCTGTGGGCAGTGTCAAGAGTCAAATGTTAAATGGATATAATTGAAAATCGCTGTTTGCCACAATTATGTTATGTTGCACAACATAAAAAGCAGTGGGACAAGAGACCTATGGCAACACAATTACATATGTACATATGTATACAGTTCGTATATGGGTTACACAAACATATACATATATTGAAATATGTGTATGTATTTGCACTTATTTTTGGGATGGCACACAAATCGATTTTTCGCACACTCATCGCACGTCGTCTTGTTGCCGTCTTTTTTTTTTTTTTCTTATTTGCAATTGTTTACGCTTTGTCAAACAAACGAACAAACACTCATATACACACACACACATTCACTCGCTTACACAAAGAGTTCGCGTGTGTGTGTGTGTGTGTACATTTAGCTGGGTCGTCAGGACACACGACGCGTGCAACAGTAAAAAAAAAAAAGTGAAAAGCAAATCGCTGGCATACTTTAAATTTAATTTGCGCAAACAAACAACACAAAGAAACAAACTCTGGACACATGTAGTGGACGACAACATACACACACACACATACACATGCACAGCCACATACACACCTACACACATGTCGGCGCCTGACCGACGACAACGAATAAACGTAGCCGCTGCTCTGTTTTTAATGATTCTCTCTCAGTGTGTCATGCAATGTCTATATATGTATGTATGTTTGTGTGTGTGTGTGTGTGTGTGTGGGTGTGTGTGCTTCCTAATGATGATTAAAATGCCATCGCTTGTTGTTGTCGTTGTTGTTGTTGTTGCTGGTTGTGTAAACAGCGCTTTGGCTTTGGGAGGCTGAGAACATACACAAACCACCACGCTCAAAATACCTCCCCTCACCTCCCCTCCCCACCCACAACCCACCACGCTCTCTCACATCACTCTCGCTCTTCGTCTTGCTCTGCATGTGTATGTATTGTATATTCATGCATGGAGCTGTGTGTGTGTGTGTGTGAGTGAGTGTGCACGTATAGATAACCTCGATTTACAGATTTTTCACACACATACGCACTTCTTCGCTCATTTGTTTTTTTTGTTTTTTTTTCCTATTGTGTTCTGCTTTCTTCCTTTTCAAGTTGCTTGTTGCTACTCACTTGGATTTACTACATTTTTATTTATATGTATGTTTGGCGCCTTCAGCCCGCGCCCGCGCCCGCTCCTGTGTATTTTTGTGGCCCCGCCGTTGATGTTGCGTATAACAACAACCACAACAATAATAAACAGCACACGCAAAAAAAAATTCAACAAATTAAAACAACAATTAAGCAAAGTTTTACAAATACGTATGTAGCGTTTCTCTTTACGTTTACAACTTTTTACAAGTTGCTATGCACATTGGTATTTTTCGCAACTTTATTACATTATTATTTAGCATATTTAAGTATTTCTTTTCTTTCTTTTTTTTTTGCACAAATATCAAAAATATGTGTATCAATTGATTTTTCACTAGAAAAAGACACACACATACAGAGATTCAATCACATACACATGCAAAAAGAGACATCGAGCAACGAGACAAAACGGCACACAAAAAATAAGAAATAAACGCAGACGAAGTCGAAATTCAAAGTCGGACAAAAACACACACGGGGATATGTAAGACGAGTAAAATGCTGCTGGTTAGCTGGTTAGTTGGCAACTGGAGCTGCCGCTACTTCTGCTGCTGCTGCTGCTGGCTGCCACTTTCAGCAGAGTGGCGGCGGCGTCGTGTGTGTAAAGGCATTTCTATATATATATATATATTTTTTTGCACCTTGTGCTTGGCGCACGCGACACGAGGACAGCGTGAGAGCGTGAGAACGACAAAGCAGCACACGCTGCTTCCTTGCTCACTAGGACGAGGACGTTTAGCAGCGCGCGCGTGTCAGTGTCAGCCCTGTGTAGCTTTTGCTTACGTTTACTCTCACGCTTTCTCTCTCTCTCTCCGCTCTTCCACCCGCTATGGCAGCCAGTGTTGTCAACTTTTGGCAAGCAAAAAATGCTGGCTTAATCGGAAGAAAGGTAAAACAAAAAAGGTTTCCGGCAAAGCTCCAACAACACAAAAACAACTCAAAAGCATATGCATTTATATGCAAATTTTTATCGAGCTTTTCTCGAGTCTAAAAATCGTAAAAATATCTTAAGAAAATTATACATTTCTAGATTAAAAAATTGGTGGCTGTAAGCAACTGGTTTAAGTTTAAAAATTTGTGTAAAAGAATAGCAGATATACTCAAATCAAGAGATTTGTTATTGAAAACTGTGTTAAATCTTTTTTTAAAATAAGTTTTCAGTAATGCTACAGTATCTTAATGAAGCTTATCCTAAATGTTTGGAATTCAACATTTTTTGATTGTTTAAAAATCAGTCTAATAGAACGTAATTCAACTACCTGAGCTGTATCTTAACCAGTAAGCGCAGGAGCTGCCATTAAGCTATTTTTTTTTAAATATGATCATCTATTCATCATTATTAATCAATACCAATTATGCTTATTCATGTTCTACCGACCAAAAAAATGCATATATATTTTTTTAAGGTAAAAAAAATAGTGTAAAAGGCAGTCAACTAGGCCTGTTCCGAATTTCACTTTTGATTAGATTTGTCGAAAGTGAATTTCTTTAACCTGCTCTAATACCATTTGGCTATATTTAGCGGCTTGATATCACTTTGAGTTGATGAGTTTAATTCCGATAAAGCGTAAGTCGATCATTTTCAAACACTTAGTCTAAATTCAAAGTTAATAAATGCATATCCCTAAATGCTAAAAAGTAAAAAGTGAAAACCGGAACAGATCTAGAATTTCCGCTTTCTGCAATTAATCTTAAAAACAAAAAAAGCTAGATTTACTGGGGAAAAAAGCTGTTCTGACAACACTGCCAGCAGCACAGCCTGGCACGCGCTCATCACCCACTCACGATACTCATACACATACACTCCAACTCTCACTCACTCACTCACTCTCTTGAGCTTTCCCTTTCTTCATATTGTATTTATGTGTAGTTAATTCATTTGCAATGTTAAGCAACTACAATTATTGTTGCCTAGCTTAGGGCGTTTTCTGTTGTCGTTGTTGTTGATTAAATATTAGCAAATTGCAAACGATTTTTTAATCTTATTGCACACATTTCGTGTGTGTGGGAGCAGCACGTAGTAGTTGCTTGATGCGCATGCTTACGCTAACAGGCGCCCCATCGTGTGCCGCGTGTGTGTGTGTGTGTGTGTGTGTGTGTGTGTGTGTGTGTGTGTGTGTGTGCCTGTATTATTGAAGCCAGGACGAAGTGTCGGCCACAATGTGAATCGTGGAGAAACGGTTTTTGCGCGCGCGGTCACATGACACGACTACCACACACACACACACAGCTTACACAGAGAGACAGAGAGAGAGCGAGCGAAATCTGTTGAGGTAGCAAGCAGAAAAGCAAACAATACCTAAATACCTCCTCCTCCTACTTCTACTGCCCCTACCAAAGTAACTTTGATTTTTGTTTAAACTATATGCATATATTAATAAGATTTAGTTAACCTTACACACACACACACACACACATGCATACATACATTTAGAGACGTTTGCGTTTGCGATACATTTGTGGTTAGTCGAAGACACGACACAGGCGTCCAAAAATTCACTACTGAAGGAATAAACGTTGCACGTTATTTGGCCAAAAGGAAAGTCGAAACTGAACGTGAACGTTCACGTTACGCGTTTGTGCTCAACACTTTCTGTATGTACGCGCAGTTTAAAAGTGTATGTATATGGCCACACACACACACACACACACACACACACATTAGTGTTGTAATGTTTCGTTTAGAATAAGTTCAAATGAACGGCTCATTAAATTGAATTTTGTATAGTTGGTCAATTTAAATTTAATCATATTAATAATTTAATTTATTTGCTGTATATATTATTCATTAATTTAGCGTGAAAACAAATATATTTCAAAATGTTTTGGGTATTGGGACATATTCATGTCGGCGTGAGCAAAATGACTGATTTAGTTCACGGCTCAGCAAATGGAACTAAGAAGTCCCAACTCTGACACACATACACACATTTGGTCAGCAGTTATGCAAAGCAGCGACGCGTCGCTTGGCGTCGTTTAAGGGTTGCCACAGAGACAGAGCTTTGATTTGTGTTCGCCCCTGGCTCTAGGCCTAGTGCGCAAATTTGGGCCAAGCGGCAATCCTGAAGCCATGGCCTGGAATCAATACTTGTTGTCCTCACACACACACACACACACACACACACACACACACACACACACACACACACACATATATATATGTATATATTACAAAAAAAATTTAATCAACTCAAATGTAAATAAGCACACACACGTACACAGCTCATCTTAATGACAAAAAATTTGCATTGAAATTGTAATGAGTTATGCCATAAAATGCGCTCAATTCTCTCTTCACTCATTTCTTCCATTAACAGTTAAGGCTGGTCGGCCATATTAATAACAGCTCTCACTGAGAAGCATGTGTATGTATGTGTGTGCGTACACTCGACCCATTAACACACAGAAAAGTATGCAATAAAAAAAGAAAGAAGGAAGAAAGAAAAAAAAATGGCACAAACTCTTGCGTCATACATATGCCCAGGAATCATCTTGGAATTGTTTTGTGAGCACCCACACACGCATACACTTCATCGTCCCAATAAGAAACTTGTTGGGCTGGCACGCGCGAGTCATCCAATAACAGCAGCAGCAGCAGCAGCCGCAGCTGCTGGCGCTGTCACCGTCGCCGTCAACGTCGCCGTCAACGTCGCGACGTCTGCAATTGGCGGTCTGTTGCTGGCGATATGAGGGCGTCATAAACAACAATGCGATTGTGGTGATCCATAATCCCCCCCCACCACAACCCGCAGTCTATATGTGTTTGTGTGTGCGTGTTTAAGATTATAAAAGACTTCATCACTTTAGTTTAAGTGATTCACTCCAGTCTGAAATAGTCAAACTAAATAGTTTTTACGATGCTGCCGCTGACGCTGCGACGCCGACGTCGACGTCGACGTTAACGTTAACTGTCACAAAGGCATCAAATAACAGCACACACACACACACTAATGTACATACATGTTGTCATTTTTATCAGCATATGCACGTATAATATACACATTCATATGGCTATATAATTACATATGTATGTATTGTTCTACAGTTTGCAATAATTAAACGGGAAAAAGCTGACGCTGACGCAGGCGTTGACGTTACTCTGCCTTGCACAATTCATTTGCACATAAGTAAAGCATAACATCATCAGTAACAAAAACAAAAACAACAACAACAACAAGAGGGCAACTTTTTGCACAAAATTTCACATCACATACGACGACACCCCCATACAAATAATGCGCCCACCTGTTTCATTGCGTTTCACCGTTGCTTGACACCTGCACGCGTGGCCAATTAGTTAATGCATTGCGTCGCAATTAAATATTTTCGCGTAATGCAACTTTCGCACCTGGACTCCAACGCGCACAATTCGTTTATTTCGTTTTTTGATTATTTTTTTTTTTCAATTTACAAAATACAGAAATCGTACTAAGCGAAGAAGCTTCTTCAACGAACTGAGAAACAAGTAAACAAACGTAATTTGCGTAATGTAGTGATAACTAGAGTTGTGTCGCTTCGTTCTGAAAAAGTTCAAATGAACGGGTCATTGAGATGAACGAATGAACTTATTCAGTCAATCATGAACTAAATAATTAATTTCGCAGTTGGTCAGTTATTTCTTTAACATACTACTGTGGGCAAAAAGTATCGGGAATTTTAAATTTAAAAAATTTTGGGATTCCAATTGGAACAAATGTTTGTACTTTTAGGTTGGCACTACTATCACTAACATCTGTGCAAAATTATACGTTAAAATATTCATTAGTGTTTAAGCTACGATTAGTTTTGTACGACGCCAAAAGTGCAATTGGCGATTTTGGTTGAATCTCCTCAATCGACTCGAAACGGTGTCCTCGGAGTGGTCTTTTGAGCTTAGAAAATAGCCAGAGGTCACACGAAGATAAATCAGGCGAAAAAGGTAGCTGTGGGAAAATTTTGGTCGAGTTTTTGGCAAAATGGTCACGAAGAACAGGGGCAGTATGAGAGGGCGCATTATCGTGTTGCAAGAACCATGAGTTGTCAGCCCATAGTTCTGGCGTCTTTTTACGCATAGCTTCGCGCAAACGACGCAAATCTCTCAAACAATATTCCTTGTTGACAGTTTGGTCGGTCGGAAGGAATTTATAATGAACTACAACACGATAATCCAAATAAACTGTCAACATGACCTTGATTTTTGAGCAAATTTGACGCGATTTTTTCGGTCTCGGCTCACCTTTAGCCGATATTCGCTCGATTGATCGGTAATTTCCATGTCGTAAGCGTAGATCCAAGTCTCATCGCCCGTAATAATGCGTTTTATCTTGTCCTGGTAGTCAGAAAACATTGTTTCACTCACTTCTACGCGGGGCTTTTTTCGATGAAATTGACCGTTTTTTGGCACCAAAATCGCCAAATGCACATTTGGCGTCGTACCAAACTAATCGTAGCTTAAACACTAATGAATATTTTAACGTATAATTTTGCACAGATGTTAGTGATAGTAGTGCCAACCTAAAAGTACAAACATTTGTTCCAATTGGAATCCCAAAATTTTTTAAATTTAAAATTCCCGATACTTTTTGCCCACAGTAGTATGTGTTAATTTCTTAGAGAAATACAATTAGAATTTTATGCATGGAGTTCTGCGATTGGATGCAGTTTCTTCTTATTTACTTGTAGCAATGTTTCAATATCATATGTTATTAAGTTTTGATCAATGTGAAAGGTTACTGAAGTCCAAAATAAAAAAAATAAAAATTTACTCCTTTTCTCATTTTCAATGAGCCAGGGTAAATGTATAACCCAAAAAATTAAAAGATCCTGAACTGAATAGAATCCATCTCGTTCATAGTTCATGACCAACTCAACTAAATGACTCATTTAGTTCACGACTGAAAAATGAGCGACTGAACTTATTCACTAAAAAGCCCAACTCTAGTGATAACGGCATGTTAAAGCTAACAGCACACGTAGGACAATGTTATCGCAAAACAGAGTACGTAAACGCAAAGTGATCAACGTTAATGCTACGTAACAAAAATTTAACAGCGACCGTTTGGTAACATAACGTAAAACGAAGCCCGTGAGCGCAACTAGAGTAATATTTACTTTTACGCAGATAACTTAAAAGACTTCATTAGTTAAAAAATTGAAA
This sequence comes from Drosophila subquinaria, assembly GCA_037043405.1. Classification (NCBI taxonomy): domain Eukaryota; kingdom Metazoa; phylum Arthropoda; class Insecta; order Diptera; family Drosophilidae; genus Drosophila; species Drosophila subquinaria. The sequence continues at coordinate 214,180 of JBAMBL010000191.1, forward strand.
ATGCTTTCATATTGTTATTCTTAAATGTTTAAACTGCCATTAAGCTTCTCTGTTTGCTTTTCATCCAAATGTTAAATCAGAATTCATGTAAATTAAAGTCAATGTTATGCTCACTTTGGAACGCAAAACCATTGCAAATGATCTGCAGCTGACTTCACTCATTAGAAACAGCCGGCGATAAACGCAATACACAATTCGATTTTCTTTGTAAAAATTAAAAAAATGAGTAGATTGGAAGTGTGGGGTAAAACATCGCACGAAATTATTAACATACGCTACACATGGACAGTCGATGACTTTGGTTTGCTAAGAAATGTGCAATTGGACAAAGGTCTCAACTCACCTAAGTTTCCAAACGACGGAAGCGGTCTGAAATTTTTTTTGGAGCTATTTCCCGCTAAATATTTATACGGATCAGATCTGAATGTTTGTTTAAAGACTGTCTCAAGCAATTCAATACACAAGGGCTATGTAAAAATGTATTTGCCAGGACGTGTGGCGGATTTTTCATTCCAGGGCTTCACATTAAGTGAACCTAAGACATTATTTTTTAAAAATTTCTTCAACGAACGAGGTGCCTTTTTGAAAGGTGAAAAATTTATATTGCACTGTGAGATCGCTTTGATAGGAAACCGAATCGAAATCAGTGGAAGAGGCAATTTCATTCAAATTCCAAACTGTAAATTGGCTGAAGATCTTCGGGTTATTATGAACACACAGGAATTTGCAGATGTGAAAATCGTCACAGCCGAAGGCCATGAGATTCCAGTTCATAAGAACATACTGTCAGGTAAGAAAATATTATATTTTGAGTATATAATCATCATATGAAATATTATTATTTATTTTTTATTTTATTTTTTTTTAATTTTATTTTTTTTTAATTTTTTGTTTGAAGCTCGAAGCAAAGTGTTTGCGGCTATGTTTAAGCATCCAATGAAGGAAAGCACTGAGAACTGTGTTGTCATCAACGACTTTAATTTCAATGTTGTCTCGGAACTGATTCGATACATGTATACGGGGGAAGCCCCTAACTTGCAAAAGATGAGTGCAGATCTTTTGGCGGCAGCTGACAAATATGAACTCGACAGGCTGAAGGCGATGTGTGCCAAGTCCATGGACGACAATCTATCCATAGAAACAGCACACAAAGTGCTAAAGACAGCTGAGCTGTACGACCTCAAAGATCTTAGATCCAAGACAATTCAATTTATTCAAAATAATTGCGATGTATCTAAAACGCTCAACTGGAAAACTTTATTAACCACTTTTGGCGAACAAATGGTCATGATTTTAAACTAGATAATTCATCAAATGTTCAATCAGAGACAACATCATGTACTTGTACTATACTTATGTATGTATAATGTAGTGTTTATCAATACAATAATTCACATTAAGTAAATCTTTGAATTTTTTAACAAATTTCTTTAATTGATCCAAATGCATAATCTGCTGATGAATTTTGATTGTAACTTGTTTTCATTTAAGAATAAAAAGCTTTGATTTTGTTTTATAAATTACATAAGTATGTTTATCTAATATTTTAGGTTTTTTCATCAGTCTTGAAGAATTGATTTTTTCATTTTTATTTGCTTGATTACTTTTATTGACATATGTAAGCCCGTGACTTAAAAAACAACAGCCCCTACATTCATAATTTTACATTATTAAGCTTCCAAAATCCAACCAGAGTAGTTTTTTAAACGTGAAAAAAATATTTTGGCCCCCCCCTCCCCCCATTAAAAAGCTGCCGACGCTCTTGAAATCATCACATTATCGGTTCCAAATGCGAACAGCATAAGTGGCTAATTTTTCTGCAGAAGCAGCATTTTTCTCAGAGCTCCTTTCGTTGATGCAGCATTTTATTTCATAATTTTTTTTTATTTATTTACGTACAGTTTGTCAAGTAATTGTTTGCAAAGCCTTAAAAATGTAATATTTCGACTTTAAATAAGAAAATAATAGCTTATTATATATATTTGGAAAGGTCATTTAATTTTCGTTCAAATGATGCAAAAATTTCCTTAACCCATTAAGTACCCATTAAAATATTCGAATTTTAAAAAAGGTCTACTTTTTCAACTTTTTTCCTCGATTTTTTCCAAAAAATGTTGGGATGCAAACAAATTCTGGAAACAATTCTAAGAGTAACTGCAAAAAAAAATTTTCAAAAATATTTTTGCTAGTATTTTTTAGAATTTTTTGAAAACTGAAAAAAAGGCACTTTTTGCATGAAAATGAGGAAAAATGGGTTAAAATGGTCATTTTTAGGATTTTCAAACAATTTTAAAAAATACTAGCAAAAATTTTTGCATCCCAACATTTTTTGGAAAAAATCGAGGAAAAAAGTTGAAAAAGTAGACCTTTTTTAAAATTCGAATATTTTAATGGGTACTTAATGGGTTAAGGAAATTTTTGCATCATTTGAACGAAAATTAAATGACCTTTCCAAATATATATAATAAGCTATTATTTTCTTATTTAAAGTCGAAATATTACATTTTAAAGGCTTTGCAAACAATTACTTGACAAACTGTATATGTATCCATAGAGATGGACTTTGAATTTATGTTTGCAATCAATAAGTAAATGCAAAGCTTATCGATTGGATTGTAGCGATAACGGCATGTTAAAGTTAACAGCAACATTGCTATGCTAAGTATGTTACCGCAAAACGGAGCACATAGCGCATTTGTGCGCAACATAAACTGCAAAAAGGAAACGTAATGGTGCATTTAGACTAGTTGACAAGCTGGTCAATTTCATCTCAGTAGGCTAAAATTTTTGATGTCAATTTAGTCAACTCCAGTGTAAACGGTGGTCAACTCTAGGCAAAAGTGTGTTGACTTGGTAAAAAGCACATCCTACTGAGATGAAATTGACCAGCTTGTAAATGCACCCTAACAGCAGTGTTGCCAGAATCCGTTAAGAAAAGGACAGATTTAAATTATTGACAAATTTTAAAGTAAAAATTAAAAAAACTTGGTAGTGTTTTTTTGCAAACTTAATTAGAATGCAAATAAGGTAGAAATAAAATAGCAGAATGCAAAAAAACACAACCAAATTTTTTTAATTTTTACTTTAAAATTTGTAAATTCAAATCTGTCCTTTTTTTTAACGGATTCTAGCAACAATGCGTAACAGCCAAATTTGAGTAGAATGCAGATTTATAAGACTTTGATAATACAATACAATATGTTTATTTACATGTATATAATAAAAATTGCTTGCCATATTTGTAGACTTTAAATGGATGAGCATAAGCTACAAAAACACACGGGTAAAAGGAGGATGGGAATCAGATTCCACTAACTTTAAATATAATAAGAACCTCCCAATCAATTCGAGATGAGTATATTTGGCTCAATTGAGTGCAGGACATTGAAGCCCTTGTGTAGAATGCAGGTGCGTGGCACGCCACAGGCGACCAAGAAGTGAGAGAACTACAAAGATAGGAAGAGAGGGAGACATAAATGGATTAGAATTCATAATAGGATTCATTAAGAAAGTCAGATATGATTTACCTCGATGGCATGCTGATGTATATTGCTGACACAGACGACAATGCGACCCCGGAGTTGTGCCTCCAAATAGGGTACATTGAGTGCCTCCAGACGCTGTTCCCCGAGCAGGATTGTGGCAAATGGAATATTAATGCTATGCGGCACATGCACCCGTGAATATTCCACAACGCTACGCAGATCGATTAAGGCCAATTCATTTGGTGCTTGCAACAACAATTGATGCACATCCTTGGCACTTATTCGTGGACATTGCTCCGCCTGCAAATCCTTTAATACCACATCCGTCTGGCCAATGTCCTGCAAGTTAAAATATATACATATGTACAGATTAAATATCCATTTCGGTGGAGTGGAATTATTACCAGAACATGTGGCGCCTGTGTACGGAGCGCATGCTGTCGATGTGTTATGCTTTTTGGCGTGCACTCGTACATCTTTTGCGACTCAATCACACAGTTCTCCATCACAATATCCGGCAGATCGGAGAAGAGTAAAATGCACTCATTGAAGCCGGAACTGAGTAGCGTGCTCTTCAATTGCTTCAATATCGCAATGCCAATGAAAAGCGGATACGAACTATCGCCCAGCATTAATTTATCCCACAGATGCAGTATTTTGTGCAAGGGAAATACATCTACAAAAAGATAATCCATTAATTTGGTCTTGCTTTATACATATGTATATAAAAAGTGACCACAATTTATACTTACGGGAGAACATGGTGAGGAACCAGGGAATCGCAAACAGTTCGGGAATAAAATTAATGCTAGATAAATGCTGTGCAAGCAGCGGCTCGTGAAATGCGCTCAATTGCGAGAATTTGCTCAGGTATTCCTTAATGATAGCCGAGTTGTCCTTTAGGAAAAACCACTGCAGATATTTCGGTATGAAACGGAACAAACTCAGAAATGCAAGCTCTAAATAAAAAGAAAATCATCACAATGATGTATAAGGATTTACATTTTTTGTAACAAGATACTAAAAAGATTTTCTATTTCCACAATACTAATTTAACTTAATAATAAATTTATAGGAAAACACAAAGATCTGTACATTTTCCTAATTTTCTAGAACTAAGTAGAAACATTTTCTTGCTTCATTTAAAAAAAGTATAACTTTTCGTCAGAGCTTCCGAAATTTGCTCTATTTTTTTCATGGCTCCCAAAAAAAGTGTTCGCTCCCAGACCCCTTTGGGAAGTGCTCAGATCAATATCAAATATTTTGCTCTCAAGCAAAAGAGCAAAAATAAAGAGCAAAGCAAGTTATATCGTATTTTTTTTTGATCTCGTGCTTAGCTAAACGAATCTCATAAAAGTAGGCTCTTGCTATTTAAATTTATACGTGCGTGTCTGTAAAGCAGCTGAGCTTCACTCGCATTTTGGAATTCATATCGCTAAGCTCTCCAAAAAACTATAAATATGAACAACCGCGAGAATAACAAAAAAGTTCATATTTTCTTTACGTTCAACAGTGCAAATAACAAATCTGTCTGTAATGTGTGTGGCCAACAACTCGCAGGAAAGCACGTTACAAATTTAAGGCGTCATTTGGCTTCACGGCATTTAGAAGTCTTGGAGGACTTTAACAATAATGATCCGAGCATGCAGCCAAAACAAAAAAAACGAAAAATTATAATCGAGACAAACGAAGAAGAAGTCACATCGTCAATTGTTCAAATGGTCACAACAGACGGAAGACCGTTTATCGCATTGGACAGCAAAGGGTTCCGTACCTTAGTAAACCCCATTTTCGAAGCTCTTTCAATGGACCCCATACATTCAAGGAACGTAATAAATCATGTAAAGCAAAAAAGAGATGTCGATCAGACATGAAATCAAACGCTTAGCAAAAGGAAAGCTAATTTTCAGCACTTCATTTTATCTTAAGCGAGAAGCGCTGATGTAAGCATCAGACTAACAACCTGGATTTATTATTTATATATTTCTTTAGATTTTATAGATGCCACTGATTCATTGATTCACTGATACATTCTTACATATACGATTTTTTTCGAGACCAAATGTCAAAGTGCTCTTTCGCAATGTGCTCTCGCTCAGAGCGTCTCCCTTACAAGTTTCTTTGCAAGTGTTTTTTTTTCGAAGGGTTTGATCGCCTACTTTGAGATCAATATAGGCACAAATGAGCAAATTCAAAAAAACAAATAGACCCGAGCACTCGATTTTGCTCTTGCTCTATGAATTTTTGTGCTCATTTCACTGAACAGACTGCTTAGAAAAATTTGGTTGAGCAATTTTCGGGAGCTCTGCTTTTCGTTCGTGATGTACAAAAATTTCATAAAATTGACAGTTCGATTTTTGCGTATGAAACTTTCAAGTACTCTAATTCGAAAATCTTTCCAATAGTCAATCAAGTTAATCATGTCAAGAACAAATTATTTGAAAGATATTAATAAAATTTGAATACAGAAAGAATGTGTCCCATGGGTTTCTTCTAAAGTGAAATATTGGGAGAAAATCCTACACAAAAGCAATGAAAAAAAAGTGAGTCTTGTTTTCAGCTGAAAAAAATAATTATCATAAATAATGATTCATTGTAAGTTTGATTTTTATTCGCTCAAAATAAATCATTATCATTATTTTTTTGTATATGTATTCTAGTCATTGATTTTTTTATGTAAAAAATATCAATAATCATTATTAGCATTGATCCATAATTTAATCATAATATATGGGCATTTCCACAGAAAGGTCCACCGCGGCCAAAAACGTAAAATTGATCAAAAATTCACATCTTTGGAAATTGTCTTCCAGAAATGTATTTAAGTTATTTATTTAAGCAATATACACTGGAAAAAATTCAATAGGATGAACATATAGATTCTACATTGGAATAAATTCACTTTTTCATATTTATGTCAATTTTCTTAAAAATTGACTTCCAAAATGGACCGTTTGTATTTTAACGATTACACTTAGTAGGTCAGTAAAATTGTAACATGAACCATTTTAATTCAAAGAAATATATTGAAAATTTAATTTAAATAAGTTTTTCGGGCTGTTTTGGACATATAATTTTTAAATAGAGAGACAGAAAGAACATTAAAAAGTGATGGTAAAAAATGTCCCGTGCGCGATGTCCCGTGCGAATTTACGTCAAATTGAATTTAAAAAAAAGTGCAAGTCATCTTTGAAAAAAATCATAACCATTTTTAAGAGGCATCAATGCACAAGAGTTAAAAATAAGTTGCATTAAAATATTGCCTCTGGATTTGCTGAAATTGGCGTTTAAATTGGTTGACCTCACAAGTCACTTCCGTTTTGTGTCCCGTGCGAATCACTTGAATTTTTCTATTATTTTTAAAATGAAAAATTACCCAAAATCACTCTTTGCACCAATGAAAGAGCTAATCAAATGCTATATGTTAAGCCCTTCATCAGAAAAAAAAACCGTTTAATTTTTACCGTTTTTTTACATTGAATGTGTACGAATGTCCCGTGCGCGAGTATGGAAATGCCCATATATAGTATAGTAATTAAGGAGAGGTAAAATTCAGAAAGTTCTCTCCCCTTGCACTTACCCTCATTGTTAAAGTTGAGATAGAGAAATGGCGCCGTTAACGAGTCCAATCCCTGCCAGTAGACATACTGAGGATGCGCCGTGACCCACGCCTTCAGCAGACGCTTCAACTTGCGATGTCCGTCCGGGGAGGAGAGAAGTTCATCGTACTGATGACACCGTGGTATATCAACCTCGATCTGTCGATCCGTTGTGGTCGCTGTGAACTTATCTATTTTGCCATAGCTCCCATTGGGCAGAACACCAAGGAGGGCGGCCCAAATGGGGCCACGCAGCAGGGGCGGAATGTCGATGGCAGCCTCGCGTTGCAACAGCTCGGCGGTATGTGGATAACCATGAAGAAGACGTGTAAAAAGACGCACGCGTCGAAATTGATATTCAATATCGCGTTCTCGTATCAACAATGGCAGTTGTTGTTGCTGCATTTGCTGCTGCTGCTGCTGTTGTTGTTGCTGCTGGCGTGACGTGTGCAAGAGGGGAAAGTAAACGTTGGCTGGCAAGCGACTCAGACGCTGCAGCAACGGCTGCAGCTTCAGCAGCACAACACGCTCATCCATCAAATAGGATTGACTACGTGGCGGACAGACGCTTTCCCCGCTCAAACGCACAATCTGTGGCAGTGCCAAAATCGGTGCCTCACTCCGTATAAGTCCCTCCTTCTTCAGTTCCGCTTGGACATCGCCGCCCGCTAGCTGCCACAGATGATAGATCTGTGACAGGGGACAACGCAATAGCAGCGGCAACTTGTCCAATCTTTCCACTCCCGTTGATTTGTTCAACTCTTGTCTTATATCCGCAAAGCATTTGTGCTGCAAGAGCTCTTGGGGCAACGGTCGCTGTGCCGGCAAGACGCTGAGACAGCGCTCGAGCAGCTCCCGCAACTCCAGCGGCAACTGTTGATACAATTCCAAACGCTGATGCTCACGTGCAATCTTCTCTAGCACCTGTGTGCTTTGTGTGTGACGCACCAAGGCGAGCAGCTTCCAGGCAATGTTGCTTAGCTTCAAACGCGGCCAGAGTTCCGTTTGCAGCAGTTGCTCCAGAAGAAGCATCGCCCAGGACCAGACATCACTCTTAATGCTGCCGGTGGCGCCTAGTAAACGCTCTGGTGCCATATAGCGTATATTGCCAAGGGGAAAGGGCACATAGGCGCCAGCCTTGGTCATGTGATGCATGCCATAGTTGAAGATCTTGACACGTTCACATCCAACGCCGTCCAATAGTATGTGACGCGGCTCCAGATTTTGTATGAGGATTTTGTGCGCATGGAGCACATTGATGCCGCTGGCCACCTGATAAAAGATGCGCAAGATTTGTGGAATGCTCAGCGGAGCATCTGTATGACGTTTTACATATTCCTCCAAGGAGCGGCCCATATATTCCGAGACGACAATAGTGCGCTCTAAATAAATTTAAAATTTGATGTATGTTTAAAGAGAGAGAGAGAGAGAGTGATAGGAAGGGAAGAGGCGTTACCATGCTTGCCGCGCACCACATCCAAATACTGGCACAAATTCTCATGTTGCAGCTCCTTGAGACGCTGGGAACGCCCCAAAATTGCTATCGAATTCGGTGTCAGCGGAAGGCCATTGCTGCCACATACATCGCCCGGATGTAGTTTCGCAAAGAATGTGATTGCGCACAGGCGTCGTGTCTCCAGTTTTCCACTTGCATTTGTTGCGTTGGCCATCTATTTTGCTTTGGGGGGCAAGAAAACACAGCCAAATAATATGCCTGTGGCCTTGCCCAAGTGCAGCAACAAATCAGCTGTTTGCTTATCTGATATCGATAACATTAACATTTATAAGTCGTGAACTGAATGTGTCAATTGGTTCAGAACGAACTACTCAGTTAATCAGCTGCTTTTGCATTTCAGTTTTATATTTTTGCAATTTCAAAGTTAAAATGAATACACTTAAAACAAAATATAAATAATGAAGAAATTCTTAGGACCAAACTTTATATTTAGAGTTGTGTAAAATAAATATTAATATCAAGAAATTTAAATTTGAGCCAATCAACTAAACAGAATGAGCGATACAAAGTCATTTGTTGAGCCGTTCATATGAATCTATTCTGAGCGACACAACTCGACTGACAGCACTGCTTGACCATTACGCAACACTGCAACAAGTTTGTTTGCAATGCACTTGCTAATCAAGTCAGTTATGATTTTATCACTGCAAGTGTTACATGTTGAGTGAAGGCTAAACAAATATTTAATATAAATATTTATATATATTTACGAATCAGCAAACATTCAACTTATATTTTTCGACAACTGCAATATTTTCGACAATTTATTTTGATTCCAATTTGCTTGTCGTTATACAGTGTTATGTTAAATACAAGTGTTTGTTAGGGCATACACTCGTCGCCTTGGTGCGCACATCCGTTCTTTTTGTATTATTGTTGTTATTGCGCTTGTTGTTGTTGGTGTTTGTGTTTTGTTTTTATTGCGCACTCGAAATAGTTTCGGTTTCATTTTTATATACAAATCAAAAAAAGAGGCGTCGATATGGCGATTTTGCAGCACCAACTTGAGCGCAGTTAGTCGAAAACAGCGTCTACATTTGTATAAATATTGAGTGCGCGCATGCACTGCAAAAATAATTGGACCTTAAGTGGAAGTGGACTTTAAGTTGACGTAGTCACAATGTCATTTTTGGTGGAGTACACGGATCCGAAATGGCGGGATCTGAATATGCGTGAACTGCATGTCGATGAGGCCTACATGTATCTGCAATCGCATTATGGGGCACACAGCTATCTGTATACCCTTTCCGATGAATGTTATACGGTATGCACACATATATATACATACATATGTATATCTAATATATTCATTGTTGCATTTCCCGCCACATTCCAATCAAGTAAAGCTTTCATTACATTTGTACTCCCTCTTTGTAGTGCCCCTATACTAAAGTGAAAGCTCTGCCTGCTGCTGCGTCAGCGTCTGCGTCGGCGTCGGCGTCGTTGGAACCGTTAAAGCTTAGTTCAGCCAATGCTTTGAGTTTTAAAATTTATGCACACGATCAAGGTCGCTATGCCTACGATAATGGGTAAGTGTGTGTGTGTGTGTGTGCTTCTACGATTTTACTATAGCAATTTACAGATACAGTTTAAACTGCAATATCTTCGTCATCTGTTTGCTCGCTTCTCTGAAAAGCAGCTAACAAAATGCTGGCTTTTCAAAAATCTGTAAAAAAAAAACAGTCTTAACATAGAAGAACTACCAAAGACATACTTATGTATGTATGTATGTACATTAGGACATTAGGGTGTCCCTTATTTGGTCAAAGTCAATATTTTTAAACGCATACGGGCTAGTTCTGTTCATTAGGTCCTAAATCACTCAGAAATAAATTTTTACCTCAATCGGAGTATGATAACCCGTGCCGACTTGGATCGGAAAATTTAAAGATTATATGGGACAAAAAATTTTTTTTTTTATTTTCTAAATTTTTTATTTTTTTATTTTACATGAAAAATCATCGAAAAATGTATAATCAGTTTTAAAATACTGTTTTTTCATGTTTCGATGCAAATTTGAATGGGTTATCGTACTCCGATTAAGGTGAAAACTTGGTTTTGAGTTCTTTAGGACCTAATAAACAAAATAGAGAAATAAAAAATAAATAAAAAAAAAAAAAATTTTTTTTGTCCCATATAATCTTTAAATTTTCCGATCCAAGTCGGCACGGGTTATCATACTCCGATTGAGGTAAAAATTTATTTCTGAGTGCTTTAGGACCTAATGAACAGAACTAGCCCGTATGCGTTTAAAAATATTGACTTTGACCAAATAAGGGACACCCTAATGTACATATGCATATACAGTGCACTGAAAATAAACATAATTCAACTATGTGCACCACTAATGTCTTCATACAGCATAAATTTGTCAAATTTAGCGTATAATAAAAGATTGTTTTGATGCGGGTTTTTTATATTAATCTTTTATTTAATTAAATCCCATTCTAATGATGCAAAATTTTCATTAACCCATTAAGTACCCATCGAAAATTTTGAATTTAAAAAAGTAAATTTTTCAACTTTTTTCCTCGATTTTTTCCAAAAAATATTTTGATGCAGAAAAATTCTTCAAACAATTCTAGGAGTGACTGCAAAAAAAAATTTTAAAAAATATTTTTGCTAGTGTTTTTTATAATTTTTTGAAAACTGCAAAAAAGCCACTTTTTGTGTGTAAAGTAGGAAAAATGGGATTTTCAAAAAACTATAAAAAAATACTAGCAAAAATATTTAAAAAAAAATTTTTTTGCAGTCACTCCTAGAATTGTTTGAAGAATTTTTCTGCATCAAAATATTTTTTGGAAAAAATTCGATGGGTACTTAATGGGTTAATGAAATTTTTGCATTATTAGAACGGGATTTAATTAAATAAAAGATTAATATAAAAAACCCGCATCAAAACATCTTTATTATACGCAAATTTGACAAATTTATGCTGTATGAAGACATTAGTGGTTCACTGTATGTATACTATGGTTACCATGGGTGTTTTGACTCAAATCTTTAATGATTTCTCTTTTCAGCACATCACTGTGCGAGCTGCGTCGCATCGAACTTCAAGAATTTGGCGTATATAATCTCACACTGCTGTCAAACGGCAGCTGTAATTTTGCTGTAGATAAACCTGGCGTGCCCATTAATTATGGTAAGTTACTAATAAAATGTAATTCATATAATGCCCCAAAAACACTTAGGACCCATTGTGATGAAAGGTTTAGTTTGAGATGCAGATTATTAAATAATGTATTGTAAATACAAAGCATAATTAACAGCCAACTGACAGTTACTAACTAAATGCTCCGACTAAAGGTCTTACTTCCAATATGCTCTCAAGAAAATTTCTAATAATAATTCTAAGTTATTAGTATAATTAATATTATACAAACACCCAATTAATAGTACTTGAATCATTTTGATAAGCTTTTTTTAGCTTACTCGATTTTTGCACTCTTATCTTATCTCAATAAATACAATACCTGGTAGGAATTCGAATTATTTGCCAAACGTTTATTGAAATACGATAGTAAATTGACAGCTCATTAACATAAATATCAGCATGAAATGCAATCCTTTTTTTTTTTTTCTTTACCTTTACCCTAAGTTTTTCAATTAACATTTACACTACTTCTTCCTGAACATGACTTCAATCTTTTTTTTTTTTTTTGCCTACACATTACAGCATTCCTCTCTGTATTTGTGCTGGTGGCAGCGCTGCTCGTACTGCTAAAGCTTGTCAGCTGCGCCTGGAAACGTTACCATTACGATGAGGCCGCTGCCGCTGCGGACAGCATAGGCGATGCCGCTGCCAAGGCGACGCAGCGCAAGCGACTGCGCAGCCTGGACACGTTTCGCGGGTAAGCAATAGAATGATCTGTCGCTCGGAGTTGCCAGAATTTCCAAAAAAAAATTTAAGTAATTAATTTGATGAAAATCAAGTGGGAAAGGCTATAGTCAAGTTTCCGACTATAGGATACCCGTAACTTATTTAAATAAATTTAAAATATTTTATTGTATGCTTTTAGGCAATTACATTGCTTAAAAACTTTAATTAGCCATTACAACGTTTCTATTTGTCCGATCTTGTTACGATTTGGTAGGATGATAGGTAATAATAGTAGTTAACGTTTATTAGTAATATTTTCTATATCTTGAAATTTGTGCGTGTGGTAGCTTTTCGCGATTTACGGAGGCGGAAAGGGGCGTGGCAAAATTTTTAAGCAAACTTGATCTGCGTGGGGTTTATGGAAGTCTGTGTGCCTAATTTGGTTGCTCCAGCTCTTATAGTCTCTGAGATCTAGGCCCTCACACGGACGGACGGACATGGCTATGACGATTCGGCTGTTGATACTGATCAAGAATGTATATGGGCATTTCCAGAAAAAGGTCCACCTCGCCCAAAAACGTAAAATTGATCAAAAACTCACATCTTGTGAAATTTTCTTCCAAAAATGTATTCAAGTTATTTATTTAAGCAATATACGCTAGAATAAATTCAATAGGATGAACATTTAGATTCTACGTTGGAATAAATTCACTTTTTCTATATTTTTGGCCATTTTCTTAAAAATTGATTTCAAAAATGGACCGTTTGTATTCTATTGATTACACCAAGTGAGATAGTAAGATTGTAACGTAAACAATTTTAATACATAGAAATATATTGAATGTTTAATCTAAAACAAGTTTTACTGCTGCTTTCGATATATCGAATAAAATTGGACGAACATATTCTTGAAACAAACTAGGTGGAAATCTTGTCACGTTCTCGATGTCGCGTTACAAATTACTAATAAAACTTGTTAAATAAATGAATTGATAGTAACATATCAAAATTATTTCTAAAATGGAAAACTACATTATTTTATTATGGTTTAAGAGAATTTTCTTCCAAATTACTCGTCACATTTCGCAGACTTTCGTATTTGTCATGATGAAGTCAAACATGACTTCCATTTTTCGTCGCGTTCGCGATGCATTGTTTTCTATAAATAATTCGAAAACGACAAGTCTTCAAAGCTTGTCTTTTATAATAAAAATAGTATTGATAAAATGCATTAAACCCGCGAGAAAACATTTCTGAAGATGTCAACTTAAGCCATTTTTTCTTTCATTTAAAGACGTACAAATGTTGCGTTCTCGATCCTGGAAATACCCATATGCTTTATATGGTCGGAGATGCTTCCTTCTCCCTATTATATATGTACATTGCAACGAATTCAATATCCGCTTTTACTTATTTTTTAATTAACGGGTATAAAAAGCTAGTAATAGCGAAAAGTTATTAAAAGTGCTAATAAAGAAAAATATAATATTTATTTGACTATTACCAAAACACTATTTTGTACACATTTATAAACAACCTCATCTACAGAATATTAATATTTGTAGAATTCAGAATTTATTAAAAAAGAAAACGATCAAGTTTTTTAAATTGACGTTTATTTTGATTTGCAGGCTTTCGATTGTGCTGATGATATTCGTGAACAGCGGCGGCGGCGGTTACAATTGGATTGAGCACGCTGCCTGGAATGGCCTCCACTTGGCGGACATTGTGTTTCCCAGTTTCCTCTGGATAATGGGCGTCTGCATACCGCTTTCGATAAAGGCGCAGCTTGGACGTGGCATTAGTAAATCCCGAATTTGCGTACGCATTTTGTGGCGCGCATGCAAATTGTTTGCCATTGGACTTTGTTTGAATTCGACGTATGGCCCGCAATTGGAGCAACTGCGTCTCATGGGCGTCCTGCAGCGTTTTGGCATTGCCTATCTGATTGTGGGCGTGTTGCATACTCTGTGCAGTCGCAGAGATCAGTTGAGTCCGCAACGTGCCTGGCAGCGTGCCATTTACGATATCTGCTTATTTAGCGGCGAATTCGCTGTGCTCTTGGCCCTAATTGCCGGCTATTTGGGATTGACTTTTGGTTTAAATGTGCCTGGTTGTCCGCGTGGCTATCTGGGACCTGGTGGCAAATCAAATAATGCAGCAAATCCCAATTGCATTGGCGGCGCCGCTGGTTACATCGATTTGCTAGTGCTCAGTAATAATCACATCTATCAACATCCAACGGCTAAATATATATATGATTCCACAGCCTTTGATCCCGAGGGCATCTTTGGTAGGTACTCTCTCGTCTTTTCCCTGTTCAAATTATAACAAGGTGACGTACAGAGGCACTCAAAAGTATTAACACAGCAAGAATTTTAACATTCCATTGAAAATTTTAAATTTATGTAAAAGTGCTTTCAGACGAGGATTTATTCACCGACACTTTTTCACCGACGGTGAATTTACCCATTTACACAATTCGCATCGGTGTTCATACCAAAATACCATCGGTTTTTGTTTTCTCGGTAGCTGGTCACACCCAACACACTTTTAGCTCGCGCACACTTTTTTTTTGCCGAAAAGCACAAAAAAATACTAAAACAGTGCGATGTTAACGTATTGATGTTTCACCGACGAAAATAACCGATGGAATAGAACGTGTTATATTTCCATCGGTGACCGTCGGTTTTTCACCGACACTTAAAAATTTTGTGTGTTTACACGACACCGACAGTTTTTTGACAAAAAGTGTCGGTGAAAAAATCCTCGTCTGAAAGCACTTTTAATGTCTACTTTTTAAACTTTTTTCCTCGATTTAAAAAAATGCTTTGATGCAAAAATATTCTTCAAACAATTCTAGGAGTGACTGCAAAATAAATTTTTCAAAAATCTTTTCGCTAATATTTTTTTATAATTTTTGAAAATTGCTTAAAAGGCACTTATTCGTCATTTTCGTACAATAAAAAAGTTTCAAAAGTAGACGAATACATAAATTTAAAATTTTCAATGGGTACTTAATGGATTTAGGATAGATTTGTATCATTCAAGCCGAATTCAAATGACCTTTCCATTGATAACAGCGCAAATTAGACTTAAATGTAAAAATTCTTGCTGTGCCAATACTTTTGTGTGCCTCTGTAGGTGACGTGAATACGTCAACTAGTCATAATTTTGTTCCAAGCTAATGCCTACTCTCTTTCTCTTTCACACTCTTACTTATGCCTTTTCTCTGTCTCTCTCTCTTTATCTCACAGGCTGCCTTTTGAGCGTGGTGCAGACACTTTTGGGGGCCTTTGCTGGCGTCACATTGCTGGTGCATGCCACCTGGCAGTCGCGTCTCAAGCGTTGGCTGCTCTGTGCCACTGTGCTGGGTCTGCTTGGTGGCGCACTCTGTGGCTTCTCCAAGGAACAGGGCATCATACCAGTTAACAAGAACCTTTGGTCGCTTTCCTTTGTGTTTGTAACCGTCGCATTGGCTTTGGTGTTGCTATCGCTGCTCTATTATGTGATCGATGTGCGGCAAGTGTGGTCGGGTTATCCCTTCACCGAATGCGGCATGAATGCGATCATCATGTACATGGGCCACACCGTCATGCACAAAATGTTGCCCTGGCATTGGCGCGTCGCCTCGATGAATACGCACTTCCTGCTGCTGCTTGAGTCCGTGTGGAATACTTTGCTCTGGGTTGGGATTGCTCTTTACCTGGATGCGCGACAATTCTATTATAGTCTGTAAATTAACATATTATACCCTAACACAGGGCATTATAGTTTCGTCATGGATTATGTAACGCAAAGTGGCAGTTAGACCGAATAAAATATATATATTTTTTTGATCATTCCTGATATACTTATTATTGTCCGTCTATACATAATAGTCTCTCTCGTTTTGAGCTCACCCAAACGGATGAATATATAAGAGAGCTGCCATAGGAACGATCGAACAAAAATTAACCTTTGATATGAAAAACAGTTTTTGTGATATCTCAACCAAACTGTCTGGTATTGGTATTGTTTTTTTCTTACTCATCCTAACCGAACTTGGCGTTCCAATTATACTTTCTCTTTTTAATATAATCTTGTCACGAACTGTGCAATGCATTAAATAACGTGAGTCAGACAGATCTTTTAAGAATCGTTTGACTAGAATATATAGCTTTAAGAGGGATATATTTTAGATTTTTGTATGAAAAACTTCATGATTTTGAATTGTATGGATGTCACTTGAATTGTACGGATATTTTCACAAAATTATTTAACTAATTAATTAAAAAGGTCAAAGTAGCCTTTGATCTTAGATTTCACTTGAATTGTATGGATATTTTCACAAAATTAATAGGTCAAAGTAGCCTTTGAATTTTGAGTTTTGTTTGCTTGAATTTTTGATGTCAATTCAATTCTAAGTAGTTGTCAGAGAGAAAAGTTCTAAATTTTCTAGAATAAAATTGTGCAAAGAAAAATAAATAAATTTGTTCCAAAATATTTTTGGTCTTTTTGGTGTTAAATTGGTGCTATTTATTATATTCACCGGGATAATGAAGAAGAAAGCCGCGGGACCCAAGGATGAACCCACTGCTAAGGATGTGTTGGTCTTTAAAAAAGATACAAAATCTGCACGCGAGTTGGTAATTTGGATAAATAATTTGATGGGCGTAAAGCTAAAAGACTTAAATGAGCTGAAAAATGGCGAGATATATTGTCGAATCGTGCACAAGTTATTTCCGCACGCTCTTCCTTTGAGTAAGGTAATAAAAACCAATGTACGACATGAGATTGAACGCAATTTTTCGCTTTTGCAACGTGCGTTTGCGAAACTTCAGGTGAGAACGGATATACCGGAAAGGGATTTGATTGAGGGGCGTGCGCAATACAAATTTACAAATTGGTTGTACAAATTTTACAATGCCAACTACAATAAGCGAGCCGACCTGAAGCTACTTGATCAGAAGCGCATGAATTTAGGGCAGAAATATAAGCAGGAAAAGGATAAACAAAAAGACGTTAAGCAGGAAGATGATAAACATGAGGATAAGCTGAAAAATAATCAGCCGGAATATGATGAGCCAGAGTATGTAGAGAATAAATGTAAAGAGCAACAATTTGACGACCAAGATTTTGATAAGCAGGAATTTGATAATCAGCAATTTGACATGAAGGAATTTGATAAGCAGGAATTTGATGAGCGGAAAGATCATGGACACGAAAATAAGCAGCGCATGTATCAGCGCAATTGGCATGTATCAATCGAGTCTCTTAGTACGTCAAAAAGAACTTCAGCTCCTGAATCGCAGAAAACTTCAGTTCCCAAAGAAGTTAAAACTCTTCACAATCCACCAATTCCGCCAACTAGGGTACCGACCAGCAAGCTACCATGTCCTGTTATCAGCAAGAAACCAATTACTGTCTCCAAAGAAGCAACTTTTCTCAAGAGAACATCGCCATCCGATAAATTTCCAACTTTTCCCACCAAAATTCCATATCTTGCCAACAAGCAACCAACTCTTGGCTGCAGGGAATCATTTGGTGTCCGTAAGAAACCAACTCGTGAAAAATCTATTCCAAAGAAAACTGCTACATCCGATAAGGTACCAGCTCCTGCCTTTTATATATCGTTTTTTGGCTCTCCGAAAACAGAGCATGGTTTGAAAGAACCATTTTACTTCTACAAAAAAGCTGCATCCTCAGAAAGTATAGAAAGTCCTGCCGGCAGAAAGCAAACATTTGGCTTCAAGAAACCTGTGGACGACGAGGAACCATTTTGTTTCTACGAAAAGCCAAGGAATATCTGCATCCAAACAACTGTCTCCCAGAAATCACCTTCAGAGAGGATGCCAGCTTCTTCAGGTGACGAAATGAATCCTAAAGAAGAGATGACAGTTCTATCGGTTGAGGAACAAACTCTTTCTGAACCAGTTCTTTTGGACGATAAGCAAGCTGTTTCGGATGAGCAACGAGATCTTTGGGAAGCAGCCCTTTTGAATGCGGAACAAGCTCTTGCGGAGGCAGCTCTTGCGAAATTTAAGCAAGCTCTATTGGATAAGGAGCAAGCACTTTCCGAAGAGGAGCCCGATCTTTTGGA